>CM034151.1:493682555-494003690 GCA_019776745.2 Taxus chinensis | reverse complement strand
TTTCATCCCATTGGTCAGCTACATCATCTACCCCCCTTTTAGATTAATCCCATACATAATATAAAATGGGGACTTTCCTGTGGATCTACTTACAGATCCGTTATAAGCAAACTTAGCTTGTGGTAATGTTAAGTCCCATTTTTTTGGCTTTTCCCCAACAATGCACATTAACAGGTTTCCCAAACTCCTATTTAACACCTCTGTTTTCCCATTGATCTAATGATGATAGGAACTTCTGAACTATAGTTTAGTTCTAAAATTATTCCATAAAGTTCTCCATAAATGACTCAAGAACCTTGTGTCCCTATCTGAAGTAATGGTTTTCTGAACACCATGCAAGTGAACAACTTGTCTGAAAAACAAATATGCTACTCCTGTTGCATCACTAGTTTTCTTGTAGGAAATAAAATGAACCATCTTAGAAAACCTATCAACGACCAAAAAATTGAGTCATTACCTTGTCGTATTTTTGGTAATCCCAAAACAAAATCCATACTCAAATATATCCACGACCCTTTTGGAATAGGAAATGGCATAAACAACCATGTATTATGTGCATGGCCTTTCAATACTTAGGAAATTCAAAACCTCTCCACATATCTTACCACATTTATTTTAAGCTTTGGCCAATAGTATTTCTCTTCTACCAAGTCTATCATATTATCCTTACCAAAGTTCCCATCCAATCATCCATTATGTAGATCTTTCACTATATTATCTCTCATAGACCCAACTGGAATACATAGTTGTCATCCCTTAAATAGATAACCATCATGCAAAAGGTACTCATCCTGGAAATCTCCTGCATCACCTAAAAATGGTCTACTTAACCTTTCAACAATATCCTTAAAATTAGAATCATAAAAATATAAATCCTTTATTGCTTCAAAACCAACCATCTCATTCTCCATAGTTATAAATAGAGTCACACGCCTACTCAATGCATCTACAACTTGGTTCTATTTTCCTAGTTTATGATTTAAAGAAAAAGTATAACCCTGTAAAAATGATACTCGCTTTGCATGCCTACTATTCAACTTCTTTTGTGTATTCACATACTTCAGAGCTATGTGGTTTGTAAATAACACAAACTCCTTAGGCACTAACTAATGTCTCCAATACCTCAATGCTTGCACAATTGTATAAAATTCCACATCATAAGTAGAGTAGTTCTTTCTTAACTCATTCAATTTATCACTAAATTAATCTATTGGCTTCCCTCCTTGACCTAGGAAAACACCAATACCGACAAGTGAGGTGTCACAATCAACCTCAAACACTTTATCAAAATATGATGGTGCCAAAATAGGTGCTTCTATCACCTTCTTCTTCAAGAAATGAAAGCTATCCTCGGCTGCCTTTTTCCACAAAAACTCCCTTCCCTTTGTGTAATTTGTTATAGGTGCTACAATACTGCTAATTTTTTTAATAAACTTTCTATAAAACTTTGTTAAACCATGAAATATTCATACCTCTATTATACTCTATAGAGTAGACCATTTAATAATTTCCTTTATCTTTTCTGAGTCCATTTGTACCCCGTCTGCTGAAATAATAAAACCCAAAAATATCAAACTCTCTTCCATAAATTTTCACTTCTTCAAATTTACATAGATATTCTCTTTCCTTAACACTTAAAATATCACCCTCATATGCCTCAAATGTTCTTCTTTAGTTTTATTTAAAATCAATATATCATCAAAATAAACCACAACAAACTTACCATTATACTCCTGCAGCACAATGTTCATCAACCTCATAAAAGTTCTAGGTGCATTAGATAACCCGAATGACATCACTAGCCACTCATATAATCCATCCCCCATCTTGAATGTTGTTTTTCACTCATCTCCTTCTCTGATCTGAATCTAATGGTAACCACTATGAAGATCAATCTTCTTGAAATACCTAGATCCAACTAGCACATCCATCATATTATCAAGGAAAGGTATAGGAAACCTATACTTGATTGTAATTTTATTGATTTCTTTGTTATCCATGTTTCATCATTCTTTGGAGTTAATAAAGTTGAATTTGCACACAAACTCATGATCTCCCTTACTACACCCTTTCTCATGAGCTATGTCAATTACTTATTCAATTTTGCATGTAATTTCAGGATCATCATATAAGCTTCTTTATTTGGTAGTGAAGACCCTAAGATCAAATCAATATGGTGTTTGATATCTCTTTTGGGTGTTAACCCATCTGGTAGCTCAGTAAGAATAATATTAGAAAATTATTCTATTAATTATATTACTTATACTAGTATTTTTGCACTTGCAGGTTCATCCTTATTTGTGACTAGCACATAAAAAAACCCAATTTCTTTTTCCTCCTTTACAAATTATTTTGCAAAAAAAATATTTTCAGCCTTTCCCTCTTCCTTAAGAGGTAGCAAAACTATTTTTTTCCATCCTTCCAAAAAGTATGTATTCTTCCCCCCGTCATGAATAAATTTTCTATCGAATTTCCATGGTTTGCCTAGAAGCATATGATATGCATCCATAGGAATAACATCACACAAAATATCATCCTTATAACTTTTCCCAATAGAAAAATTTCATTAACATCTCTTATCAACAGTAACTTCATTACCGTTCTTAAACCATGAAATATGGTAAAGGTTAGGATTCTTCTCACAATACAAGCCTAGTTTCTCAACCATCTCATTTGAAACCATGTTCTAACAACTACCACCATCAATAAAAACATTACATACCTTTCCTCCTAAAGTGTATCTTGTGCTGAAAATATGTATGCTTAGCCATGCATCCCTTTGATCTCATTTCTTGGAGTAATCATAATATTTTTTATAATAATATTTTCTCCCATATCTAGTGGAATTTTTAGGTCGTAATCATCTTGTTCTTATTTAGATTCAACAAGGTTTACTCTTATAGGGTCTTATTTATTCTTTTCATGTGTATAGTAATGCGAGAATTCAAATGTTATATGCCCCTCTTCACCACATCTGTAGCACACAAATTATCTTCATGGAGCCTCTCATCCTCTCCTGCCAACATATCCTCTGCCCCTAAGAAATCCTCTATCTCTTTGGCTGATTTGGGATATTGTATCTTATATCTTCTTGATTTTTCACTCCATGAGGTTGTTCTCCTATACCTTGACTGAAACTGGCGTGTATCCTAGGAAATCTCCTAAAAATTTTATGGTTTTTTTTCTTTAGTACTTAAAGCTAGTTGATAGGCATCTTCCATGCTCTTGATCATGTGCATGCTTAGCTCATATGAATAGAAAATTTGAATCCATTTACATACCTTGCAGCCATTTTATCATCAATTTATTCATTCTCTACATGAATGGAAAACTTGTAAAACTCATATGTGTATTCTTGCATAGTTTGTAAGTTTTTTCTAAGATTATAAAACCTCCTAAAAAGGGTTTGTGCATAATCCACAGGGAGAATTTTTTATTTTAGCTTGTTCTTCATCATACTCCAGGTCTTAATCCTTTCTTTCCCATTTCTTGACCGTTACTTTTGTAGATGATCCCACTATAACATATCATGAAATTTTAATTTTTTGCATGAAAATTTTACCTTATTTTCCTTTGACATATCCTTTCACTCAAAAACATTTCCCATGCTAGTCAACCAGTCGATCAACTCCTCTAGTTTTAGGCTACCTCCATATTCTGAAACATTAACTCTTATCCCATCATTCTTTCCTTATAATTCTCTAATTATCCTTTCTTCAAAATCTAAGGGTGGTCCTTTTGCTTCCTCCTCTTTACAAAATCCATCTTCATTTTTGTCATCTCCACCTTGATTTCTTATCTAGGCTATAGCATATTAAGTGTGCACAATACATTCAAATAACCATAACACATAAGAGAAAGGTCATAGACACAATATTAAAGAGGAAAACCCTCATGGGGAAGAAAACCCACTGAAATACAAAAATTATATTTCCATGGTTCAATTTAGTGAGGCACCAACCCCACAAGGAGCACCAAACCTACAAGAAGTACCAACCCCTAATTTAGTGAAGCAATCACTCTAAAAGGAGGATAAGACCCCATAATATGATTAAGCGCTAACTTAGCCATCTGATGATGATGATCTCTGAAAAAAATTTCCGCACAACTGACATAGATTTCTAATTCAGATCACATAAACACAATAAAACCTTCATTCCTCAAACTTGCTATATATTTTTCCTCTTGGAATTATCCTAGATGTAAACCATTCCTCACATGACCTATAAAATTATTCAACCTATCACACACATCATCATATCTTAAATCATGCAATATAATCTCCTTCACACCCTTAGGAAAGCCACACTTTTCCCTCTATAAGCACTAATTCAAAAATGAACTCTAAAATCACTTTTATATGCATTATTTATCTCAAAAAAAAATGAGGCCATTCCTCCATGAATAATTACACTAAAAATACTTAATAACATAAAAAAAATTAAATACAATGTTTTCATTGGACCCATATAGGTTGGATATGCCCAAAACCATCGAACTTGCACAAAACAAACTCAAAACCCCATCACCTTGATGACAGAAAACAAAAAATATCAAAAAAATGATTATTAAATCCCTAAATTAATCAAACATGTGTAATATATCATAAAAAAACAAACATGGTCATTAATTATCTTTCACCAATTAAAAATTTCACAACACAACTCAAAAGGCTCAAAAACCTTCACTAAACAGCTTCTTCCAACACCCTGTCTTCACCTTTGGTCATCAAGACCACCCAAGAACAAATAAAATATGCCATGTAAATATTATATGGAATATTCAATACCTTTACATCACACATTTTCTTTAACTAATCAAATAAATCATTAAATGGGCCCACTGGCTCATATCCTTCTCAAAGCAAGTGTTTATAGCACCTTATTTTTACCTTTAGGCCTTAAGACCGCACAAGATGAACTCAAATATGGAATGTGACAACTCTATGGAAAAAAACTCATCATATGGAAACCAACTCATCCTATTTTACTCTCTAGGTGATATAAATCATCATATAGTTGATTACATGCATGAACCAACTCATTCTTTCAACATGAGAAAAATTGTCCTGAAAATGCAGTTGCCTTCTTCTTCACAAATCAACCTGAAAGAGAAATTAAATCAACTCATAAATACATAATCCATACATCACTATAAATACATATTAATTCTATTTCCATAAAATATTATAACTTATTCCAAATCTAAGTGAAAGGCATTTAATAAAGGCAATATTTGTAAGTTGTTCCTTATGCCTTCTAGGTCTCAAAAACTGGACATGGGCTCAACATACTTCATCACACCAAAACACATTTCCACACTTAATCAAAGAATTTAAAACACTGATACATTATTCCTAATCACTAATAAACATTCACCATGCATGAACAACTCAAAAACATCACCTTACCTCATCAAGTCACTTGACACCTTGCTAGAACAAGCATCCTTCAAATTTGACCTTCAAAGAATAGATCATAATTTTTTCATACCATATAAAAAAATGTATATACCAATTTATATATCTCTCAAAAAATTTCACAACACAACTTGAATCAGATCCTAACTCCTTTGTAGCTCCTGTGATTTTAACTTTACCACTAACTACTCCAAACTACCCCAAAAACCAATCTTCATAAATACAACACACTTTGAACTTTTTCACATCAACCATGATCTGAAAATATTATTTAAATATATAAAACAATCTAGGGATAACATAAATTCCAATTTATTCTTTACCTTATTTGGATAAATTTTCCTTAAACTAGAACTCTTCAGAAATAAGAATTTTCAGGTGGGGCCCACATACTATCACAAAAATTATCTTACCTTTGTAGAAATTTAGAAGATTCCTTTACAACATCCAACTATCACTTTTTTAAACCAATCAAAACTAGGCTACTACAAGCAATCTTCACTAATTCACTTCTAGGCAGGGTTAGCTAGGGTTTCAAACCACTTTACATTCTTAACGATCGTTCATAAAAATATGACAATAAAAATACCTCATTATTTTTTTATAAACCTTATTATTTCCATTTAAAAAAATCCTTGAAAGTATTTCACTCCCATTCATAGCACACAATTCACATGGAACATCAGAAGGTCAACAGTTGTCTCAAAAACACACTATTACTTGCTCGATTTTACCAAAATTTACATATCTTGCAAAATTTTCTTCAGAATGACCTGAAAATTATCATAAAGCATCATGAAAACACCCTATAACTTATAAAAAAAATCTTCATATTCCAAATTCATTTAAAACTCTCCATACATTAAGACTTACCTATGCTTACTTGTCTGTTTCTCACTGTTTTCTTCCGAAGGACCCTAAAACACCTCCAAACCACTGTGTACAAACATAAAAATTACCATACACCTCAGGTATACTGTCACCACTATTATAGCATTATTTTACAAGGATTATAAACTCTAAATATCAAATGTCTACCTCATTCTACATGATCCAAGGTGAGGAGTAGGTCTGGAATGACCTTACTCAGCACTGACAGTCCATGAACTAACCATGCTGACCTCATGCATACTCATAGACACCCATGAAACACCATACAATCCAAGTTATACTTCATAAAACTCATCAAATCACTTGGAATTACTCAAACCATGACACAACACATTCAACCATGCTCCAGGACTACATAAGACTTCACCAAACTTGACGCCACTAATCAACCTTCATGTTTGACACCTAATTAACATCTCATGGAGACTCATACTACACCATTTTACAAAAAATTAATTGACATTAATGAAAACATAAACACATAATGGCCAACATTGTAGCCTATGTATCCCTGGCACAATCTTCTTCACACTTCCAGACATGAGAGTCTATCTTCATGATCTGAGATACTGATTTGAGTTCTTGAAACTTATTGAAAATATACCACTGAGAACTTTAAGACATAATTATCCAATTTAACAAAATATATTTCTTTTAGATCAATACAAATTTCATCCCTTGAAAGAGTGAATTTTTCACAAAACTCCAACTTATGATTCTAACCCTAAGAAGGTTTCATGTAGAACCCTATAATGAAAATATTTCTAAAAAGTTACTTGAAGACAAATTCAAACCTGGAGATCTTACCTGAGGTATCTCCACTTTACTTTGATTTTTTTTCACGGTTTAATTATTTCCCACATCTCTTCATGAATTTCATTGAAGCAAGGCCTCTGTACCTCATTGGATTTCATCTAAAGTATCCATGTAACATTCATTATGATCTTAATAGGTCACTTATATACTTCACTATTATGATGAAATTGTGGTCTTGTTTATGTCTATTGAGACGCTGTCGCTTGGACGCGTTTCGGCTGCAGTTGAACTCCTAAAGCACTGCTTGAGCAATTTACAAAAGGGACGTGGCGGGGAGGTGATGTTGCACACTTTGGGAAACCAAGTCTGTGGGCGAACTTTCCCTATATAAGTCTCTCACAATGTGGTAATGGTTCCGTGTTAACGGAGTCACGTGACGCGCGTAAAACTACCAAATCCGGGGGTATAAAGTATGGTAGAAGGGGGAAGGGGGGTATGTAATCACAATACACATGCGATGATGTGTGCACACCCGAAGCACTCGTGGCCCATTCATGTGTGATTACATATATTTCGTGTGAGGACAATGTAGGAACAAGGCGCTGCGCTCTGAAGTTATCACCATCGGTTAAGAGTATCCGTGTCTCCACATGAGGACATAACAACACATCAAACATCCCTCTCAAAAGATGCAATGCTTATAGGGGGCAACGACAGGAAAACAGAGGAAAGTGGGGGAATGGCCGAGCCACTGAAACCGCCCACAAGAAACGGGCCGACGGACAACCACAGCTCGGGCTACGGTTGGAGGCTATCAGACGCCCGGATCCAAGGGTGACGGCAAGAATGACACAATTGCAAGGCCGAGTGACCGATCACAGAGGAGGCCATAACGATAAGTACACGGGGGCCCGTCTACGTAGGCACCCACGTGGGCAGGGCCTTGCAGAGGAAGGATAACGGCCATAGTAAGCAGCACACAGGAGGGGAATGCTGCCATACCAGGGAAAATACATCACCAGTGACCGTGGAGAACGGGGCAGGGAAGTGCATCTGGATCGAGTAGGTTGGAGCACCGCACGCTGGCGAGTGGATGTGACGTGTGGGAGGGAGGGCAGGAGGGGAGAGAGGCTCTCAAAGTGCGCACGAACCGGGCGGTGTCAACCTGTGGAGGGGAAGGGAGAGACTAAAACAAAGACAGCGGCAAGGGGGCGACAAAACCGGGGAAGTAAACCACTCGCTCATAAGAAAGAGTCTGAGGGGCAGCTAGGAAGAGGCTGCCCCAGGACCGCAAACAGCACTCTGCACACCTGGGAGCAAGTGGACTAGCGGGGATCGTAGGTCACAGAACCAAGATGGAAACGTAGGTGCAGGGATGCGGTTTGATACACAGCTAAGAAACAGTGATGCTAACGGGCGGGTAACGCACAGGTATCGAAACAGTCAATTACATTGGGCTAGGGAGATTTACAAGTCGAAATGTACATGGGAGACTGAGTGGGCCAGTGGTGGGATGAGAGAGAAAGGAACTGTGAGAGTCGAAGGGGGGGGCACCGGGGCCGGAAAAGAGTGTTTACAGCTAGAAAAAGAAGGGACTAATGGGAAGGAAGGAAACATAAAGTGAGAACGTACAAAAAAACTAAACCTGACATAGGTGGGCGTAGACCACAACCCTACCCAGTCCTCTAGACATATTCAACGTCTGGCAAGCAGAGTATTAAACTCGGAAAACGGAAACTACAACCCACTTTGAAGCATAACCATTTTGACATCATCACTCAGGAGAATTTCACAATGCAAGACTTAATTGATCTCATTCTTGAACCCAATCCTTATCCCAGGTTCATATCACAAGAACACATCTGAGAAAAAGAGGCGAGAGACTACCAAAAAAAGACCAGCCGAGCACGAAACCAAAAGTTCTGCTTCTGGACATAACCTAATCACCTTTTACGTACTGCCCAACGGTTGTATAAGACAAATACACATCGGTAAATGAATTGGCGACGCCAGAACTCAAACCATAGAAATAGGTGACAGGTCAAACTGTGGACTGGAGACATGGCTATACAGACTCAAGACCGGGTGACAGACCAAAATGACGCAGAACGCACTATGCTTAAGAAAGAACAGGTGACAACATAAAAGCACGTAAAATCTTAAATAGATATGTTTCCATACGTGCGTACCCTGGATGTGCCCACAACATCCTAAAATTATTCACGATATCTATCATCTCGAGCGGGGAAGGGACAACCATTCGGCACCAAGATAACACAGCTCTCCTTCGCGGCCGTGGACGAACTTGGGCTTGAGCAACGTGTCTGCATCAGGAGGGCACTAGACCCCGATTTACAAACCCATTGGATATAGCGGTCACGATCAGACTGAAAGAAGGTGTGATATAACAACCCTGTGGGCGGGGGGGACAGGGGGTTCAGTTCGTTGTAGATCCGACGCCGACATTGCGCATCGACAACGGTGAACTGGACAGGGTCCGTGTAAAGTGAGTCGGAGGAAAACAGACAAGGGGTCAAGCACAACTACATTGCGGGATATACATTAATTACAGTTACAGGCGAGTGGACACGACAATTTAAGACAAGAGCCGCTTAATAAGTGCACGATCAATATCAATTATTGAGCACACGAAAAACAAAAGCCGTTACAACGGCTGGGAACAACACTACGATTCCATACTAATCACTAGTGGCTCAGAGGATGCCACGTGGGTCAGCAAGCAAGCCTCACCGAACTCACACAGAAAAAAAGCACAAAACCACAGCAGCCGAGAAAAAAAGAAAAAAAACAACCGAAAACACACATGTCACGTAAGAACACGCGAGACACTGCAGGCACAAACAACGCGGAACAGAGAGGCCTAGGGGGAAGGCAAAAAACACACAACGAAAGCATACTGGGATTGCGAAGGGGAGAAAATGGACAGAGAAGCGCAAAGATCGTCCACACAGCAACCGGATAGCATCAGGGGAACAATCTTGGGATAAGCAACAAAAAAAAGAAAAAGAAGAGCCGAAAAATTAAACTCAGAGGCACGTCAAATATTACTTTGACAGGAACACATGCACGCTCAGCGTCAAGTAGTAGTACGCTCTTTGGGAGCAGTCTGGATGCGTAAAGATCAAAAGCGGCTGATCTCGTGCAATGCGTAACCGGTGTGCTGCAGACACGCTTCCCAACCGCAGTTCGTTCACAGCGGGGAGGAACCTGGGGGCGGGCAACCGAGCTCGGCAACGGAAACACAAAAGCCGCGCCGTCATACCGCGAGGTCGATGTTTCTACACCGCAGTCCACTTGAAGGTCCCAGCGACACCGTGTAGCCTTTGTTGACCAGGTCGACTACAAACCAGAAATGGAGAGGATCTGGAAAGAGGACCCGAAAACGACACAGAAAAGCATCCCAGTAATTCAGCCCAATTAGAAGACGACCAGTAACGTCTCAAGGAGAGCCGGCAGGGGGAAAACGCGGGGCGCAGACCCAGTGAAGACTGTTGTTGAAGAAAAATGCGACTGAGAGCAGGGGGAATCATCCTACAAAAGCGGATTAAGTTACCAGTATTACACATGAAAACGAGACAGTAACAGACAGTAACAATAAGCTAGTAAGTGTGCCCAGACAGTCAACGAACTGGAACACAGAAAGAGAGCTCAGCACTAATAGGGAATGAATCCTTGGGAAAACAAAAAACAACTAAAGCACGTCTGACCTTACAGTTCCAGGGTTGTTACATTATTTGAGTGAGGCACCGGAACACCGTCCCCCCACAGGCAACACAGAACCCGAAGGGCTGACGAGAGTCTCCAACCTTCCAACAGCAGGACACTAACCCCGACGGTAGTGAAAACCCACTCCCTAAGGGATGCGACATCTTTTCACACCCCGTAAGATGACTAAAAACCAACTCACCCACCTAATGATGATGATCTCTAAATTTTTTTTCTTCCACAACTGATGGATATCTCTAATTCATCTCACACAAACACAATCAAACCTTCATTCCCCTAACTCGCTCTATCTTCATCTTCTTAGAATTGTCTTAGATTAAACCCATTATTTTCATGACCTATAACATTATTCATCTTATCACACACATAATCAGGTCTGAAATCATGAAATAGAATCTCCTTCACACCCTTAGGTAGGTCACACTTTTCCCTCTATAAGCACTAGTTTAAAATGAACTATAAACTCACTTTTATATGCATTATTTCTCTCAAACACAAAATATGTCATCCATCCATGAATAATTCTACCAAAAAAACTTTAAAAAATCCAAAAACATTCATTACAATGTTCACATTGGACCCATATAGGTTGTATATGCCCAAAACCATCAAACTTGCACAAAACAAGCTCAAAACCCAATCACCTGGATGAGCTAAAACCAAAAATACAAAAACCATGATTAGTTAAGCCCCCAAACTAATAAAACATGTAATATAACATAAAAAAATCAACCATGATCGTAAATTATCTTGCACCAATAAAAATATTCATAGCACAACTCAAAAGGCTCAAAAACTTTCACTAAACAGCTGCTTCTAGCACCCTGTCTTCACCTTTGGGCATCAAGACCACACAAGAAAAACTAAATTATAGAATGTAGAAAATATATGGAATCCATATTACCTTTACATCACATCCATGCATGTTATATCTCATGAAACATTCATTTTTTCAAACCACAACAACTTTCCTTTTCACCAAATCAAGATGCCCAAAAAGTAGTTTTCCAAATTCAACTAATTTACACCCTTTTTTCCACTTTGAATACCACCAAAGGATTTAAATAGGAACAAAATTAATCCCTATTCATTCTCAAACTAATATCAAGCATCAAATAATTCATAACATTCCTCATTCACTTCAATATTTCAACCTAAGAAAACATGTCTCAAAAAACAATAATGCTTCTTCTCTACAAATTGACCTAAAAGACCCATCAAATATCATCACCAAGAAAAAATTCATATAATAATGGAAATCCCTCTAGAACCTCTTTCAATAAAATATTATATTTCCTTCCAAATCCAAGTGAAATTCCTTCAACAAGGTTCATCTCTGTAAATTTCTTCTTTAGCCTTCTAGGACGTAAGAACTAATTTTGATCTCAACTTGCTTCATCACAACAAAACTAACTTCCACACTTAACCAAGGAATTTAAAACCCTAATAAATGTTTTATAAGCACTTAAAAACTTCCAATAAACAAGAAAAACTTAGAATCATCACTTTACCTTATGAAGCCACTTGACACCCAACTAGACCAAGCAGACTCCATATTTGACCTTTAAAGATCAGGTCATAACTTCCTCATACCATATAAAAAGAAAAAGTTTGATATAACATTGGAAATATCTCTTAGCTAGGATAAAAAAAAAATTAATGTATTTATAACTCATCATGTAGCTCATGTAATTCCAGTTTTACCATAGAATACTCCAAACTGCCCCAAAAACTAGTCTTCATAAATAGGGCACACGTTTCCATTTTTCACTTCAACCATGATCTTAAAATACCATGGAAATCTATAAAAACTTAGGGCCTAAAAATGTCAATTTATTTTTCAACTTCTTTGGAGAATATTTTCTTAAACTGAACTTCTTCATAAACAAGAATTTTTAGGTGGGTTCATATATTGTCACATGCTCTAATATACCTTTATGGGAAGTTAGAATAGTCCTCTACAACATCCAATCATCACTTTCTAAAACCAAATAAATAATGGGCTGATACAAGAAATTTTCTCTAAGTCACTTTTAGCTAGGGTTTCAAAGCAACTTACCTTCTTAATGATTGTTCATAAAAATGTGACGATAAAACCACCTGATTATTTTTTTGAAACCTTCATAACTGATCTAATATTATATTCCAAATATATAAGTCACCATATAAATCACACATCTCACAATGAACATTAGAAGGTACACTTTTTCATCAAAAACACACTCTAAATCATCTGGTTTTACCAAAACTGACATATCTTACAAACACTTATTTAGAATGACCTGAAAATTGACATGAATCATCTTGAAAAAATCCTATAGCTTTACATACTCACTATCTAGATCAAATATCTCTAAAACATTACATCAATTGAGACTTACATATGTTATCTTGCCTAATTCTCATCTGTTTGCTTCCCAAGGAATCTAAAACACCATCAAACCTTTCAATTTGAAACTCACCATACAATTCATGTACACTACCACCATGTAGATAGAATGGACAAGACTGATTAGCTCTAAATCTCACACCTTTATCTTATTTTGCATGCACCAGGGCTAGGAATAGGCCTAGAATGACTTGACTAAACACATACAACCCATGAACTGACCATATTGACATATTCCAAACTCATTAACACCTATAAGACACCTCTATGATCATGTGTGACCACATAAAAACATCTACATAGCTTGGGAGACCTTAAAATGTGACTTAGCTCACTAAACCATGTACCAGGACGTCATAGAACAACACCAAACTTGGAAACTATCAATCAAACTTCATGATTGACACCTCATGGAGAAAAATATAACACCATGACACACTTTTCCATCAATGGACTTGAAATCAATGATAACAAAAACACACGAAGTCAAACAAGGCTTAAAAGTAGGTTAAATTCCAAAATAAATATGTTCTTGAACCTGCTAGAGTTGTAGAAAGAGGGCCCTCCATATCAGAAAGGCCAAGGAAACTTCTTAGGTCATCAAGGCTGACACATACCATAGAGGACCATCAAACTGAAAAATGGTCCTTCACAAGAGGAATAAGAAGTAGAAATTATCATGTAATCCTTATACCAAACATCTCTTGCTTCTCCACCTACCTTTACATCCCATACGGGCCCTATTTTTGATAAAACCAGAGTAATTTCTTAAGATTCTTTCATTCATGACAAGGAAAAAACACTTATTCTTAAAGTTGAACCTAGCTCACCTATTTATTATAATACCCTTATTCCTCAAGTATTATCCCTTTCTCAATTTCATTATGAGCTATAACAAGCTAAAGAAATAATTTCCCAACTGCAGCTCATAATGTAAACAAAAGAGGAAAAATTCTCTCAGTTGGAGGCAAAAAAGGAATAGAGAATTCAAAACCTCTAATAGTTATTAAAGCAGAAAGAAGAAGTCATCTATCAACTACATCATAAGGTAGAGAAGAGAGAACACATAATTTAGTGCATGCATTCTAGAACTGAAGAATTGACCATCAAACTTGTCCTCTTACAAGAAGATAAGAAGAAAATAGAGTCTGTGGAAACTACTGATCAAATAATTCATACAGACTTTTTATTTCCCTAGATCATTGTGTTAAAAGGAATGGTCAAATGGATGAATTAATGTTATGATCTCAAAGGAGTAGCACAAGAGAAAAAAATATGAAAAGAAGAAAAGAAGCTACTTCAGGATTACATGTTTGTTATAGTCATTTGTATGACCAATCTCTTTCTTGTAGACCACCTTCCAATTTTTATGCCTTATCTCCATGGGAACAATTATTCAAATAGAAATGTTCAAGATTATTCTTCACTAAATTGATATAATTTCAAAATGATAAGCAATTTATGGGAGCCTATGTAACAGATGACATAGTTGAAAATAAATTTTTTTCTAAATTTTATGTACACAAATTTATGCTCCCTGAGAAGGTGGAAATACCAATCAACTTGTATCTGGGGGAGGTACAATAAGATATTTTTTCCACTTTAATACATTAGTCTATTTGGCATGATCAAGGGGGAGAATATGTGAGAGAATAAACTAATGCATGCCTCTTGATGGGACATGATCTCCCAGCATCACTGAGATTATTTAGAAGGTTTGAGGCCCAGGTTTATTATTTACAACTTGTAGACAAATACAAGGAAATTATTTCAACTTATGTATCAGACTTCAGGGAGTATGTACTCCCAAAATTTAACATGAATTTTCTTTCTGGTCAACTATAGTATAAATTACTTCTAGAGTTCTGGAATAAGAAGGTTGTATCACCAACTACCCTCTGGTGGTCACTAAAAAAAGAAAAAGACATATGCAAAATCATGTTGAAAATGAAAGAAAAATGGATTGGTATGAGATTCCAACCACCATTGATATTTCCCTAGTGCCAAGATCGAACATCACACAAGATCAACCCACTGAGAGCTATAAAACGTGGAGGGAAACAATTGTTAAATTTATAGGGTTTTGTAAAACATAACAAGACGAAACATGGCTCACTTTTACAAATGAGTATAATTGTACACGAATTGTATAATCTCTTAATAGATATCTTGTAGAAGGAGGACTTGATAATCCTTAAGTGTGAGGGAGTGATGAGCCTTGCTAAATCCTTTATACACCCCCATTTTTTGTGTTATCATTTTGTGCTAAGACTTATATTTGCATTTTGCAATTAATACTTTTATATATTTTAAAGGAAATTTTTGTGCATATCCTTATTTATTTTCATCTTATTTATGCTTATTGAAATGAGTTTAAATAAATCATTATATGCATTAATAATATAGTAAAAGAACATATATAAAGCCCAGCACATGACTCATACATATCCCAACATTCACACATTCGCACAAGACTCACCCATGCACTAGCGCGAGACTCACTTTGAAGTGCATGACTCACTTTAGAGCACATGAATCACACTACGAGAGCACATGACTCATATGAAGGAAGAAATGGACTCAAAAGGAAAGGAGGTGAGTTGATTTAGTCATCACATGTGTTTCCTAATGAAGAGATAATTGGACATAGATCATTATCTTGTCATCATATGAATCATGTGGATTATGAAAGTCCAACTTAACATCTAGTTTGACTGGAAACACGGGGGAAATGAAAAGAATAACTAGTAGTCACCACAATTTAAGGGATTCAATGCATGATATGTGACATCCTCTAGAATTACTAAATCATCTCATCTGAGAGTTAATAAAGGAATCCATTTGCAGTTAGTAAGATGAAATTTGATCTAAGTGTGGCATGCACTTGTTCATTCAAAGTTACAATTCTTTTTCATGTAGTTGTTGGAATTAAAATCTTTTAGTCAATTAGTATTTAGTCATAACAAATAACCTTTCCTCTTTTAGAGTGACAAGGACTTCTCTTGTATTAAATGACATTTTAAATATAATTACAAGTTAATTATTTAGTCAAGGAGTTAGTTGATTGTTGTTGAAGAAATTATTGTATTACATTCAATAAAGTGCATGATTATGAGTTAAATTGACTGGTGTAATTTGTAATTCCAAACTAGATCAGAGGGAAGGGGCAAGAGCCACTCCTCCCCAACGTGAAGGGAATTGTTTTTTTTTTACCTAAATATCTTTTATTTGACATTGTGTTATTTATGAAAATTCTAACACTCCCAACATTTCAATTCGTGAATTTAGTAATGTTTATTTTATACATAAAACACATTTCTTAATTACATTTAGAAGTAGTATTTGATTGAATTCAATAGTGAATACATGTTTATCATAGTTTCAATTGTTCCATTTTTTGAAAATATCTATGGACACCACCCTAAAATGACACTCGTGAAATCATCAAAGTGCGAGTATCAATGACACTCATCACAAGGAAAAACAATATCATGTAAACATTTGCAACTATTAATTGAGTCCTCGAGTAAATTTAAGAATCAATCATATGCAACATTTTGAAGTGAAAATGGGAAGATAATATATGTTACATCTTCATGTGTTATCTTTAGAAGCCTCATAGATGATTTAAAGGTCTTAATTTTCTCCTTAGTATAAATATTGCCTGAAGGATCAAATACAGGAAGGTATTTCTCTAGATTCCTATAAATATCATGGATAGGACCAAGAATATTAATTGAATACTTGGCTAACCAAACCATTGTGGGTACAACTATGAAAAACACATTTCCTAATTTGGGAGGAATTAGAAATTTTCTTGTCTTTGGAGGACTTGGTGGTGCCTTTGGACTCTTTGATTTCCCTTTATCAGAACATGGTCTCTTATGAGAATCCAATGATATGTGATCTAATCCTAAATCAGAATGGGACTGAGTGAAAATTCTTGGCAAATCTAGTGTATATACATAATTTAATGACTAATTCTAAAAGAAAAAAGCATGGAAAATCCAAGCTTAAGAATAAATATATGCCAATAAAAATAATTCCTTCATTATTCTTCGTTAACAAAGAGGGCCCTCCTTCTAGCACAAAATTTTCCTCTCCTCTTATTGATGCATGTGGAACACACATCTTCAGGGGGGATGACAAGATATTATGTCCTCATTTTAGAGTCAAAAGATGAATCAATGCACAAGATACGGGTATGCAACCTTATAAATTATCAATGACGAGTGTTTGTAGGAATTTGAGATCATTCTAACACCAATATATATAAATTCTGCACCAAATTTTTATCTAAATAATTCCTAAGTCTTATCTAACTAATGGATATTGATCAAAAGAAAAATAAAAGGGGAGATAGGAAAAGAGAAAAGGAAATTATGTAAAAACTAAATTTCATGTGATTGACATTATTTAAATTGAATATTGTGTATTTGTACATAAACTTGAGCACTCAATTTAGTCTGGACACAAATTTATATGTTACTGATCATTGAAAATATTCCAAGGATATTAGAAACATGATTGTAACAAGATAGTTATAAATTGAACAAATCACCTAGATTGTTGAATACACATCCACTATCATTTATAAAATTAAAAATAATGCTACATATTCATTAAAATATAATGAGAAAAATTTAAATATCACAAATAAAATCATAAAGAAGATTATAACATCAATAAAATTTCATCAAGAAACTTGTAAGAGATGGAGATGAGAACAAATAATTTTAACTCGCATGAATAACTAAACCAACTTGCATTAATGATAAAAAAAATTCACCTCATTTTTTAACAAAATATGGGGTCTTATTCCACCACCCTTACCATACTATAATTACCTAGGATTGAGAAAATATACTAGATAATTGACCTCCTAAAAATATACATAATTGATTTTAGTTAGGATGTTACAACTGAGTACATGGCTATACATATCCCTAGAATATTTGTAGTAATCATTCAAGGTTCTTATTTTAAAATGGGTCCCTTTTGAGTTGAATTTGATGGTGTGGGTCCCTTCTTGGTAGCTTATAAGGCATCTTTGTAGATATTTTGGTCCCCATCGAGCTTGTTGAGGTCTATTATGGGCTTCATGAAGAGTTTGGGATATTTATCTGATAGGACCTTCTGGGAAGTCATAATTTTTCTTGAAATTTCCTTGAGAGTTTGAATCTTTTGGATTTTATCTTTATCCTGTGATATTGTTTGAATGACCTTGCTTGCCTCTACCTTATTGGCCTCTGAAATATTCATGTGAAAATGGACCATGAACTATTTGTGGAATTATGTAGATTATTCCATGGTCACTACTTCTTGGTTTTCTATGACAACCTGGATGATGGATTACTCTAAAATTATTTGTCTACCCCTTCAGATAACATCATATAATTATGGGTTTATCATTCTATTCATCTATTCTTCCCAATCTACTAATGCAATTTTAGATTAATTGGCATGTATTCCTTGAACCATTTACACTAAAACTTATATTGAGGCTTTGATAAAATACATTGATTCTTCTTTATATTCAACCACTTGTGATTCTTTTATCTTTATCTTTTTGGTAAGATAAAATAGGTCCTCAAAAGCTTCATGCCAAATACGGGCCTGATTAGTGGACATCCTCTTTTTTTCTTACCCTTTTTAGGGTACCTATTTTTTGATTTAATTCTATTATAATTTGAGGATATTATTAGGCAATCCAATTAGGTTACTCCTTCTATGCAAATATGTCCTTTTTGATATAGCCTTTTCCTAGATCTTATGAAGGCATGTCAATAGAATTTTCTTGTTATTTTCCTTCCTACAATTATTCTACCTCCCCAAATAGTTCCACTGGAATTTATTACAGTGTAGTCTCCATGGTTTCTTCTTCATCATCTGAAGAAGACATATCATAAGCAACTTATGAAGGACCTGAAAGTGGCTCAAGAGTTATCTCATAAATTTTTGGAGCATTTTCTAGTTACGTTGGTATTGGGGAAGGAGTGGGAGTACTTTTACCTATGGGATTTCTTGGTGGCTCCATATATATAGGTTCCCCTCTCCTTATGAATTCACTTATGATAATTCCTCTTTGTCGGAGAATTGATCCTATGGTATTCATATTCTATTAAATGGGATTTTCATCCTCTTGGGTGACCCACACCTAATCATTCATATCTATTTCATATGCACATGTAAAATTAATATTCCCTTTTAATGAAAATAAATGCTTAGCCATTATCTTCCTTGGGTCATATTTCCTCAAAATATTCTCTCACAAGTTGAAGGAGTGTCTATGAGTAGTAGTAGCCTTAAGATCTTACCATATTTTAAATTCCTTTTACCTAACTTCCAAAGGCAATGAAGGATGGGTCCTATGTTTATTTTCCTTACATTTATTAGCAATATCATTACTCATTTGTAAACAAATTTCTTAGTCAAACAATTTATCAATTACATACTACAGTTGTTAGAATGATGGAGTCAACAATCCTTTAATCATAATCCCTATGTAATTGAGATAAAATAAAAAAATTCCCCCTTTTCATGATATATTTTACACCTCTATAGAAATCCTTGGCATTGGTGTTTCCATGATTAACATGTACACTTTAGGGTAAAATGAGGTGTATATGTATTCAATATGATCCTTGAATTGATTTGCATATAATTTTGAGTATTATTCATTCACCTCTCAAGGGAACTTGGTTTCCTGAGGGAAAAACTCAAGGCACAATAATATTCCATAAACTACATCCAGTAAATAAGAGGTCGTAAAAAATTATTTCTTTTTATTAGCATTAACATCCCTCTGTGAAATAAATCTAGTCGAGACTATGTTCCCTAAGGTAGGGAATTTTCCTTCATCTATGATCATGGAAATAAGGGGGATCTGGGAAATATCTAGTTTAGAGATGGAGGGGTTCCTATAAAAATGGTTCATCAAGGTCACATTGATTCTCACCTTAGGACTAAATATTTGGATGAGAACTTTGTTTAGACCTTCATCATCTATGTTATCAATTGGTTCTTTTTCCCAATTTTGTAAAATGGTTCTTATTTGGTGGGTTTCCATCAAAGATTCACTATTTTTTTAGTTATAGATAGTTTCAGCTTCAAATAACTTATAATAGGCCTTAAAATTATAAATAACAATAAAATCCATCTTATTTTATTCATCCTAGGAGTGCAATGTCTAATCCTTGGATTTATTATAAATAAGAATGGGAGAGAATAATTCTAGGCATGGAAATACCTCTAGTTTTGCCTTAATTTGGTGTAGTGTGGTCCTTTTCAATGTCCTAATATCAGTGGCTCTCTAATCTTGATCATTCAACATCCTGGCTTCATTAATTGTTTCAATTGAAGTTATATCCCTCTAGGCTATTGAAAAGACAACAAAATAGTGTGGGAATTCATGCTCTAGCACACTATTATTCGAAAACCATGTCTCTTACTATTATTTGGTCTGCATATGAGTAGAAGAAAGTATCCACATTGGATTTCCCTTATCACTACCATTGTTGAAGGAAATAGATTTTAAAATTGTAGAAAACTTGGCTCATTGTGAATGAACTCTAGAAATTAGATTTCACAAATGACTTTTTGAATTAGCATCTTGGTGAATGAACTCCATTAACGTATTAATTTTTAGATTGAGAAATATTTCCACTCAAATTGGTGTGTTCTACATTAATGGCACATAATGTATGACTCGATATTTTTCATCTAGGAAACACTAATTTTTGAAATGTCCATCCTTTTTAATGTGATCCATACACCTGTACATGTCAAATCTAATCATATCCATCAATTTTAATTATCCAATTAATTTTTGGGTGTCACATATATGTCAGGAAATGGAACACTTGTAATATTGTGATTGGCTCATTGTTCTTTGGATGTTGAAGTGTCATTTTTTATTGAATTTATCATTTTTGCATCTGTGAAATGTGAGGAATTGAGACTATGAATTGTGAGTTGTAAGTTTTGGATTTTGATTTCTAGCATTTGTTATTCTTATATTTTAAACTCTCATGTCCTTGAAGTCCAAACTTTGAACCCTTACACTTGCGAAGTGTGATTTTTAAACCCTCACACTCCCAAGGTGTGAATTTTGAATTCTCACAGTATTGAAGTGTGATTCCTCTCTCTATTGACTATGACAAAAATTTAAACTTAAATTTATTAAAAATATTTAATTAATCCTTGTAAGTGTGAAGTACAAATGTATAAGTATGGAAATTGAGAGTTAAAGATAGTGCAAACATCAAAGAAATCATAAGTGTGATCAATAATTGAATAGGTATGAGTACTTAAATTTCTCCAAAGTGTGAAAAATGCATGAGTTCAAAATTCAAGAAAATTTTGAAGTATGAGTACAAAGATTAGGAAATGGGAAACAACAAGCTCTTGAAAATATGAAGTGTAAGTATAATTTTTTTAAGTGCAAGTACTAAATTAATCCTAATTATAAATAATTAGTTTAATAAATGTGAGTACTAAGAAAATCAAAATTTGGCACTAAAGTAAGGACTTAGGAAAAATAAGGAAATTTTTTAGAGATTAAAGGCAAGTACCTAACCATCTATTCGTAAACATAGATGGTATCTATTTTTAAAAGGACACCATTTTGAAAATGGGGGGATGTTAAGAAGTAACACTTACTACATGTAGAATTTCAAATCATCATGGGCATGTGAGTGATCTCAATGACAATAATTATCACCCATATTCTTCTTGAAATTATCTAAGTTAGAAGGTGTATAATCCTTCTCTTTTTGTTACAAAACTTTCATAGGTTATTGTTATCTCTGAAAAATAACACCCTCTAATTTATAATGAATGGAAGATGAGAAATCAATGTTTTTGGGTAACATGGGACTGTCTCCAATTTGTGGTACTTGCTACTTGAGACAAACCACCTGAGAAGGTTTTTTCCTCTACCTATTCCTAATTCTAAAATGCTCCTATTGTTGGAAATTCAACTATCTAATCCTACTCTACCAATCCAAGGGACCAAGGGAAGAGAGATGTGCATGAAAGGAGAAATCATAAGCTAATGATATGTGGTAGCATTAAGAACAAGGGGAAAGACACTCTCAAATGATGGAAAATGGGATAAAATGGAGGAGAGGGAAGACAAGAGAGCTACAATCTAGAGTAGCATTCAAAATTCTATTCTCTCACGATACAGAGAAAAAATAAATCCTACAAATGAGAATACATACACAAAATACATGCAAGTAGATGAAGAGGTAAGGAAATGCAATAAAATAGTAGTTAGGGTAGAGGATATCCACAAAACATGAATTGTATTGATTTATAAGGATATACAGCCCATTACATTGAAGGGAGAAGAAATAACACATTGAAAAATCTAAATATGAGGCATGTAGCTCAAGAACACTTGTGCATCACTTAAAAACAATACTTTTGTATTATGAGAGGGTCCAAACTTTAAAAATGAGAATCATTTTACAATTTATAGAAGATGAGAGAGAGAGGAGGGAAAATAACATTTATACCTTTGACCACCAACATCATATATTGAATGGCTGAAAATAGGCATGGGAACCCTTCCAAGACCATTTCCATAAGATGATTTTATTGTAGGAGAAAGAATTATAACCATACCTCATCAAATATGGTAGTTGAGCTAACTTAAACTATATCCTTAAATGCTACAATTATTTTGCTATTTTCCTCCCACATAAACCTACCAAATTCTATAATATATATTTCTTGTTTTCATATTGAATTACATGATGGTAATTTTCCAAAAAGTCCAAATTTATGAAATTTGGAGATGTAGGTTGAAATTTATGGCCATCTAAAGTCCATGATCCCAGGAGAAACACAACGAGGTACCCTGTGGGATGTAACAAACTAATTTAATGTTTATGTGTAAAGGGAAGATGAATCAGCTGGTCAATGAACTAAAGGAAGGGAAGAACTATGCTTGGTGTGCCACATGGGAATGATATTTCTATATGTCTGTGTGTGGGTAGATAATTGTGGTTTGGGTGGAACTGTGGGACAATTCCACCTGTTTCGTCAAATCCCACCTTATTCAATTTTTCTTTTACCTTGTCCCCAATCTCCTACTCATGTCTCTCAAATCATCTTTTCAAGAAACTGACACAATGTGGGAACATTCATCCATTCCTATAGTTCCCTCCTCACTCAACTGAACCAATGCCCCACCTTCCAATTGGATTTTGTTGTAAATAAGGGAGCAGGAGGAACAAAGGAATAGTTCCTCTTATTCTGCCAAAAGATGGTTTGGATAATGGTGCCCAAATTTTGTGATTTTTAAAATTTGTTTGGCCAAGTATGGAAAGGGATAGGTAGAATAGAGTGTCCCAGCACTATTTTTCTCCATTTTTGATCAACTTATACATGTCCAAGCCCAATCAAAATTACAAGTTATCATAAGCGGTGTTATTTTGGATAAAACTTTAGAGACTAAATGAGGTTATCTACTAGCTATATGGGAGATTGATGGCCTTGAAGCATTTGTTGGGCATGGATTTAGTTGAAAAATATTGAAAAATGATCTAGAGTGTCAAGTGATCACCCCTGAATCTACATAAGGAACTACTTGAACTTGATCATTCTCATTATGAGATGTGTTCCAAACAAAACTTTATGAGAGTAAAAAATTGTCTTGAATTTATTTTCCTCCATATATATCCTCTTAAAACTCATCATTTTTACTTTCATCCCTTTGTAACATATATTTGTTGAAGTCCTCTATGAACCATTATAACAAAACCATGCCATCCAGGAGAAACAAAACATTATGTAGAGCACTTAGAGAGTTTGAAACTATACTACCAATAAGAAAATGTTTTGAACAACACTTGGAATAATTAAAAATTAAACTATCATGTACAAGGTATGGTATTGTTCAATATTAATTCTTGAGATGTATACCATTGCTAGGGATATGTAACTCTTCGTTGTTTAATTTTGACAATTGGAAAGCATTTTTTGGATTGCAGTTGGAAATAACAACATATGGGCCACTCCACATTGTATCAAACTTTGAGTTCCTTCTTATTTTATCTCATTCTGCATTCCACTTTAGCACTAGATATCCTTCCTGGAAACTTCTAGCCACTGCTTTCTTATTGAAATGCTTCTTGATTTGAGATTGATCCTTTTTCATTATTCACAGACTACAGTACTTGGTTTCTCAACTCTTCTAGTTTCATGAGCTCTACATACCTGACCTCCATAGTCTCAAATTCAAAAATTTTAAGATAGTTAATGATATCTAATGTTGTTAATTCAAGAGATATTGGAAACCTTTATTCTTTACCATAAACTACCTTAAAAGGGAAGCTATCAGTTGATATTTTAGGAGTGATTATATCATCCCACAATGTTGATTTTAACTTCATGTGCCATGTTCTTTGATTTTCATCCATGATACTCCTTATGATTCTCAAAATATTCTTGTTAGTGGACATAGATTTCCCATTACCTTAGGGATAATAGTTTGAGGAGGTGCTCAAGTAGATTCCATTCTTAATAGCCTAGTTAGAGATATTTTTGCCAAGGAAAGCTAGAGAATTATTAGAAATGATTGTCAAAAGAACACCAAATCTGGTCATAATACCTTCATATAAGTATAGAATATTAGCCTCATTTTCCTCCTTAAATGTAATTGTCTTTGTCCATTTGGTGAAATAGTCTATGGCTGTGAGGATCCATTTGCGACTTGAGCTTGTATGTTTGTTTATCAATCCAATGAAATCTAATCCCCACTGCATGAATGGCTGATTTATAGAGATGGGGTGGAGTGGAATGGATGATAACCTTTACTTTCCTATAAATAATTCACATTTTTTACATTTCTTTATCCATGTATAGTAGTCAATGAATAGGTTAGGCCAATACTATCTAACCTTCATAATCTTGAAATTTATTGTTCTTGGAGAAAAGTGACCTCCTGCTTCATGAAACTCTTGCAACACTTTCTCTATTTAATCAGTCTTAATGTATCTCAAGAGTACTCCATTCCCATCTTTCCTAAATAGTATTCCATCAATAAGCACAGAGTGAATGGATTGAATTTTGAAGTACCTCCTTTTGGATTTTCTCAATCCTTGAGAGAATTATCCTTTTTGGAGAAAGTTGATCACATCATGAGTCAAAAAATAAGTAGGCAAGACATTGTATGATTGTTATTGGTCATGTTGAACCATGAGGATGGATTATGACATTGTATGTTGTTCTAAAACTAGATACTTACACAATCCCTTTCCTATGACCATCTTAATTATGTTGACATCAATGTCATACTCCATTACTTTGGTTATCCAAATAGCCCTCTTTTAATTTAGATATTTACTTAGAAGAAAATATTTTCACACTAGCATGGGATAACATTAGGTGGATCTTGTTGTTGGATACCAAATGTTTGAACTTCTTCAATCTTATTATAACATCTAATGCATGTTTCTCAATAAATGAATAATATCTCATGTCATAATCCTCTAGACTTTGGATAAAAAATGCAACAAGTTATTCCAATCATTCTTTATTCAGTTATACTATAATGGAGGATATTTCTATGGTTAGCAAATTATACAAGGTTAAATCATTTACGAAATTAGGGTGGTGAATTTAGGCTTGTGTACTTCTGTATTTATGGATTCAAATCTATTTTTGTCAACTCCCGTGTTCTATTTGAAAGCCAAACTCTTTTTAAAACATCATTTCATGGTTTGACAAGGTTAGAAAAATTTAGGGTGAATTTCTTGATGAAGTATTTTATGACTAGGAAGGGAAATGTTAGGGATGACATTAAACTCTCTCTAGATTCAATGGTTAAATCTTCTTAGAAAATATGGCCAAGGCTCTTCCTTCATGAGCTAGAAGTATGCATTTATTGGTTTAAGAAAACTCAAAAGTTCCTATACCGCTCAAATACCTGTCTTTGGTGGAGAAGATTATCAATGAATTCTAGAGAACTGTTTGATATCATATAGATACAAAGTTTTTTTTTTATGATCAACTCTTCTATTTTCATGAGCGCTACATACCTGACCTCCTATCTCAATTCAAAAATTTTAAGATAGTTAAGATATCTAATGTTGTTAATCAAGAGATTTGGAAACCTTTATTCTTTACTAAACTCTTAAAAGGGAGCTATCAGTTGTATTTTAGGATGATTATATCATCCCCACATGTTGTTTTAACGTCTAGTGCCATGTTCTTTGATTTTCATCCATGATACTCCCTATGAGTTCTCAAATAATTCTTGTTAGTGGACATAGCTTTCCCATTACCTTAGGGATCTAGTTTGAGGAGGATGCTCAAGTAGATTCCCATTCTTAATAGCCTAGTTCGAGTATTTTTTGGCCAAGGGGAAAGCTAGAGAATTATTAGAAATGATTGTCAAAAGAACACCAAATCTGGTCATAATACCTTCATATAAGTTAAGACTTTTTAGCCTCTTTGCTCCTTAAATGTAATTGTCTTTGTCCATTTGGTGAAATAGTCTATGGCTGTGAGGATCCATTTGCGACTTGAGCTTGTATGTTGGTTTATCAATCCAATGAAATCTAATCCCCACTGCATGAATGGCTGATTTATAGAGATGGGGTGGAGTGGAATGGATGATAACCTTTACTTTCCTATAAATAATTCACATTTTTTACATTTCTTTATCCATGTATAGTAGTCAATGAATAGGTTAGGCCAATACTATCTAACCTTCATAATCTTGAAATTTATTGTTCTTGGAGAAAAGTGACCTCCTGCTTCATGAAACTCTTGCAACACTTTCTCTATTTAATCAGTCTTAATGTATCTCAAGAGTACTCCATTCCCATCTTTCCTAAATAGTATTCCATCAATAAGCACAGAGTGAATGGATTGAATTTTGAAGTACCTCCTTTTGGATTTTCTCAAACCTTGGGGGAATTATCCTTTTTTGGAGGAAAGTTGATCACATCATGAGTCAAAAAATAAGTAGGCAAGACATTGTATGATTGTTATTGGTCATGTTGAACCATGAGGATGGATTATGACATTGTATGTTGTTCTAAAACTAGATACTTACACAATCCCTTTCCTATGACCATCTTAATTATGTTGACATCAATGTCATACTCCATTACTTTGGTTATCCAAATAGCCCTCTTTTAATTTAGATATTTACTTAGAAGAAAATATTTTCACACTAGCATGGGGATAACATTAGGTGGATCTTGTTGTTGGATACCAAATGTTTGAACTTCTTCAATCTTATTATAACATCTAATGCATGTTTCTCAATAAATGAATAATATCTCATGTCATAATCCTCTAGACTTTGGATAAAAAATGCAACAAGTTATTCCAATCATTCTTTATTCAGTTATACTAGTATGGAGGATATTTTCTATGTTATCAAAATTATACAAGGTGAAATCATTTACGAAATTAGGGTTGGTGAGATTTAGGGCTTGTGTAATTTCTTGCTTTATGGATTCAAATCTATTTTTTCACTCAGTGTTCTATTTGAAAGCCAAACTCTTTTTTAACATCAATGTCAATGGTTTGACAAGGTTAGAAAAATTTAGGGTGAAATTTCTGATGAAGTTTTTATGACTAGGGAATGGAAATGTTAGGATGACATTAACTCTCTCTAGATCAATGGTTAAATCATTCCTTAGAGAAAATATGGCCAAGGATCTTACCTTCATGAGCTAGGAAGATGCATTTATTTGGGTTGAGAGAAACTCAAAATTTCCTATACCTCTCAAATACCTGTCTTTGGTGGAGAAGATGATCAAATGAATTCTTAGAGAACATTTTGATATCATATAGATACACAATTTTTTTTTTATTGATCAACCCTTTTAATTTCATATCTATGGCTCTCTGAAATGTTTCTCCTACATTGGAAAAACCAAAAGTAATTTTCCTATAAGCACAAGTTCCCCATTTTGTGGTAAAGAAGGTCTTTAATTGGTCTTCCTCCTTTACTATGATCTGATTGTAGATGGAGTAACCATATAGAAGAGAAAACCTTTCTAACCCAACCACCATTTGTGAGATTTGTTCCATTTAAGGTATTAGGTAATGATCCTACAAATATTCCTTATTTAGATCCCTAAAATTGACACACATTATAATTTCTCCATTCCTTTTTCACACTGGAACTAGATTAGAAACCCAAGATGAATGTTTGAAGGGAAAAATGGTGTTTTCATCAATTAACAGGTCTTTGGTTTTTTCCTGATAGGTATGACAGTTGAATGTAACTCAATTTTGTGCTAAGATAAAATAGGATCAAAACCTCTAAGGTATTCATATCTCCATGCAACAATATCAAGAAATTCTTGGAAATATTCTGCAAAAGTATATTTGTCTTTTGGATTACTTACCTTACCAATCTGAAGTAATTTTCCTTCACCAACTGCGATGGGTTCTTAATATCCACCCTTAATTGTTATGTTTTCCTTTTCTTTTATAAACTAGTCATCATATTTGAATATGGATTCCAACAAGGCCTTTGGGTAGTTTATACAATCTAAGTTGGAAAATTTGACTCCCAAATTATTGCTCCAACTTGTCTTGTTTCCTTAAAGAAAACACAACTTCTTCACTTATAAAATTGATAATATGTTGATCAATTTCAAACACTTTCCAATTTGTGTTATTGTCTTGTATATCAAGCCATAATACCACCTTAAAATGTGGTTGCACTTTGTCTCTCTTAATATTCTCAACCACATTAAACCTTTCTCTAACTATATCCAATATGTCTGTTGATTCATTTTCTTTTCTTGGAATGGCATGAATATTAACAGCTTCAAAATCCTCCAAAAGGTCTCAAACTACGTGCTTGTAATATGTTAGCAAGTAATACTTGGTTTTATTTTATCCTCCGATTTGATTTACTACTAGTTCACTATCCCCAAAGGTATGTAATTTATTAATGTTCTTATTTATTTCCCATTGTAAGCTATGTATGAGGGATTTATATTCTACTATCTTATTGGGAATGCTAAATTAAAATCTAAAAGAGGGGCAATATTTGATTCCAGTAGGAGACACAAGGACTATACCTCCTCCTACACCACATCAAATTCTCGATCCATCAAAAAGCATTTTCCAAATGTCATCTTCCTCTTCAATATTTGTTTTAAAAATGTTAGGAAAATTTGAATTATCCTCATGTAGATGATAAATGACAAGGTCATCTTCCTTGATCTACTGATATCGTTTAAAACCTTATCTTGGTTTCCCCATTCATCAAGTAGAAAATCAAGAATGCCTTAAATATGACTATCTACTTCTTGGGTAAGTAGAGAGTCTTGTTAATCAATGATGGTAAAATTTATTTATAGGGTTGGGTACATAAGGATCTATGTGATATGTATAAATTGGATTAGACTTGATGGTAGACTTAGTGCCATACTTGGTCCTAAAAATCATATGACCAATTAGATGATATATCCTCCAATTTTTGTAGTAAAGTCTCTAGATAGACACATAGTGAAGAGTAGAGGTAGATCAATTATGAAAATGTCTTTAGGGACTAAGACATTAGGGCATGCATGAATTTTAAGGTTTATACCTTTGATAACACCAATAGTTCCTAATGTTATTCCATTTAGTTGCACCACACTTTATAGAGAGATTCATAATTGAGACCCATTTGGTCTGTAATTTTTTTGAGCATGACAAAACTTCTTGCTCAAGAATAAATCATATAATTGTGCATTAGATGATTACTAATAATAAAAGATACATATAAGGGTGGAGGTTTTACATCCTTACTTTATTGAACATCTCTATTTTGAGGTGTATTAGTGAGCATAACCTTGGGTGGTTCCTTCGATGATTCATTTGTTGAAGATGGATTGGACATAGCCACTTGTAAAAGGTTTCTTTGTGCCAAAATATCCAACAATTAACACATTGATATATCCATGTTAGTATTCTTCATTTTTTTAAGGATGTTGAAAGGAGTAGAATTATACTTATGTTGTAACCTAGCCACGATGACATTTTCTTGTATTTTAGATGACGTGGAAGGGCCCTTAGGATGGTTTTGTACATTTGGAGCTATGTTTAAATTTCCACATCTTTGGAGTGTTGAAGAAGGTTGGGAAGAACCCACATCTATTGATTTTCCGTCTTTGATATCTCTTCTTTTTGATCTAGTGTTAGTAACCATACCTTGTAGAGGGGTCTAATTCATTCCAAAAAATTCATCTATTTTCCAATTTATAATTGAAGTATCACTTGGTAGTGTCTCTTAAATAATTATTTGCTACCAATTTTCTTTTATGGGTGCCTCTTGAGGAACAAATGTATTTTTTTCCATCAAATCATGGTTCATAATACCATTGGGACAAGTTACTTGGTTATGTGTAAGATGAAAAAGGAAACACCACTCATAATCTTGCACAATGTTATTTTGAATGGGAACCAAGGCATTAGATTAACTAATAAAATTTGGATTATATGATTAAAATGGTCTTATAGGAGGAAACTGATTCTTCTTTTGAGGAATAGATTAGAATGAAGGTTTGTTTAGTTGATAGGACTTGTTAGGTTGATATGGAGGTTAATATGGTCTGATAATTTGGGCTTGTTTCCTCTTAATAGATACAAACTCATTCCCAAAATTTTGTAAGTTCTCATTACCTCTTGCAGCTCAACTGAGGTACTTGAGGGAGTAGATTTTTGACTAGAAATTTGATTCCTTAGGTTTGGAATGAGAGATAAATTAGGAGATTTATGGTAATTAGGTTTCTAAATCTCTGAGAATATAGGAATTGGAGGCCTAGCAACAAGCTTCCCAGCTTAAATAAGGTTATTTTAATCCCTAATAACAATTTTATATTCATTTGGTAATGTTCTAGCCCACATAGACTGAATCATGATTGAAATATCATTATTCAAATTGTTTAGATAATAAAGGAATGTATATTGGGGTGTAAGTCTTACCAATTGATGGATTTGGTCCCAAATCCTTGGAAATATGATGTTAAAATCAATCACTTGTTCATTTTAGGGACCACTTTGTTATGGTCAGCTGATCTATCAAAGATAGGTGATATGAAATATCATAAAAATGGTTGCAAAGGGTTATGTTAAGTTCATCCCAGTTGTGAATGGATTAGGACTCAAACTCCTACACCAATAAAGGGATTTCCTTTTGAATTTTAAATCCAAGAGTATGATTGTTACATCATCCTCAGTAATAGAATGGATTGAACAAATGTTAGCAACATTTTGAATGTGGTCATCTTAGGTCATATGGTTTTTTAAGTGAATAAAGGGATATTGTTAAGTGCACACACTAGTATATCATTATGTGTATTTAGGTCCAAAATACTATCACAATTGAATCCTAAAAAAATAAAATTCCTTTGAAGATTCATGAATGGATGGGACTTAAAACTCTAGAAGACAATAAGAAGGGCCTACTAGGAGGAGGAGTAGAGAGGAATTTTTTTTTATTTGTGATGGTGATATCTAAACTAATCTGCCTCTTCTTCTTCTTTGTGATAGATACAAGTAGTCAAAAGGTTCTTCTCTTATTGTTCTTGACCTTTTCTAAATTCTTCTCATAAGAAATAGGAACTCTTCTACTTGGAACCATTAAATATAGTGTTTGGAGTCATCAAATGTGTTTTAGAAAGCCTCCAAAGGGCTTATATTCACTAGGATACACACCAAAACTTAATGAAATAACAATAAAACCTCAATATGTTCCAACGGTCATGCCATAACTATTCTCTCTAAAAAATAACACCATCTGATTTATCATGAATGGAATATGAGAAATCAATGTTTTTAGGTAACATGGGGTTTTCTCCAAGTTGTGGGACTTGCTACTTGATACAAATCTCCACAGAAGGTTGGTTCCTCTACCTATTCCTATTGCTAAAATACTACTAATAGTCAAAATGTAAATATTGAATCCTATTATAACAATCTAAGGGACCAGGGGAAGAGAGAGTTACATGTAAGGAGAAATCCTAAGATAAAGATAGGTGATATCACCAAGAACAAGGGGAAATACACTCTCAAATGAGGGAAAATGGGATAAAATGAAAGAGTAAAGGGTAGATATGAGAGCCACAGTCCAGAGCAGCATTCAAACTTCCATTCTCACATAATCCACAATAGAAATAAACCTTACAAAATGAGAAGACATACACAACATAATATCAAGTAGATGAAGAGGTAAGGAAATGCAATAAAATACTAGATAGGGTAGAGGATAACCAAGAAACATGAATTTATTTCTTTATAAGGATGTACAATCTATTATATTAAAGGGAGAAGGAATAACACATTGTAAAATCCAAATATGAGGCTTGTAACTTAAGAACACTTTTATAAAACTTTAAAATGATACCCTTTTATTTTGAGAGGGTCCAACCTTTATAAATGAGCATCATTTTACAATTTAAAGAAGATGATAGAGAGAGAGAGAGAGAGGATGGAAAATAAAGTGAAACTCGAATTTATTCCTTCGACCACTAACATCATGCATTGAATATCTGAAAGTTGGCATGGGAACCCTATTAAGACCATTTTCTATTATACTTTTCCTGTAGGGGAAGGAATGGGCACCATACCATATCAAATATGGCAGTAGAGGAATTACATCCTAGAATACTAGGATTATTTTTCTATTTTCCTTCTACCTAACCCCACCTAATTCTAGATTTATTATTTCCATGTTGAAGTACATGTTGAGACCTGTACAACAATTCCAATTTTATGAAATTTGGAGTTGCAGGGTGAAAGCTATGGCCTTATAAAGTTTAAGATCCCAGGAGAAACATGATGGGGTACCCTACAGGTTATAACAGACTGCTTTAATGTTTGTGTGCAAAGGGTGGATGAATCAGATAATCAAAAAACTGGAGGAAGGAAAAAATTATTTTTGGTGTGCTGCATGGGCCAAAAATTTATGTGATTTTATGTTTTGGAAGATAATCAAGGTTAGGTCGAAGTATGTGAAAATTCCACCTATTCTGTTAAGGCTTGCCTTATCATATTTTTTCACTGCCTTTCCCCTTATCACCTATTTATGTCACTCAACTCAGCTCGTCAAGGAACTGATAGAATGCAGGAATATTCCATCCATTCCCACAATGTATGTCTTTCCTAACTTAACTAATGCCTTTCCCTCCAATTGGTTTCTGTGGTAAATTAGGGAGCAGGAGGAACAGTTCCTTATGTTCCATTAAAGGCCAATTTGGTTGATACTGCCACAATTTTGCCCATTTTTATGATTTTTTGGCCAATTATGGAAAGGGGAAAAGAGTAAATGTAGAATAGAGTTTCCCAGTACTGGTTTTCCCCATTTTTGGTCAACTTATACCTACCTTAGTCCAATGAAAAGTACAATTTATCAAAATAACCCTGGGGTATTTTGGATAACAGTTTCTCAATTCTACATAAATCATTCTACTTACTTTTTATATTGGCTTCAGATGGTACTGTTGTCTAAAATAACCCCCAAGATATTTTGGAAACTTATAAGTTCAATTTTGGAATTAGACAAATTTTGTTATTAAATGATGTAAAATATGAAAAAAACTTAGTCTTCTACATAATAGAAGAGCTTAATGTTCTATGGGTTATCCTAAGCCATAGAACAAAAGGAAATAGAGAAAAAGACTTAGGAATATTCTCGAGGAATTCAATATTTCATGGCATCAAGTCAGTTGAAGGAAATTTAGAGCACCATGGGTTTATATGCCCGTGAAAATTTAAAAAATAGCTATGGATAAGATCCACGGAGAAAAGAAGTGAGAAGCTTAGTGCTTCATGACATGGAAAAATAGAGTGTTACATAAACTTGGAAGGTGTATAATTCCATATATTTTTTCAATTCCACGTGAGTCAGATTGTAGTTAGTTGGGAAAATTTTCGATGTAAAAAGAAAATTTTCCACAAGGTACCACATAGAAAAGATAATAAGTTAGAAAGTGACTAAGGTTGGGAGCTAGAAAACACTATCCTAGTGTTCCATGGGTCCTCAAAGAGATACAAAATTAAGGAACATAGTCACAGATAAAATGTCACACAGGGAAAAGTAAAAACATCCACATAATAAATGGCTAAGTGCATAAACATACAAGTGTTGCAAAGAAAAAAACTTCACTCATCACTCAGGGAACATAAAAGGATTTGAGAAACCATATATCGTATAAATTTTGTGAGGCACATGTGAAACCATGCATGTCAGTTCATTCATGACATCTGAAACTATTTCAATCACCCAGATTTAATGAATTATGGCATCATCTTACATGGCCTGATGGCATATGATTGGACAAGGATTTCATGCCATGGTGGTTAGCTCACTTCAAGTCAGTTCCCTTGCCTATACTACAATTCATCACTGCAAGAAATCATGGCATCCATGCTTGTTCAACAGGATTTCAAGGATCAATACTCAAGTATGGAATTCATCCTTTCCCTCTTCTCTTTCTCTCTTCCTTTACGAGATCTATAAATGTAATTTCTTAGGCCCATTCAAAAGATTCTTCTCCTATTTCTTCCTTTACATATTTTGAATCTTCACTCCTGTGAACTCAAAATTTCTTCTTTCTACCTCTATAACTTATTAATGGGGGTTCTCTTTCCTCGACTCTATGTATAAAATCCTAAACATTGATTAATACAAGTGTGGATTCTTTCTTTCCTTCAAATTTTATGTTTTTGGCATGAATATCTCTAACCTCTTATGTATTTCATAGTATTTCTAGTTGTTTTCATTATATTTGTGTGAATTCTTCATGATATTCATTTATAATATTACATCTGTGTCTCTATAGTTCCACATTTTATTTTTGTGCATCGCCTCCCATTTTATTTTCTGCTTTATCCTCCTTTTAACCATGTCTCCTTGGAATTATTAGCTTAGGTTATATATTTTAGGTTAGAAATTTGGTATATAATTAATTATTTGTAGTGAACTGGGATGAAGGAAACTATCCCTTTCATCTATAAAAAGATCATGAGTCACCCACAGAATCATGTCCTAACAACGTTTCACTAAAATTTTGAACCAAGTTTCATCAAGGGTACACATTTCGGTGACAACAGGTACTTTTTTTTGTGTCCTAACTCTTACACATTTCATTGAATGAATATGTGTAGTATTACTTCATCTTATCCTGGGATTCAATATTTTGGGGTTGTGGTATAATTCATCTAAAGATTCATAAGTCAATAACTCCACATTGATGCATAAATAGGGTAAAATTCAATTTATGTTATTCAAGACCTTGTGATGGTCTAATATTTCCTCATACATGTGAAAATCGCATGGGGGTTACTTGGTTGTAAATGTTCAAAATATATGAAATCATGGGATCCCAAATATTACCTTTTTTTTGAATTACCACTACATCCTTCCATTTTCTACCCTCCCCTTTTACAATACTACCTCTATTTCTACCTTTATAGTAGAGTAAAAGTTGTAAATTAAAATTCTCCCATATATGATCACTTTTTTCATGTACCACTTTACCAAGATGACCCCTTGTGGAAAAACCCAACGAAGGAAATCATTGATGTATTCTTTAATATACTTCACCTTTCGATGTCACAACTTCATGTATTCACCCTAATAATGTATGAGGGTTGTACTTATTCTACCTAGTGTTAAAAAAATAATTCAAAATATGAATGGGTTAGAAATATTTATCATGTTATGTGTTAAATGTCTCCCAAAAATGGGAAATCGAAATGGATATCTTAAATGTTATAAAGATAATCTTTTACTTTTCAGTGAATTTTACGATCAAGAAGTAGGCCTTAAGATAGAGTAAACACTTATTTAATTTTTTAACATAAATCTTTCCTTTGAATAATATAATATTGATGTTCAATCAAACCTTGAATGGTGTATGATTTTGAAACCATCTGTGATACAATTGGGAGATAGAGGGTGCTTCTATTGGGTTGAGTTGAAATCAAATTATAAAACTAGAAAATATTTCATTGCATTGTGTTCCTAAAGTTTCCTTAATGAGGTTTTGTACATCTCATGCTACCTTAAGCTATTTTTAGGTCTTAGGTGTTTTACTCTTTCCACAACATTCTTCCATGTATCTGGAAATTGAAATATATTTTTTCCTCTCTCTCATTGTGATAGCATACTTATACATAAAGAATAGTTCAAGAGTTACGCTTTGTTATCAATATGTTTGAAGTAGCAAGGATTATAAATTTCACATTGTGGAAACCATATGTTTGAAAATTTCTAACCATTTATTTTATATAGGGGAGGTTGATCCATTATCTTCTTCAGTAGGTATTGTTAGAGACTAGAAGTAGCACCCTTGGTTAAATCATGGAAGATCAAATACTTTGGCTAACATGGGATTGTGTCCATAGTGTGGGACTTTTCTCCTTGAGACAAACCTCCAAAGAAGGATGGTCCCTTCTCTCCTAGATTAGCACACACTAACCTAAACTTCTTAAAATGTAACTAAATCTTAAAAACACGTGATCTAGGGATAAGAGAAAGGAAATATATGCAAAATGAAATGATGGTAATGCACCAAAACAAGGACATGATTCAAATATGACCTTAAATGACACATAAAAATTACACATGCAATATTTTTTAAAGAAACACATAGTTATAAAGGAAAATGATGAATAAAAAATAGGGGAAACAAGAGAAAAACATCCAAAATGAACATAGAGAATTCAAAGGGGAAAATACCAAAAATGTATTACATTTAGAATATATCCATCATGTTTACAGAACAAAGGCTAAAAATATCTTGCAAAATGTGAATTTATAGAGGTATGAGGGAAATAAAATGCATGGATCCAAGGTAGAGCATGCTAATTAGACAGAAGGTAACCCTTATAATGTGCCTCTGCATTTACATTTATAGAATATTAGAATGGAAGAGAGAGAGAGAGAGAGATGAGAGGGAAATTTAAATTTAAACTCGCAGTGAGTGAAGAAAAATATGGCATCTATAGATCTTATCACCATTAACCTCCCAGATAGATCACCACTTTCCTCTACAACACACCTTCATAATTTGCAAGCAAGATCATGGGCATCATTCATCCATTTAAATCAGGTAGGTGAGTGGTTGAGCACTTTGAAACACGTGAGCTGTATTTTTTACCTTACAATCCCTTGTTTTCATGGTTTTCCCTCAAAACATCTTCCCTTGCATTTATTCATTGAAAAATGTAGTCCTTAGAGAGATGAAGTGAACACAACAATTATCAAGTAATTTAGACCTCTCAATCAAAATATATGACCAAAAAACCATATTTTCCTTATCCCATGGCATCCTTTCTCAGAATCTTTATTTGACATGTCCCTGCGGGTTTTAGAAACTTGTGAGACAATAACTTCCACATATTTGTGAAATTATTTACTTGCACTGCCTTGGATTTCCAAATCTTCACACTTGTCCACTCATACATGGCTCCTTGCATGCCCACATTATTTTCGCACCAAATCCATGAAGGATTTTCTTCTCCTTCATTTTACAAACTTAGAAATCTGTAGAAAACTACATTAGGAATGTTAGAACAATAATATTAAGTGTTCATAATATTTGTTTTATAATTAAATAATATTTAATGTAGGTTATTATTTATTATTTAATATAAACTCTATATTAAGTTTCATTATTAAATCGGGGTGTGCCCCGTCACTTAATAAAGTTATAACCCTTCGGGTTATTTAAATATGGCTATAGGATATAATCCTAAATATGTAATTCCAGGTTAAAAATAGGGAGCAGGGGTGAGGAAGGGAGTTACTGGAATGGTTGATAAGTTTCTCAATAAATAGAATCTTTCTTTGTGGGTTTTTTACCTCATTGGGGTTTTTCCACATTAATCCTGGTGTCTTTGTGTTCATTGCATAGTCAATGATTTATTTTATTAATGTTTTTTGCATTATATTCATTAATGTGGATAATATAAACAACCCCTATGATCTGACATGGTACAAGAGTAGGATAAATTATTGGTTAAATAATTTAATTAATCCTAAAGTCATTTCAGTTGGGAACCTATTTAACCTCCCCTCCTCTTCCCTCTTCATTGTGTATCAATCATTTTGGAGATATATGTGTGTACATAGGTGAAAGATTATTACAACACGTGAAAACAACTTACGAGACTAGGTAAGGGTTAAAATGTTTGAGAAATATTTTATTAATTTTGTATAGTTTGTAATGTATGTGCAGGCCCAAGTAAAATTCCAAGGTAAATATGTAAAATTCAAGTTACAAGGCCTCCCATAAGGATACAATCTTCCTTAAGAATAGGAATTTAATTTTTCCTATTAGCTCAGTTAATGACCCTTGGAATGGGGACAAAATAATACATTATCTCTAAATTCTTTTTCCCTCATTTTCCCTAGTTTGAATTCTTTTTTATAATTTTACCCTATTTTAATTAGGGTTCATTTATAGTTTTTGGGCTCCCTTTAATTATTATATTTTTTATTGCTTTAATAAATTCATGTGTATACTATAGTTTTAAAACTATAGTCATCTTTTATGATTTATAAAAACAAACAAAAAAACTATAGTTTAATAGTGTTACAAACTATATGAATAAAAACTATATATTGAAATCTAAACCCATATAGTTATATAATATTTTTCCTATACTTTATATTATATAAACTATAATTTTTTCTAAAACTATTTATTTATTCTAAAGGGGTTCTTGGGGATTTACATTTTGAATATAAGGGTGGGTGGACCCCTTCTAACCCTCACCCTTCCATTGGCCACCACGTGGCCCTCATTGCTTACTCATACTCCTAACCTATCATGTGGCACCACGTGTCCCTTATGTCCCCCCCAGCGAACCCGCCTTCACTCTCTTACCTAGGCCACATGCCTTGTTTTTTAAGTGAGTTTTTTTAATCCCACATTGGTGGGAATGAAAAGGGTTTAGGCCTTTAAAATGCACATGGCATGAGTGGTTGGTTGTGACTTAGGTCACACCACAAGGTTTTTGGACAAAGAGCCAATATAGCTCGATAAACGACTCACCCTTTACAGCTCAGCCACAAGAGCTCAGAAACTATTATTGTTTTGTTTATTGTTTCAAAAATATAAATTAATCATTAAGTTACTTTTTTTACAAAATAGATAAATAATGTAATCATTTCTTTGGAAATGATATTTTTTACGACATAATGACTGGATTGTTATCGTCATTTAGATAGAAAACTAAAAAAAAATCTCTCACATTTCAATTTGTTTTTAATATCATCCTAATACATTCATGTATAGACTATCCATTTGACAGGACCTATTTTTTGGCATAAACTAATTGATATTTTTATTACGAGGATTAAATAATGACATGGGGATTTATATTAAACTTTTGAATTTTTTAATCTTTATTAATTATTTAATTTTACTCATGCAAAAATGTGGTATAATCAGTTTTCGATTGATAAATCTCATATGTTCAATGTGAATAATTACATCATTTAGAAGATTCGACTGAAGGAAGAATTCATGGCTCACAAACTATGGCCAGTTGTGAACGGAACTGAAAAGCCTCCAACTGGAAGATAAGAAATTTTATACAATGTCACTACATATACACAAAAAGTAAAAGAGGTGATGCCCATCATTTTGCAAAGTGTACATGATGATTTTCTACTTCATATCGGGAATTAAGAAAGTCTGAGCGAGGCTTGGACACAATTGGAATCCATGCACGAAGGTACACATTTATAAAAAATCATTAAACCAATTTTATCACTAATGGCAACTCCCATGAAGGGAGATGAAAAAGTAATTAATTATTTGGAAAATATCAAAAATCTTAAGTCTCAGTTGGATGGGTGTAGCTATAACTTAATTCAGGATAAATTTCTTTATTTAATAACTTTATAATCTACTTCTATTACTTTTAAATGAAAATCATATGATTTATGTGAATATACTATTAAAAAATGAGTTGTTTTTCATTCATAATTAATTCAGATGGGTTAGTAAAAATGAACTTGAAGTAACTACAACTGAAACCATACACAAAATGGCTTATATATGCTTTAAAATAAATTTTACTCCTAGTAAAAATAAGAAACTTGGAAACTTATGGTAAAAAATTGAAGAAAATTCCATAAGAAGTTTACCACCTATGAAATGTATTGAAGGGTGCTTACATGGTAATTTTTTGAAGATTGATTTGATTATTGAAGTGTCAAGATATGTTGGATCTATCAAGTCTTATCTAGATTTGTAAACTTTGAATTATTCTAATGAAAAGATATATATTTTCTATTATTCTTAGTATTGATTACTAAAGGATATTATTATAAGCATATCAAATGACACCTGGGGATGCCCTCTGCATTTGTATTGGAGACGTCTAATACTGAATAACATAATGAAATACATATGTTTCTAAAAATTTATGCTTAAGTATTTTTTACAAAATATTTTATTATAATCATATCAAATGAAAAACAATATTTGTGGATGTTAAGTTATTATGCACAACTAAAATGTATTGAAGGGTGAGACATGGTCATTTTTGAAGCAAAATCAATGAGAAGTGTCCTTAGTCAATGGATCATTTTACAAAAATTACTTATAAAATTTGATTATCAAACATATGTTATCTATCAAATTGTCTCCCATTTTTAAAGGATATTGCATTTGTTATGTTAGTTAGATTGATACAAAAATCAATGTGTTTTTATAAACATATCTTAAAATAATTCCCCATTCAAGAAATGATTACCTATAAGCATAGAAATGACACTTGGAAAAAACATGTAGGACATGAATACAATTGCATCTCTAGAGTTTTTCGTAAAAATTGGTTTTCAACATTTTATAGGTGGTTAGTTGAAAGAATGTGTTGGGATAGGTTACGAAATTAGGACGTGTTTAAAGCCACGTGGGAAAAGTGAAATCAATAATGGCAAATTTAGCCAAGCTTTTATCTTGCATGTTTGCGAATGTGAATTTGGTCACACGACCCTCATGAGGACCAGTGAAATGGATTTTTTCGCATAAGGACAAGGAATGCTAAATCGGGTGGATGCGAAAAATGTTTCGGGATTTTAGGACAGCCAGGACACATGGACTGGGAAAACCTTTTCCGAAATAGCACTGGACAATTAGGAAGCCAAAAGTAAAATGTTTGGCGAATGCGAAAGTCAACGACCCTCAATAAACATCAAATGGACAAGGAAGCCCATAAGTTTTGACTCTGAGATAATTTTCTAGGAAAATTGGACTTTCTGGACATGAGCTCTAATTTCCGAAATAGCCGCAAATTTTGAGAAAATGTCAATGGTTGATAGATCAAAACGGCCGTAAAGAAACTCTATCTAGCTTTGGTAAATTAACTGCTTCTTGAATGATGCTCAGAATTGCCTGGCAGACCCAAAATAGCTGAGGCACTAGAAGGTAAAATAACTTTTGTATTTCTCAACGATCATGCTAGCTTTGGTAATCGTTGGAATCTTGTTTCCCCTCAAATGACAGACGCCTGGCAGACAATCCAAAATACTGCCTCGGACTCAGAAGGTCAACAATAATTTTGTAGAAAGCGTGGCTGGGTTCAAAATCACATGAAATTAATTGGTACATCGTTTAGGAGTCTTGCAAATTCCAATCTTTGGCATAGTCATCACGCTTTCTATTCTGCAGCAATAAATTTGGGACAACATGGTGAAGGATCAACCTAATTTTGTAGAAAGCGTGGCATGATTTCACTCCAACAATGATTTAATTGGTAAGTTGGTTGAGTGAAATTAAGAGGCATAGGATTTCATCATTTTCCCCCCTTCTGCTCAGCACATGGGACTTCTTATATTTATTTCAAGAAATTACCATGATGTTCACTCCATTAATAAGTTAAAGGGATATTTCAGGATTTCCATTTTCCCCCCTTCTCTCTTTTCTTTGTTTTTATAAATTGAAGTGTTGGGCACATTAGAATCACAAAAGGGAGAGGTGGTTTTGTTGTAGCAAAGCTTATCAAAATTGCTTTGTGAAGTTAATATGTTATAGGCCCTTATAGTGGACTCCTTGCATGGTGATCCAGGTCCTTATCTTGTAATAGATTGAACTTTGTGCATATCATGAAGCAATAAAATATAAGTTTGTGGATACATATTCCCCTGCTGTGTTTTCTTTCATTCTTCTTGCCCCTTCAACCTTGATTACAAGTGTATTGCGTCTATCCTTATGCACTTGCAAGGATCTATTATTATTTTCCATGTATGAAACATTGTTGTGAATCTATTTTCAGATTGTGGAGAACTGTTATCACCCCTTCTAGTATGCACTTTATTATTGTAGTATGCACTTTACTCTAGTTTTCACACATTGGAAGTCTACTCTCACACCCTCATTTTCTAGTGTATCACTATTTTTGTGTAGGCTTTCATTTTATGCATTCTCTCTCCTTGGTCCCTTGGAAAGTTAGATTAGAATAGTTAGTTTACCCTGCATTAGAGTAGATTGTGGCAGGTAGTTTAGGAGCAAGAACCAACTTTCTCTATAGGTCTATCTCAAGTAGTAAGTCCCACAACTTGGAGATAGTACCCATGTTATCCAATCACACCTTGATCTCAAGTATATGGACTTGTGTAAACATAAGGGTGCTGCGATTCGGTTATAACACTTATCATGATGTCTATATGGATATCATTACTCTCACCATGTTGATGTTGGGTAAGATACGAAATATAATGGCTATTTGTTCAATTGTTTTTGGTGCAGGAACCATTACTTGGAACAACAAAGTAACCAATAGTCTCAATTTCTTATAATTAGGCAGAGAAGTATAATGGAAGCAACAAAAAATCCATGTGGCTGAAGTGGCTATTGGAAGAGATACATAATGAAGTTGAAGGAAGTATTCCTCTTTTATGTGGTGGTCAAAGTTATATTACTCTTGCTAAAGAATCCATCTCAACATCATAGAATAAAGCATATTGAAGTTCATATGCATGTTATCTAAGAGAAGGTTCTCTGCAGTGATAAAGATCTCCAGTACTACTAGAATGAAGATTATGTTGTAGATATGTTTATGAGCCATTGTGTGTTGTAAAATACTACAAGTTTTGTGCAATGTTTGGCCTTTCAAATTTTCCATTGAGGAGGAGTTTGCATGCGATGTCACCTCCTAATGGTCAGCCAGTTATTGACTCCTTCTCCTCTATACTTATTCTCTAGTATAAAGCATTGTAAAAATATCATTTATGATCTATGTAAACTGATAGATTTTATGGAAATACATTCTAGTGTGTTGCATCTATTTGTAAATGAGGCCTTTGTGTTATAAAAGGCTCCTATAGATGTGGTTTAATATTTTTTCCATGAGAAATTGTAGGATATAGTCTCACAAATAATTCTTAGCATAAATCATAATTCTGATTTATGGATTCTAAATCCTTTTGTACCAAAAGGTAAGTTTAGCATGATGAAGGTGTTATAATTCCTTCAAAAATACATATACTAGCCTACAACTTTTGTGGTTTATGGATTTGTAAATCCGGTTATACAAACAAGTAATGTTGGCATATGGATCCCCACTTAATACTAAGGGGGAGAGTTAGAAAAATAATATTAAGTGATCATAATATTTATTTTGTAATTAAATAATATAGAATGTAATATATTCTTTATTATTTAATATAAATTCTATATTAGGTTATTAGTTATTTATCAACTAAATATTAAATTAGGGTGTGCCCCGTCACTTACTAAAGTCATAACCCTTCAGGTTATTTAAATATAGCTATAGATCATATTCAGATATTATGTAATTCTAGGTTAAAAATCGGGAGTAGAAGCGATGACCAGAGTTATTGGACTGGGTGAATTTTTTTCTCAATTAATGGAAAATTTCTTTGTGGTTTTTTACCCCATTGGGGTTTTTCTATCCTTAGCCGAATTTTGACCCTTTGTGAGCATGAACACTTTTTGGCCTTTGAAACTTCCTTCACACCCACATCACGATGCTCTTGACATTCTTGGAAGACATAAACTACTATTATTTTGTTGTGTGGAATTATAATTTATACGGAACACTAAGTTTTATGTAGTTACACTCTGTAGATTTTATAATTATCCATTTTTTGATCTTGATGACAAGAAAGAATTTTCCTTAGTCTTGAACTTGATGAGTCATCCAAAATGGAAATGAGGGTATTTTTTCATATAACAGTTTGGTGACTCAATGGGGTTATCTATATACAAATATATTACCAATTTCCCCGATGATACATTGGGCATGAATTCAAGTATATATCTTTAAAATTCCTATCTTTAACTTATATCTCCCCTGAACTTGACATGTTCAACATATGATGAATATGAGGACTACTAAAACCTTTTCAAAACTATGAGAATGTAAATTTTACCTGGGGAAATCATAAACATATACAAATAACTTAGGGAAATGAAAACTACACTACTAGTAAAACAATGTGCTAAATAACACTTGGAGGAAATTAAAACTAATCTAATATGTACAAGTTGGGAAATGTACCTAAAAATCAATCTTTGAGATAGATCCCATAGAATGAGATCATGAGATCTTCTCCATATAATTTTGAAAGTTATAAATCATTGTGTTACTTGCATCCTAATATAACATAGGTTCTACTCCATATGTCATCAAAATTTGAATGCCTTCCCAATTTAGCTTTTTCTTGGTCCCACTTGAGGAAAAGATCTCATTTCTGATAGGTTCTAGCCACCAACTTCCTGTAAAAATACTTCTTAAATAAATCTTGATTAATCTATAATCTACATTACTTGATCTCTTATATCTTCTAGCTCCATGAGTTCTACATATCTGAATTTGATGGCCTCAACTTTAAACATTTATAGCTTATTTATGAGCTCCATAGTTGGCGAATCAAGAGATATTGGAAACTTTTCTTCCTTGCCATAAATAATCTTGAAAGGTAAGATGTGTTTTGACCTTTTGGATAAATTCTATTATCCCATAAGATTGTGTTTAGATTTGTGTGCTAATCTCTCTAATTATCCTCCAAATTTAAAATGATAATCTTTAGGAGATTCGTATTTGTTGACTCAGTTTTTCCATTACCTTGGGGGTAATAGTTTGAATATGTGCTCAAATATATTTCATTCTTGAAATCCTAATCATAAATATTCATTCCAAGAAATTATAGAGAATTATTAGAAATTATTGTTGAAGGAACACCAATTTGGTCATAATACTTTCATAAAAATATAAAATGTCTAGCTTCATTTGATTTCCTTCAAAGCAACCACCTCTTTCTACATGGTGAAGTAATATGTGGGTGTAAGGATCCATTTATGACCCAATATTGAATGTGGATTGATTACTCTAATAAAATCCAACCCCTATTGTATGAATGGTTGATCTACGGAGATAGGGTGGAGTGGAATGGTTGTTAGTCTTTATTTTCCTGTGAAAAAGGAATACTTTTTTCATTTCTTCACCCAGGCATAACAATACTTGAAAATACTCGAACAATAATAACTACCTTTAATTAATTTGAGTGTAGTTATCCTTGGAGAAAAGTGCATCCTACCACACCATCATAAAATTCATGCAAGACCTTCTCAATTTGATCCACCTTGATGCATATTAAAATAATTCCATTGATATCCTTTCTAAATAAGATGTCATCAATAAGCACAAAGGGGATAAAATGAAGTGTGAACTACCTTCTCTTGGCCTTGGTCAATACTTGTGGGCATTGATCTATTTAGATAAAGTAAACTATGTCATGGGTCCAACAATGAGTAAGCATATCATCAATGAGTTGTTCTTGGTCATGTTGGAGCACTAGAACATACTCCTCTTTCTTTTGTGACTTTGAAACCAACTACTCACACAAACCTTTGCATCTAGCTATATTAGTCACTTTGATGTCAACATCATAATCCATTACTTTGGTTATCCAACCAGATCTTTTCTCGTTCATATCCTAATTCAAAATAAAATCCTTCACACCTGAGTGTGCCACCATAAGGTGGATCTTTTTTCTGATAACATATGTCTAAATTTCTTCAAGGTCCTTATGATATATAAGGCATAATTCTCAATAAATTAGTACCTTACTTCATATTCTCCAAGACTTTGGATGAAGAAATTAATTAGTTATTCCAATCCTCCCTCTTCGAGTTTCATCAACATGGTAGATATTATGTATGTGCCTCCAAAGGCATACAAGGTGAAATATTTTTAGAAATCAGGATTCATAAGAGTTAAGACCTATGCAATTTCTTATTTTATGGCTTCAAAACTATCCTTCCCTTCCACATTCCACTTGAAAGACATGTTTTTCTTAAATGTATATGTCATTGGCTTGAAAAGATTGGAAAATTTTGGAACAAAATTCATGAAAAAGTTAATCCTTCCAAAAAATATCTACAATGCCTTCTTGTGGCTAGGAAATGATAATTCAAGGATGAAACTTACTTTTTAAGGATTAATTTCAAGTCATTTCTTGGAGACAATGTGGCTTAGGATTTTACCTTTATACACCAAGAAGATACACAATTTTGGATTAAGGGAACCCCCAAACTATATTCACCTTTCAAATACCTTCTTAAGATGAAACAAATGGTCATTTGCATCCTTGGAAAACACTTTGATATCATCTAGGAAAACAAGAAAATTATTTTTTAATAGTCCCTTGAAATCTATATCTATGGATTTTTGAAAGGTTAATCCTGTATTGGATAATCCAAATGGAATTTTCTTGTAAGAATAGGTTCCTCACTTGGTTTTAAAGGCTATCTTGAACTAATCTTCCTCATTTACTGTGATCTGATTACACCCTGACTATATATCTAAATGAGAAAATATCTCTTGAGTCTTACCCTACTACCATTTGCAAATTTTCTCCATAGAAGGAAATACATAATAATGTTTCAAGGATGTTTTTTTAGATCCATGAAATCAACACACATTTTGATTTCCCCATTTCTTTTTTCCACTAGAACCAGGTTAACAACCTAAAATGAATGCTTGATGGGGAAATTATTTTGGCCTCAATCATCTTGGTCAATTACTTTTTCATAAGAGGTTCAATTTGTGGATTGACAAGCCTCTATTTTTTCCTAATGGGCTTGGCCACTAGATCCAATTCAATGGTGTATTGAGCTAGATTATGATCAAAACATCTAAGGTATTCATATATCTATACAAAGAAATCATCAATTTCTTGGAAAAGTTCTACAAAAGAATGTTTTCCTTGTGGAGTACATACCTTTCCAATCTTAAGTAGTTTATCTTCACCAACTAAGATGGGTTCATAATCCTCTCTTTTGACTGTCATGATTTCCATCTATTTTCTTAGTTGATCATTAGAATTAAAAAAAAATGGATTAAAAATTCACTAATCATTTGGGTAGCTTATTTGATCTAAGTTATACAATTTGGTATCCATATTATTGCTCTAATTTGTCTTTATTCCTTAGTGAAAACTAAGCTTCTTCTTAGATGAAGTTGAGAATCTACTGGTCACTTTTAAACACTTTCCAATTTGTGTCATTTATTGGGACAGAAGGTCTTACTACTACTTTGAAATGCAGCTGTAATCCATCCTTCTTGACATATTTAATAATGTCAAACTTTTCTGCCACTATGGCTAATCTATCTGTAAACTCATTTTCTTTCCTCAGTATGGAGTGGATGTTGAAAGCTTTAAAATCCTCTAGAAGGTCCCATACTATATGTCTTGTAGTCCCTTAGAAATTCATTATTAGTCCATGTTAAGTCCTCTGACTTGGTTTACAACTAGCTCACTATCCCAAAAGTTTCTAATTGTCTGATATTTTTCTTTATTTCTCATTATAGGACATGGATGAGAGATTCATACTCTTATGATTTGTTAGAAAACATCAACTAAAATATGAAAATATATAAATGTCTTACCTCATACTAGTATAAGATAAAGCACTACACCTCCTCCTACTCCTTTTGTTCTTCCTGATCCATCAAAAAACATCTTCCAAATTCCATCATCCTTATTTATTTGCCTTTCATAATACTAGGAATATGTGAATTTCCTCTTCATGCAAACAATAGATTCCTAGGAAAACTTCTTCAATCTCTTTACAGGGGATCAAAACCATGGAATTCAGTTCCCCATTCATCAAGTAGCAAATCTGGGATACCTTCAATTTGAGTATCTACTTCTTAGACACTTGGGTGATCCTATTGATTAAAAATGATGTAATTTTCATTAATGAAATGGGGCTGGGACATAAGGATCTATGTGGTATGTGGCAATAGGTTCAGAACCTTATAGTGGCCTTGGTGTCATATATGAGTTCATAAAAACATATGAGACTATTCCACTGATAAATACATGTCAATCATAGGAGTGAAATCCCTAGAGAGGCATAAAGAAAATAAGGGGGGAGGTTGATGATGAAAATATCCTACAAGATTGAGAAGTTGGGGCATGCATTAAATTTTAGTATTGAACCCTTGACAACCTCAATAATGCCCACCACGGTTTCACCCAATTTCACTACTCCTTTAGAGAGTAACTCATATTCAAGACCAAGTTGGTCCTCTATTTTTTGGGGCATCACTAAACTACTTGCACCTAAATCAATCGTGAAATTGTGTACAAAATGATTTCATATGATAAAATATAAGTAGAAGGGTGGTGGATTCATTTTCTTACCTATTTTTTCATCCTATGATTGAAGTGCATTAGTGAGAAAATATTTTTATTTCTCCTTAGATGATTCATGTGGTGTAGGAAGATCAACCATGGTAGGCTTGTAGAAGATCTCTTTGTATCTAGAATAGCTAGATATTCCCATATTGAGATATTCACATTGGTATTTTTCATTTTCTCTAATGTTGAAAGGAGTACCCATATATTTCTGCAAAATAGATGAGTGAATATTTTCCTTTCTTATTTTTTCCATCCACATATTTTCTTTGGATAGTAGAATTTATACATTCCATGAATTGACTTTGAGATGTGGATTTTTCTTATCTTACGTAAAATCTATGTCCCATGGAAATTTCTTACCAAGTGTGTTTGTAATGGGTCTGTAGTGCAAATACAAGTTTACTACATTCCATGGATTACTTGTTGGAGCTTACAATCTACCTAATTCCATGGGTTGTTTGTCTTGCGGATGTGGGCTTAGTAAAGTAAGAGATGGAATGATTTCCTCCATTTATCTTCTTTTGGACCTGGTGTTTGTGGCTACACTTGATGAATACATTTGATTATCATCCTTGCAAGTTGATTGACACCTGCAGAACTCTTCCATTTTCCAATTCATAAGTGAAACATCACATGACAATTCTTGAAAAGTTCTTGTTATGAATTATCCATTCCAGAGATGCATCTTGAGAGAAATATGTTTTTCACCATTAAATATTGGTTTCAAAATTCCATTGGGGAAGTTTCTTGGTTATAGGGAAGATTACAAGGGAAAAACCACTCGTAATATTGCATACTAAATTCATTTTGAATTGGAACCAAAGTTTTGGATGAACTATTCACATTATGGATTGTATGACTAAAAAATATTTGCATGGGTAATTGATTTGATTTTAGAGGAGTATTCTTGGAATGGAAATTTATTTTTATGGAAAGGAGGTTTATTGGGTTGGTATGGAGGTTGATAAGGTATGAAATTTTGATCTTTTTTCCTCTTCAATTATACCAACTCATTTCTAAAATTTTACAATTGTTTCATGACTTCTTGCAACTCACTTGAAGGGCTTGTGGAGGTAGATGCTTGACTTGAACTTTGTCTTATTGGGGGTGTAATAGAAGCTAATTTAGGAATTGTTAAGGCACAAATGTCATCTACCTTTCTGAAATATAGGAATTGGGGTCTAGGAGAAACTTTCCTATATGAATAAGACTATTATTCTATGCTCTAATATCAATATCATAGGCATCACGTAAGGTTCTACCCCCATGGACTAGATCATGACATAGATATCACTATTTAAAGCACTTAAGTAATAAATAAAATCATAGTAGGGTGTAGGTCTTATCATTTGTGGGATTATATCCCATGTCCTCTAGAATATGATGTTGAAATCAATCATTATCTCATGAGGTTCTCTATTTATTGTAGTCAGTTACTCCACCAAAGATAGATGGTTTGACTTATCTTCAAACTGATTGAAAAAATATTCTCCCATCTCATCCCAAGTAGAGATGGAGTTCACTCTTAATCCTCTATACCATTGCAGGTTTTTTCCTTTAGAAGAATCTTCTAACAATCTAATGGCTACATTCTCTTGTGTGACATGATATAATGAGAATATGTTTGCAAGATCTTTGATATGTTCAATGGGTGTTGTAGTGTTCTATCCTAGTGAAGAAAGGAACACTCTTCAAAGATGTACCTAGAATGTCATCATTTTAGGCTAAAAGTAGAGGACTTCCTTCATTGAAAGTGATAAATTATTGATTTATCTTGTGAGCCATGAATGTGATGGGTCTTAAGAACCCTAGAAGACAATCAAGAAAGGCCTACCAGGAGAAGGAGTAGAGATAACTCTATTTGGAGGTGATGGTGATCTCTGTGTAGATATGCCTTCTTCTTCTTCTCCTTGGTGACAACTACAAATAGTTGAAAAGGTTATCCAAGTGTACTATCCTTTTTTCTTATTTGAATCTGTCTCATGAGATAGAGACACTTTTCTCTTGAACCATGGTAGATGTAATGCTTAGAGTTATCAGATGTATTTTGTAGATCCTCCAAAGGATAAATATCACCAAGATACACACCAAATCTTAGTGAAATGACAAGAAATCCTATTAATTTGTCCCACTAGTTGTATGATAACTATTAGTTATAGTAACTAGTTAGCACCATTGGACTGATCATGGAAGATCAAATACTTTGGCTATCATGAGATTGTCTCTAAGGTATGGGACCTTGTTTCTTGAGACAAACCTCCAAATAAGGATGGTTCCTTCTCTCCTAGATCAACATAAAATAACCTAAACTTCTCAAAATTTAACTAAATCTAAAAACACATGATCTAGGGCTGAGAGAATGGAAAAATATACAAAATGAGATGATTTTTATGCACCAAAACTAATACAAGGTTTGAATTTGACCTTGAATGAAAAAAAACAATAACACATGCAATAAATTTTAAAGAAACACACATTTATAAAGGACATGAATGAATAAAAATTAAGGAAAATAACATGGAAAACAACCAAAAAAAAACATAACATTCAAAGGGAAAAATACCATAGATGTATTGCATTCAAAATATATCCATCATGTTTACACAACAGGGGTTAGAAATCTCTTAGAAAATGTGAATTTCAAGAGGTCTAAGGAAAAGAAAATGCATGGCTCCAAGGAAGAGTATGCAAATTTTATAGAAGGGATATATTATAATGTTCCTCTACATTTACATTCATAGAATATGAGAATGGAAGAGAGAGAGAGAGATAGAGATGATAGGGAAATTCATATTTTGACTTGCAATGAGTGAAGATAAATATTTCACCCACAAATCTTGTTGCAATTAACTTCCCACACAAATTTCCATTTTCCTCTGTGACATGTCTTCATGACTCATAGGTGAGAGCATGAGAATTTTTTGTCCATTTAAACTAGTTAAATGAGGTCGTTAAGTGATTTAAAACAAGTGAACTACATTTTTCCCATATAATCTCATGTTTCTATCATTCACCCTCAAAATAACATCTTTCCATTTGTTTCTTCATTTCAAAATGTAGTCCTTGGAGAGATGAAGTGAACACAACAATTCCTATGTAATTTAGAGCTCCCAATAAAAATATATGAAAAAAAACCATCTCTGCCTTGTCCCATGACATCCTTTCTTAGGATCTTGACTTTACTTGTCCCCATAAGTTTTAGAAACCTGCGAGACAATAACTTCCACACATCTATAAAACTCTTTACTCTTATTGTCATGTATTTCCAATTATTTACACTTGAACAATATCGCATGGATCCTCACATGCACACATTTTCACTCACACAAAATTTGTGTTGAATTTTATTCTTCTTCATTCCAAAAACTCATAAATTTGTGGAACACTATGTTAGGACATCCCGTGTAACATTGGGATAGTGTTTTGTGGTTTTCAAACTTAGTAATTTTTAAACCTACTTTACTACCTTGTGGGTTTGGTAGTGCTTCCATCATGTGTTTTGTATTTTCACCTTGTCACCCATTAAGTGTTACTACCTCTCTCATGTCGTGGAAAACCACCTTTATGTTACATGGAACTTCCATCCTTAGCCAATTTTTGACCCTTTGTGAATGAACACTTCATGACCTTTGAAAATTCATTCACACCCATGGTAGGTTGTTCTTGACATCCACAGAAGGCCTAAAATTTTAGTCCTTCATTTTGTGGACTTATAAAATCCACGAAACACTAATTTTTCCAAAATTACACTCCATTGCTTTTATACTTATCCATTTTTGTACCTTGATGAAAGGAAATAATTCACCTTAGTCTTTAACTTGATGAGTCATCCAAAATGGAAAATGGGGTGTTATTTTGGATAATAGGTACATTAAGGGGTCTACCGATATTTAGGTTTGATGATACTCGGTCATAGGCTATACCAAATCATTTGAGAGATGTCGCTATTAATCCTTAGTTAATCTACTTGTTCATCATTTATTCCCTTTTTTCACACATTACACCCATCATGTCTACTTTTTTTACTTATTACACACTATTATCCTTGTTTTTTATCACCCTATACCTTCTTCATTCACCTCCATTTACCTTCTAACATCTATCTCCCATGTTTTTTTCCATTTTACTTTAGGGGTTCTCATAAGGTCAATGCCATCACCCATTGACAATGGTGTCAATTTTGGTTTTTCCATGGCCAATGCCATCACTTGTACGTGATGATGTTGGTTATATATACACCAATATATATCAATTACAACCATAAAAAAAAAAAATTCCATATATGAAGGAACTTATAGCTCACTTTTTTGTACTATTTCACTCCTAATTGTTGTACTCAAAATCTTGGAGCTTATCTTTGTGTATTTTGGGTCACCGTTATGAGTTATGATTGAAATTATTCTTATTGATATTTTATCTTCTCAACCCATAGATACTATCTCTCGATGTTGTATATGGGGACAATTATGCATCATTGGTCGCACATAGGTTATAGGTTAGTATGTATAACCCTTATTAGTATTGTATATTGCATATGTATGTCATTTATTGGTCATTCATTGCTATATACTAGAGTATATGTATGTTTTCTTTGATCTATTCTATTTTCTTATTATATTATGTCCCTTAGATTTATCCACCCCTTGATTACTCTTATTTTGAATCCTAGTAGGATATATATCTTTATCTTAAATATAGGCATTGGAAACCTATGGTTATCCTAGGTTTGGGGTCATGGTACTATACAAATTTTACCCTAGCACTCCTTGAGAACCTTTGTATCTACATTATGTCTCTATACTTAGATTGGATCCTTATATTTGTAAAACAAGCTGGGAACCTATCTTTTTCCCGTCATAAACTATGGTGAACTTGATGTGAATATTACTCTACCCTAAATTAGGGTAGATTTTATATATTTCTTAATTTTTTCCAAATTGTCAATACTCCATCATAACTTTGCAGATCAAAGCTACCTGTACTACCAATTTTTTTCAAAAATGCGATAATTTTATCTTTATAAGGGACCTAGTGAATACAGTGTATGACCAATCCCATTTAGATCTTAGGCATGATATTCTATTTTATAAGAATTGCATCTTGGTCTGATCTTTCCATCATGTATCCTCTCAAACATATTCCTTGGTTGGATCATAAATCCTTTTAGGACTAGTCATATGTTGCTTTCTTCATCTAAATTAATCTAGGGGATCTAAAAACATCTACTATTCATCAATTTACTTTCCCTTCACAACATAAATGACATCAACATACTGTATCATACAAAGGCTGGTACATGTCTAAACAATCCTCTTCATCAGGAAACACATACTTAGAGTTGTCATGCACCAAGATGAAAAATTCCATCAGAATCGGTGTTCTGGCTAAGTATAAATAACATGGTGGGTGGTATATCAGTTAAGAACATAACACCCTTATCACTACGGGACCATGAATGTTAAGGGGTAGGCCCTAAATTTTACCATGCCTTGTACCAATAAGGAAACATAGATTTAGGTATCTCATGTACTTTCAGGTCCTATGTGAGTAAACATGACCATTAACACACCATTCAAAATCAGCCTTAGCTAGCCTTTTCTAGAAATCCCTTCATATAGCATGGGCTTCATTTAAATCATTTTCTTAAGTTAATCCTATCAATAACCAACACTTTCTTTTGATTGTGTAGTTTTTTCTTTTCTAAAAACCATCAGCCCATTTCTTTATCCTGAACTCGCTTATTTTAAAATCATTGGATCCTAACTAGACTATAATGCAATCACTTTCAAAATATTTCAAATCATGTTATAGACTTGCTTCAATCCCATATTTAAAACATGGCCAACTCATGAAAAATATACCCTTAGAAATAGTTTATGGAGCCTCCAAATATGCTCCCAGTACTCAATCCTTGACCATTAGAGATGCCTTGCCTTGGATACCATCCACTTTTCTTCCAGAGTGGTGACCCCATCTTACAGAGCTCTTAGAGACAAATCAGATCCCTAACTCCTTTCATAGCTACCTTTATGGATAAAGGTATGCATATCCTACAATTGTGTCCCCTATCAATGGGTCAACCTTTCCAACAGTCTGTCACTTGTGATTTATTAGAAGACATCCATAAGGATTCCATCTATCAACCTGTCATATGTAGACTACAAGTAAGCTCCTTGTCAAAAACTCCATGTGATATGATTTAGACATAGGCACACTAAAATCCCGCCTCATCATATCTTTGACCTCACTAGTTTAATCCAATACTTAATGAAGTATATCATCACATAGACACATTCTCAACCTAACAACCATCAATGTCATCAGTCCCATCATCAAGCTTGAAACAATATCATAGTTCAGAATTCTAGGAATTCATTAAGAGGGGGGTGACCTTATCAGTGCTCACTCAAACCATCATATTGATAACAAACTTTAGTTATTCAAATATTCCTTAGGAATTAAACTGTCTTAATCTATGATGATAAGGTCATGAATCCTTCTCTCTCACTACGATAGAGTTGGTAGAAATTTGTGTGCATCATGAACACATGAGGAGCTATTCAAGATGTCTGATATGGGAAACCCATCAAGGGACAATAAGGCCATTGAAAACAGAGAAATAATTTGGAACAATTTTCCTATAAAGTTATAATGATTTCCACTAATATGGTTGAGCACCCACTCACCTTGAAGCACCCACTCCAGATTTTTAAGCACCCACTCTTAATAAAAATAAAAACACCCACTTGAATGATTTGAGAAAGCACCTACTTGTTAGGAATCACCCACTCCCAAATTAGGGTGATACAACAAAGTATGAAGGGACCATTCTCCTGAGATCATGAAATTTTTATCACCTTCATTACCATGGTTGCTTATATCAACATGTTGTAGATACACTGTTTCAATCCATGCTATATTCAAATTCATTTGCATCCTCTCTGTAAACTAGACATTAAACTGCTCATCAAATTATACAAATATGATACTCATACACTTTCATAACTTATATCAAGATATTCAAAGATGAGGTGACACACTAAATTATATTGTCTCCTTTATGAGGATACGCCTTCTTATCATAATAAACTACTCTATTATTACTGATAGACATCACCTAAGTATCTCTATAGCTACTCACATACATTAGTGAATAGCATCTGTCATAGTTTCAAATAGACAAGGTATACATAGACACAGAACACTTAGTTTTTATAGGCAACATTATCTCGGGTCATGGATTTATAACTTGCATAAAGGAGAGGATAGATCTTCATTTATGAAACTTCACTTGGCAGTCCATACAAGGATAAGAGAGGTTAACTGACACCATATTATTGTCTTCCATAGTAAATGATTTAGAAATTTTCATTTTGCCATACTAATATGACTCTTCGCAAGCTTGTGAAGGACCAAAAATTACGTTCCTAACACCTTAACAGTTTGTTGAGCTGACACATATCCCAAAAAATGACTCTTGGTTAGACGAAAAAGTAACTGTCACTTTGTTTATCTATGTTGCACAATGAGATCATATTTAGATCTTAATGGATTTCTCTGACCCTATCAATGGGGGTTATAAGTGAAGAGTGCACATGTACAAACTCTCTCAATGTACACTTTATAGTCATCCATTAGATCACTCAAGCCTCACTCATTTCTTGATTCACGGACTTTATTTAAGCCTATAGGAACATGTTGAGTACAAACGAAAGATTTTTGTGGGGTCAAAGATCAAAGATATACTCAACCAAGAAGTATCCATGATCCTACTAAGAATCAAACCACTAAAGCATATGTAACTGAGTTGACACCAATTGATTTCAATGCATGAAGGCGAGGTCTTATTAACTAAGGAACATATATCATTACAACTAGGGAGACAATAGTATCTCATGAGACATACTAAGACAAGGAATCATGTAGTGAGATTACACAACCTTTCTGTTTATAAACCACACCATCTAGACTGAGGGTATGCAGTCTCAATGTATTACAGAGCTCTGGATCAAAAGGAACAAGGTGTTTTTAAGATATCCTGACAACTATTTGTAAATCCTTTGATCTTGACTTGGAATAAGAGGTTGATAGACATCTACTTACTCATCAAGAAGAGATAGAGATACTTGCACACTTCCAGTGTATTTCCTCACTCCTTTGTACCATGGGTTTATCCCTAACTGTTAAAAACTTAATTGACGCACTGTAATGCTAACTCTGCAGCACCTTCATGACCATTGAAAAGAAGCACTTAGTCCTTCATTGCATGGATAAAACTTCACTTGAAAGCATTGAGTTGCTTATATCAACCATAAGGGACAAGACACTATGCGGAATAATCCTTCATGACAGTATCACTATGACAATAGAATTCAATATTATGAAAGGGAAGAGATTCATTTCACATCTTTCTCAATTAAAGTGCATGACTGCAATGGATAACACTTCACAGAGAGACAGTATATAACTTGGTTCACACTACTTCGTGCTACGTCCACCAAGAATCACTCTGACATCAAACTTTATTACAAGGTGACCTCTTGTCTCGGTACTTTACCCAGATCTATGTTGCACATGTAGGGTTTTGAGAAGCAAACCCTAGCTCACAATTCACGCCCGACCTCACAACACATCTGTACATGTTACCTTTTACTAAGGGCAATATAGTCCATGTAGGGATCTATTCAATGAATGAGTTCAAAAGTAGGTTCCAAAGCCATTTGAATTGCATGATGTTGAGAGAAACATGACCAGATATTTAGTGCTACATGTCTTATCTCTTTGAGGGCTCAACTGTCAGATATGACAACACATGAGACACAATCTATCCAGACATATACCTAGTTTAAATAAGAACTACTATATTTGGTACAATTGCTAAAGCACATTTTACAGAACCGTGATTATTAAAACTTTAGGACAAAATTATCCCAATGAGTGTATGGGTCACAAAATAATGTAGACATGTCATGAGAAGTGGCACATTTCTAGGTAGTATGAGATCATTGTTTCTAGAAGCCATTACATGACAAAAACGGAGGCTTCGTACACAAACCCCCGTTATCAAGATATCGGCTTCAACCCCGATCCTCTTGTGCGAAGACATACTCTAATGGAAAGTAAATATTCACTATCTTCGTGTACTATCTTGAGTATAGAGTTGTCATACATGAAAACATTGACTCCACAACACTAACATAGATTCATCCGTTTTCTTGACAAGAATTGTACTGGAGAAGATATAAGGACAAAGAGCTTTAATGACTTTCAAATTTTATCTATGAATAACATTTATTCAGACATAACATACCTTTGAGCCCTTCATGTTCAACATTTCAAACATTGACCTATGGAAGGGGACTATTCCTCGACCCTTGATGTATATCTCAATATTAGCTTTGTACATTTACCATCATGTACTTGACCTTGTGCAAGTACACGTACACCTGAATGAACACAACTTACAAGAGTTGAGTTGGACTTATACTACAGAATATAATAGATTTCTCTTTCCACATAAAACTAAGTTATAATTTTGATATGGAGAGTACCTTAGTTCTAACCTCATGAGTAGCACTTAAAATTTACCTTACACAAGAGATTTATGGTGACACGTAACAACCTCATTTCATGCTTTCATCGATTCAATCTTTTTGACAGGTTCCTTTAAAGAGAGAAAATATTGTTAGAACTCTTTAAATACAAGAGAAGTATTCTTGTTCTTCATTATTGTGGAAAACTAACTTTTGAACTTTCGTGGAACACTGAGTTTCAGTCCAATGGAGTGATATTAAAAAATTCACCTAATTCCTATGATTTATCTTAAGGAGCCTTTATAATTTTTCTATGTGATGCTACAGAAGATAGGGTGCTTAGTATTTCATTTTCCAAGGTGAACCAATTATTGGCAAAACTTGATGAACTACTTTACCTAGAGCACCACAAGCAGGGTCCTTATACATGATAAATATCTTGGTTGATAATAAATAGGAAACTGTAATGTCACGATTACATATCTCATTTGTCCATGACTTCATTACTAGTTCTCAAGGGCAGTTTTAGTGAAAACTTGAATTTTCCCTCTAAAGGATAAAGTATGCCCTGTAGCTACTCCTAAATGCTCTAAGAAATTTTCTTAGGCTCCTCACATGCTTACCTAATCTTGTCATGACCTTATTTGTGCCCATACACCTCATTAGGCTCTAGAAATAGGCCTAAATGAGCTAGTTTCAACTATGACTTGCACCACATGACTTGATGATCACCCTATAATATCTTGAAAATCCTTGAAACATAATTTATGAACTTTGGGAAACTTAAGCCAAGCACACCAAGCATATCCATACCTCTAGTGGGTACTGTATGACGGAAAAGTGACAAGTGAGCATGGGAATCTATAAGTGACTCTTCCTCACACCCGACCTCCCGAGGTCGTGCCGAGATAGTCGCTGGGGATGGAATATGTGTGAGATACAGACAAATTAGTTAGGCAATCTAATGTCTTCAATGTGCACTAACGGAACTTGCGAATCTAAAGTAAAGAAAGCCCTCCTAACTTGGGCTGGTGTGATAGATCGAGTCGGCAAGGATGAATGCTTCGAAGGATCCAATCAATATTGAGCTCTAGTGCATGATTCGATCTATGGGTTATGGAATACGTGGAAAATGACCTGGAGATAGTTTCATGTATTTCTCCGGACAGGGTCATGAAAATGGATGGATGGGTAAATGTAGTCAATTCTATGGATCAATTCTCTGGCCTATTCCAAAACTCTCTACATTTGCTAGCTGTTACGTATAACAAGGATAATTGTTTGATGATGATAGGTGGAAGTGGAGTAGATCTGGAATACTAGTGTGTGTAGGCTAACGTCTATGTCTAATTTTCCTGTGGATTCGTTGGGCTGCGGGATTTGTGGGTCACAAGTGTAGACTCTTAGTCATTGTGGACCTGTTATGGTCATGCGTGGAAATCAAGTCCCTAATCCCTAATATCCAGTAATTGTATTCCTTTCTCAGCTTCTGTGTTTAGGATCAATAACTGTTGTGCAATCTTTCTCAGAATACCCTACAGGTGTTCGTGCAACTTGGATTCTTAGGCTGGTATCTATATCCGTAGAAGAGTGTCTCTTACGTCTGGTTATGGGACCAAAGGATCACAACCAAACATTTGTTCTCTTTCAAACCCTTCTATAGTCATATGAATGTTTGCCTAGGGTAATCTATAATCTGAGTTGATTTGACTAAAACGTGTGTGCTTGGTCGTCTTCTATGTTTAGTTCGCTCAACTATGAATTGATTTGTTGCAAGTCTGTTACCATTGTTTGGAAGACTTGAATCCTAAGATTTTGATCTATATCAGTTATTGCCGTGATGAGATTGGGCTGAGGGCATGATTGGCTCGAATACGTATTCCCTGGTCTCTCTAGGTCCTGTGATTGTCATACAAGAAGTAACATGATAGTAAATCTAACTAATAACAAAATGAAATTTAACTACGTGAAGTGTATCTATAGCTATGTATGTTTTCTCTAAATCTTTTTGTGTTTTATCTGATGAAGCTACTGAACGAAATTTAAGAAGATACAACTATTTAAAATATCTAGAAATTGATACCTAAAATAATAACATAATTAAAACAAACAAAATAACCGAGTGTAGCTATTTGTATGTGAAATTTGTAGATCTATTCTAAACAAGAAAGATAGTTCATCTAATCTATTTGCAATATTCTCGATCCTACCTCTGAAGTGAGGAGTGAATCATAGTTTCTCAGAAACTATCAATCCCCACAGCTTCCCTGACAATATCGAGAGGTATAATTTACTAAAATGAAATGCAATTAACTACTCTATTTGATATATTTCTAACTAAAACTTTGAAAGCTAGAACCTGGATTCTGTAGAACAGTGGCGAATCCGATGGTGTGTGTGATCTTGTCCCCTCAGTATGATCTCCTCGTTCTTCCATGTTCACGTGGATCCAGAAAAGCGTGAATAATGCTAACATTAACAGAAGTAGATATTGGGGCAAAGGAAGCTCAGAATACACACCGAATACAATGCGAGTAGGAGAGGGATCGCGTAAGAGTAGAAATCTTGGCTTATGCAATTCCTAGCGGGATCTATTGCGAGTCATGCAACATAAAGCATCCAGAACATGAAACTATCCTGTTTGAGGAGAAAAACCTACATTTTTAGTGGCTTCCTACTGAATATCAAACTATCCTACTCCAATGGATTGGATGAAATAACAACATTGCACTTACACAAGGATGGATATGTGGCTTACCAACAGCTAAAAAACATGCTAACTAAGCATGTAACGAAATGAAACTATGAATCCTAAAAAAAATTGAAAGACTGAAGTTACTGAAAATGAGAAGATTCAGAAGTGAAAATTTGAGGGGCCATTTGCTTGAGCACAAGCCATCTATTTATAGACATTTGCATTTACCCAAAGGTGAAAAGCCATATAGAACTCTTAAACTATAAACAATGCCAAAACACTATTCCAGGGAACCAAAATCATAAATACAAGCAAAGGCGGTGAAAAAAGTTGGTAAACTTTGAAAATTTACACGAGTCACATTAAAAAGAGCATTCTAGAAAACACGTAAAGGACCGCCGCCCTAAGCAGGGTGGCAGTTACAGGACCGCCACCTTGTCTGGGTGGCGGTTTCATCACTGAAGACCAAAACACAACGAAAAGGAGGGGAGAAGAGAAAAAAAATCATGCAGGGGCTAAGTGGGGTATGCAGGATGTTAACGCATACTTGGAGAGCTTTTCTAGATTCCGAACACCTTGCGAGGAGACCTGTATCATCATTGGGGCACCGTGTACCGTTGTTCCACATGGTGCAGTACCCTACAATTTTGGGTACGTACATATTGCCCCCTCGGAGAAGCATTTTAGCCATGAAGAGGCATAAAATGGTGGGTCCAAGTATGGTGGTCCCGAAATGGGAAGTTAGAAGTTATACCTGATACGTCTGTGTGTCGGAATGATGCCATCCAAAATTCCTGCCACCTGTAAAATGAAAAGAGGACTCAAGTGCAGATAGACAAAATAGATCGGAAAATAAATACTAAAATAATATGAAATGAGGACGTACCATTTGTGCGGGGATAAGAACTTACCTCCGTCGGCACTCCAAACCTGCGAAAAGGGGCATTCAAAACAAGTCAGGTTGATATATATATGTAAAAGTGGGCCCATTTTCCTATTCATTTGCGCATGTTGATTTGGTTGATTTTGAGCTCTGGGACCCATGGTGACGGTTTCTTGCGAGAGTATAGTCAAAACGTTCGGGGTGAGATAGTGATCATGCCTCCACGAGCGGAACACTGACCCGCGAGATCACAGGTTAGTTTTTCTTGATTTACCATTTTTTTCTCCAAAATGTTAAAATGGTGAAATACTTTGTCATGGGGGGGTTATTTTTGAAAATGTCAGTTTTAATAGGGTCACTTAGGGGGGGCACCTACTAGGTAGGCCTTGTTTGAATCAAAATGGTCTTTATTTTACATTTTTAGGCATTTTTAGGGCATATGACCCGACGTGGGTTTTTAGGACACGACCGCCACCCTGAGCAGGGTTTTCAGTTACGAGACCACCACCCTGATCAGGGAGGAGGTTACAAGACCGCTGCCTTTAAGGTGGTGATTACGGAACCGTTGCCCTGCTCAAGGCGGCGGTCCTACACAAAATGTACAAATAATACTTATTTGAATTTGTTTTTGCATTTTTAGCATCCTTACCTGCTTTCATGATTTTTCTAATGTCATTTGGATACTAACTTACTTTGTTTTGTGTGTTTTTGGGTGTATGCAGCGCGAAGGAGGAGTATATCCGATGGAGCTAGAGAGAGGAGTGTGATTGGATTCTGGTAGTATTGGATGCCCTTTCTCAGGATGAGCAGGACACTCTTCAGAGGGCTGGTATACTACGCATATCACGGGTCCCCACGTTACAACCTGTCTAGCACATCCTTTGCGACTTATTTCTCATATTAGGATGCTAGATCGGAACACTTTCCGATTACCAGGGGTCCGCGGTGAGTGGACCATTACTTTGGAGGACGTTTACTGTATCTTGGGGGTCCTGATTATTGGGAGATGGCTCACTCTTGAGATAGCAGGGTCATGGGCTCAGACAACACAGTGGGCCTCATATATGGGAGATGCAGTTATCTCCACTGGTTCGAAGAAGGGGGTGAGGGTCTGATATATTCCTAGCCTTCCTATCCTCGTGTTTCATCAGGCCATTATGGGGATCCTTGCCTTGATATTGATCATGGACAAGGGAGGAGACACTTTACTATATTGTTGGTCCCCCATCATTACACAGATTGAGGGGCATGACCAGATTTATGCTTGGAGAGCTGACATTCTTGGGACCACCTATCATGATTTGTACTGGGTGGTCCATTTACAAGGGGTAGTCATTGAGCCATCTGACCCTAGTTATGAGCTGGGTCTATGAGATTTTCATCCCTTATGGGAGAGGTGTAGAGGTGGCAGATCCCAGAGCTGTGAGGGCAGCCAGATGGACAGACATGTCGGTGCTTAGAGCACCTCATCAGCCAGTCACCTCCTTGACCACTGATGACATGGAGGCCACACCTTATCAGGCCATGGTAGGTTTATGGGGCAAGGAGGCTCTTACTTTGATTTCTTGCTCCACCACAGGGCAACTTGTTGACAGGATGGGGAGGGTGGAGATACATCCTTTTGGTCGAATGACTCAGCAGTTTGGCCTACCTTACGTCGGTATGCTTCCCCCAGTGGTACCGGTAAAAAATTAGTCTGAGAGGCCAAGGGAGGTCCTAGAGGCTGGGGTTGGATAGTTATTACTCTTGGTGTCCCCATTGCAGCTAGGTGGGTAGTACGAGCTAAAGGGAGAGCCGGTGCTCCTTAGGCACCCTTACTTCAAATTTCCACTGGTCTTGAGCACAACAGCGATGACCCCATTGATATAGACTCTGAGTTCAAGGAGTTCATAGGGGGAGACAGAGGAGGAGACCAAGGATGAGGTCAGTGAGTCAGGTGGAGAGGAGGACAGCGATCCTGAGTGGCATGACACTCAGGATATCTTACAGGTGGAGAGGGCGGAGCAGAGTGCAGAGAGGGTGACTCTGGTCTCAGAGGAGCCAATCTCTTAGGGCTTGGGTAGAGAGGATGAGTCTGTAATAGGATTTTATGTGGCCCCAGGCATAGGAGGAGCACACTAGTCAGCAATGGCATCTGTGGCAGGTGCCGACCTAAGAGATCTATCTTGGAGGCCCAGAGATCCGAGTGAGTTATCATCCTTCCTTTTAATGTTTGTTTCTAGTTAGGATTGCCTTAGTTACTATCTCTCCTTTTGTTTACATTTGTTTCTATCTCTTGATTATTTCTAACTGGGTTTTTCTCCTTTGCTTACAAAGACTACTGATGAGTGGCGAGACCTGATTCACTAGGTATGCACCGATACCTTGATGATCCCTATGGAGAAGACCCGCGTGGAGCTGTCTGTGGATGCAGGGGAGCCTTCAGCAGCCGGTAGGCATACCGACATTTTTTCCCCTATCTGGCATGTGGCCAAGATGGTGACTTCCCTCCGTAACAAGCTGGCAGGGTACAGGACAACAGAGCGCTTGATGAGGAGTCACTCTCATGGTGAGGCTGCAGCAGCTCCTCGGGACCATGAGCCCTCTATGCACTTAGAGTGCTAGCGTAGCAGGGGTCCTAGATGTGGGCGTGCACCCTCAGAGGGATCTTATAGGGGTTGAGAGGCCATTTGGCTCTCTTAGACCATTTGTATGAGGTATTTATATTTCTTAGGCTCTTTGAGTGTTTTGACCATGCTTAGCGCATGATGGCATTGTACATGAAATTTGACTATATATATATATATTATTTTTAGATCAGAATTTTGGCATCGATGTATTTGTGATTTGCTTTTGTATGTAAATTATAATGTTGTTTTTATATGCCTTTTAGAATGTATGCAATGGAGAACAAATGATACAACTGTTTTCTTTCTTTTTGTATTTCATGACGCTGATGTATGATAATGTAGACACAATGTGATTTTGAACTTTAGTTTCTATAAGCAATTTTTGGTACTTCATTTTTGTATTGACAAAATGAGATGATAAACCAGTATGATGAGCAGATGAACTTGCCCCACTCCTATCTCCACGCAACTAGTAAGATGTGAGGGCTCATCACCGAGAGCTAGAAAGGGCACAAGTTGTGAAATTTGTTAAATGGTAGTGATGAGAGATAGACAAAGATTTGGTGGAACCAAATTAGGATGCTACAAACCTACTCTACTCAAGTGACTCCATAGTTAAGAATGTTTCTTGCTTTGCAGTTTATCTAGACTTAGATCCGTAGATGGCCACATGGTTGACAAAATCTAGTTTTTAGGGTTTTGAACTCTCTTGGAATTTTGGAGATCTGATTCATTCATTTTTTACTCAATATTTCAAAGGTTCATTTGAATTGTTTGTTGACTATCTTTAATGTTTATTATTAAGAGGACCCCCCATACCCTGCCCCATGCTACTAGTCAGAAGTGTGGGCTTATCACCATGGACAAGGTACAGGTGAGTAAGGACATTCCCATCCTTTCCCAACCCTAAGTCACTAGTAAGAGACGCAAGCTCATCACCAAAGGTTGGTAGGGCAAGGAAATGTGTAAAAATAAATTTTTTTGTTTGATCTATATTTGACTTGTTTATTTGAGAAAAATGTCAGTATACTCTTATTTCCAAAGAGATATGCATACGTGATAGATGTGACACTATGAAGCTTCTAGAACAGACCATAGACAAGACACCTATCCTAGGGAGAAACCAAAAGTGAGAACAAGCATGCAGACCTTGTTATGGTTACCGTTAATACTTTGTCATATATAGCCTTATATGGATGAAATGATTCTAAAATGGTGATGATGTTATGAAAATGAAGAAGTATGATTTGCAAGCTAATGTCAATACCATCAAAAGTTTGTAATAAATTGCTTTGGGAATAAGTTCCTTGATCACAAGATTTGTACAAAAGAAGTGGACGAAATGAACCTAACTACATGAAGATGCAATGTAGATATAAGTATATAGATAATGCTAGTCACTTATGCATAGAATCATTTAAGGGGTAGGGAATTGACATTTTCACCAAATTCCTCACCTTCCAGTGTACATAAGAGATATGCACCATTTCCATAGTCCTTCATGACTCAGTATGGGCCCAACCATTTGGGCCATAATTTCCTCCCTTCGCTGGTCTTTTTATCGATCTGGCTGTCTAGTCTTAGAACTAGATCACCTTCATATGTATCTCATTCATAGACCTTGTTATACTTCCGGCACATCCAGTCAGCATAGACTCTGTGTCATTGTTCAGCATCTAACTTGGCTTCATCTAGGCTTTCTAGTTGGGAGGGATATGCTTCTCTATAAGTTTCTTCATCTAGAATCCCTTGTAATGAGATGCAGAGATTGGGTATTTCAACCTCAAGTGAGAGAACTACTTCCACTCTGAATACCAATGAGAAAGGAGTTTCTCCTGTTGGTGTTCTTATTGAGGTTCAGTGGGCCCACAAGGCCGGGTATAACTTTAAATTCCAATCTTTTTTGTTTTCTTTCACTATTTTAAGGAGAATGGCTTTTAATGTTTTGTTTGTTACTTCAGCCTGTCCGTTGGCTTGAGGGTAATACAGGGAGGCTATATGATGGCTTATTTTAAATTTATTGCATATTTCATGAACCTCGTCATTCTTAAAAGAAGTCCCATTATCTGTGATAATGATTTATGGGAAACCATACCTGTAAATGATCTGATTCAAAATGAACTTGGCGATCACGAAACCTGGTACATTGGTGAGAGATATAGCCTCTACCCATTTGGTAAAATACTCGGTGGCTGTGATTATGAAGTTATGGCCATCTGTAGATGAGGGAGAGAATTTCCCTATCAAATCTAGCCCCCACACAAAAAAGGGCCATGGAGTAGTGATTGGTTGTAGAGCTTGTGCTAGCATGTGAATCTCATGGGAGAATTCTTGGCATTTATGACACCTGCGTACAAACTCTACTGCGTCGCATTCTAGAGTGGGCCAGAAATAGCCCATCCGATATATTTTGTGAGTGGTGGCATGACCACCAGAGTGTCCTCCACATATTCTATTGTGAGATTCATGGAGAATCTTCTTGGATTCTTTTGTGTCAACACACCTTAGAAGCATTACATCGAAAGCCTTACATTAGAGCACTTGTTCTATAATAACATATTTAGCTACAATAATGGGTAACCACCTTCTTTGTTGTGGCGTAGCACCTTCTGGATATGTATGGTTCATGATATAATTAATAATATAAGTATACCAAGGACATTCAGAGACGGGAGGTCTAGTTTCAACATAATATATGCATTCATCGGGAAAGTCCAAATCGACTAGATCACCTCCATCTAATGGGTTGTCAGCTAACCAATCTGCTATGATTTTTTGCTTAACAAACCTTTGATTTACAAAAGTTAATTCAAATTCACCCATTAAGGTTATAAAGCATCCAGCCTTCTTAGACAAGGACCCTTGCGTGAGGAAGGTTCGTAAATGGTCTATTTTTACAATGACCCATTTCTTGAATTAGCGTGTAATGTCTTAAGCATTTGGTTGCGAAGACTATGGCAAGGCACTCTCGTTCTGCTTGCGTATAGCATGTTTCATAATCGAGTAATGTGTGGCTTATAAAATAGATCGTTCATTCTCTCTTGTCATCATCTTCTTGAGCCAGCATACAGGCTAGCGAGACATTGGTAGCTCGTGAATATAAGATTAAAGGGCGATCTAATTTAGGTGGCATTAGTGTGGGTGGTGATAACTAGAAACGCTTAACTACTTTGAAAGAGTCATTGTAGTCATTAGTCCAATCGATACAATAATCTTTCTTGAGTAGATTGTTGATTGGATGAATGGAAAAACTTAAATCTGGGATGAATCTTCAGATTACACCAAGTTTCCCAAGAAATAACCTGATTCCCGATTCATCCAATGGTGGGATCATTTCAAGAACAACCCATATTTTGGCTAGGTCTACATCGATCCCTCATGATGATATAATTTAACTGAGGAGCTTCCCTCTTGTCACACTAAAAACACATGTTTATGGGTTTAGTGTAACTCAGTATTCTATTAGACGTGAAAGAATGATGTGAAGTACTTCCAGGTGATCGCAATGCTTCTTGGCCTTGGCCAACAAGTAATCTACATAGGATTCCATGATCTTGTGAATAAGATCGTGAAATATGTATGTCATTGCCCGCTGGTATGTAGCACCAGTGTTATTGAGATAGAATGGCATAACAACATAGTAATAGGTTCCCCAAGGAGTTATAAACGTGGTTTTAGCTTGGTCTTGTTCGGATATTCTGATTTGATTGTATCCTGAGAATCCATCCATGAGAGACAAAAGCTTAAATCCAGTTGTTGTGTCAATGATGATGTCAATGGATGGTAATGGGAAGTCGTCCTTGGGGAAAGCTTTGTTAATGTCTCGGAATTCTATGCAGATGCGTATCTTCCCATTCTTTTTTAGAACAGGAACGATATTAGATACCCACTAAGAGTAATCGACTGGCTTGATGAATCCTACTTGGAGGAGTTTCATTACTTCTTTCTTCACCATGAGAGCCACCTTGGGTTTCATTGGTCTTGATTTTTGTTTAACTGGCTTTGCATCTAATTTGGTGATGAGGTTATGTACCGTGATGTGTGGTGCAACCCCTGTCATTTCTTTATAATTAAATGCGAAAGCCTTCTGATGTTCTTTGAGGATTCGAGTGTGTATTTCTATCTCTTTTGGAGTTAAAGAGGATCCTAATTTCAAGATATTTGGTTCTTCCTCCATTCCAATGTTAATATCAATTGTTTCTTTGATTAAAGAAGCATTACCTTCTTCAAAGTCAGGCGGGGCTAGAGGTAATTCCAGATTGTCTCCATTCTCTACTATGTATATGCTGAGTTCTTTTTGTGGGGGAATCTCTATCATGGGATTTCCAAAGTAGAAAGATGAATGTGGGATTAAGGAAAAATATACCACATGATGGGTGAGATGTAACATTGCATAGGTGTTTAAGTAATCTAGAGTGGCTCTATCACTATTAACGTGGTCTAGGATAGTAGAGTTGTTCTCAGCTATGTTCGTGTAAAAAGGGTTTGACATTGTTTTCACTAATGGTTTAGTACAAAGGGATACCATGAAACGGGTATCTTCTAACTCACCATTTAGGGTGAAGCGTGATGCTGAGGTTGCTATAGAATCTATAAGAATATTTTGTTCTTGTGGGATTTCTTCAATGGATATGAAGTCAAATTCTTTGCTCAAAGTTAATACCGCTATTTTTTAGAGCTGTAAGTGTTCAGCTCTAGTTTCATACACCTCAGAGACTTGGTTTGCTACTGATTGAGAGTCTCCTAACACCCTAATGTCATTAACACCGATCCTTTTAGCTATGATGAGGCCAAGGAGGAGGGATTCATACTCCGCGCCATTGTTTGTACATTCAAAATTTAGTTTAAAGGTGAACGGTAGAATCTTTCCCTCGGGAGAAGTAAAGATCACACCTGCCCAAGCCCCATAATGACATCTTGCTCCATCAAAATGGAGAGTCCAATATTTAGTTGGGAAGATGGACATTGGGACATTTTCTATGTCAATTTCTTCTGCTTCAGTTACTTCTACCATGCAGAGATCCTCTGCTAGAAGAGCACCAACACCTAGGGTATATCCCATACCTACGGAATCAAATGGTAGGAAAATTGGTAGATCTTGTTCTAGTAAGTCAAAAATCTTCGTAGTAGTTCCTAATGATATTGTTTATACAATGTTAGTCTCATCCTTGAGTGCTGGGATAGTCTTTATTAGGCTCATAGTCTCAAGATCTATTGTAGGTACCAACTTTTCTTCTGGTTTCATGTCGATCGGTTTATTAAGTTGGTTTGTTGGTAGTTCAAACTCAGAGTGAATGTCTGGTATATTCTTTAAGTTAGCTAGGTGTATATCAAATGGTTTTGGATCACCTTTGGCTACGAATATCTTCCCTAAGTGCAAGAACCTTACTTCTTGAAATAACGTAGAAGGGATTGCCTTCATATGGTGTATCCATGGTCGGCCGAGGATCATATTATAATTGGTTTCCCGGTCTATAATATAAAACTTAGTTAGGATTGTTTTGGGTCCTAAGGTAACTGGTAGTATTATAGTTCCAATCAAAGTGGCCTTAAGGCTATCATAGCCTCTTAGCGTATTCCGAGTCGTGGAACAATTTGTTTCTCCATACCCTAGCTTTTGAAGGAAAGAGAAGGGGACTATGTTAATTACTGACCCATCATCAACCATTGTGTGTTTAACGTAATTGTTATAAACCCACACTTGCAAATGTAAGGCCGGATCACCTCTGTGTGCAATCTCAGCATTTGTTGGCATTTTGTTTATTTCAAAAATAAACTCGGTATCCCTATCCGGCTGTCCTGAAGGGTGGATATCAAAGTCTATATGGTTTACCTGTGTTTCAGGAGGTGGAGTGATGTTAATTAAATGCCCTAAACCTAATGCATCTAAAAGAGCGGCCCTGTGGGCAGGAGAGTTCCTCAGCAAATCCAAAAAGGTGATGTGAGAGAAGGTTTTTGTTAGGTCATTAATTAGATCATAGGCACCTACGAGTTTCACTAATATTTGTTGGATGTTATCTATCTCTAGCAAGTAACTTGGACTTGGCTGAGAGGAATACTCTCGTGTTCTTGTTACAGCTTCCATGGGTAGTTTGGTATCTAATTCTACTAAACCGACTATCTTGGGTCATGATTGACTTCCTAATTGTGGTGCAACAGGTGGATTTAGTGAAGTCGAGGCTTCATAATCATTATTTCCTACCATTACACCTTTGTTCATCCCATTTGGATTTAATTTTTTGTTATTGTGACTTGGGAGTGGATCATTGAAGATCTTGAGGGGAGCATTTTGAGGGGAAATTTTCCCTGTACAAGTATTTGGTGCTGGTGACGCAGGATCTGCCAAGAACATATCTATGAAAAGTTATCTTTGCTCCTCTAGCAAATGTTGCATGAATTTATTGTAGTCACATCATGTTTTAGTGTCATAGCCTTGAATCTTTTGAAAACCACAATACGAGTTAGGATTGTAATTTCTAGGTTGTTAGATTTGTGTATATTGTGGTCCAAAACTTTGATCAAACCATTGCCTATTAGGATTAAGGTTTTGTATTTGTTGTTTTTGGTTTTGGTTCTAATTTTTATATCCAGTTGAGTTTTGGCTTGGACCCTGTGTCTGGATCCGCCATTATTGTTGTTGTTGTTGTTATGGATGATTAAAATCCACTGAATTGATTGTTGGGGTAAATTTGTTGTTTCATTGATTGTTAACCAACAGTGGAGTATTTAGAATATTGACATTTTTAGCTTGGTCATTTACTCCATTAGTTGTTGAGCCGTGATTTTTGTTAAGGATTTTAGGTCCTTGATTAACATTTCTGGCAGTAGGGTAAGTCGTAGTATTCTGGTTGGGGGTGATTAACCTCCTGTTTTCTCCATACGTCTTGCGACCACTATCTATTGCCACTTGATCTATTCGGAGAGTGCTCTCAAGTACTTCATCATAAGTCCTTAGTGGGAACTTTTGGACTTCTTCCTTCACCTCTCTGTTGAGAGAATGAAGGAAAAAATCACATACATCCATTTGGTCCATGTTTGGAGCACTGGCCGAAGAATAAAGGACTGTACGCCATCTCTAGATGAAATGAACAATAGATTCATTGTGCTTTTGTTTAATGTGTAAGAATTACCTGATTCCTATTCTTAACAGTTTTTCATGTCAAATTCCTTAATGAACTCTGAAACAAGTTGTTTAAATGAATTGATGGAAGCTTCAGGTATTTTGTAATACCAATCAAGGGCGATGCCCTCTAAGGTTCTGGGGAATATTTTGGTAACAACCCCATCCCAAGGAAGTAGTTCTCTAATGGTTGTGGAATAGGCCTTAATGTGTGTATTTGGGTCTCCCTCCCCTTTGTATTTGGGCAAATTGGGAAGAGGTCTCGGAAGCATGACGCTTCGTATAGTGAAGTCTAAGGGCTCTTTCAAATACTCTGAGTAAGTCCCTGTTGCATAGGTTTTGACCATTGATGGTGCCTATTAAGGGGGGGAGGTGGAATGGGTTGCTGATGCGGCGTAGCATATCCATTTGTAGGGGCATAAGGAAGCCCTTGTGGTTGAGCAAGCATGCCGGGAGAGGAGAACATATGTCCTTATGGTGAATTGGAGTACATGTTTACGTATGAAGGAGTATTCCCCAAGAGTGGATTGTGTTGTACAAGACCGGGAGGTATCATATTCTCCACCCAAACGGTGTTAGAAATGGCGGTTCTAGTTGGTGTTTGTTGTGAATACTGAGGAGGCATGCCCAACGTTCCTATTCCTGTGAGGAGGTCTACTTGGCTAGGATGATGTGGAGGATTGGAGTTTCCTGCTTACATGAATTGAGATGTTTGACTCACTTGAGAAAGTTCTAACCCTCTAACTCTTTCTACTAAAGTTGAAATGACTTCATTTGGTGAAGTCACAGTATTTTTCCTTGGTGGAATTTGTTGTATATTCTGAGGTTGTATAGGCATGTGATACCCCGCTATGAATTGATCGTTTCCCTACCAAGTTTCACTGAGGGCATTTCCTATAGGTAGTGGTATAGAGGTGTTTTCTTGAAAATACCTCGGGTCGTGTTTGTAAACTTCCTATAGGTGGGTACATACTCCCATAGCATTTTTCATTCTTGGCGTAATGCACTGAATGTTCATCATCTAAAACTAGGTATGGATCTGATTGTCTGCTAATTTGTGGTCTAAGCAACACCTAAGGAGACGAACCAGATTCTCCTGTGAACATCATTTTGTTCGAGCCTGAAGGATCTATTTGTTACATTTGTGCGAGTTGATCCAAATCCTCTATTTGGAAATACAAACTATATCTAGTCCTTGGAGGTGGAGCTTGTGTTGATAATTGGTTATTTGAATAGTTGTCACCCCATACTGAGAGCGAGGGTGATGACTATCTATTCAATTGAGCATAGTATGCCTCAAGACCTAGGAGAGGTCTGCCATATGCATCAAATCCTAACATATTCAGGGGGTATATGAATACTCAAAGAATAATGGGAAAGAGCGAAGGTGGAAGAAAGAGGTAATAAAGAAAAGGGGAAGCACTGTGTTGTTCACGTTGGGTTCACCAATTTTGTACGATGGAAAAGTGACAAACAAGTGTGGGAATCTACAAGTAACTCTTCCTCACACCTGACCTCTCAAGGTCATGCCGAGACTGCCGGTGGGGATGGAATACACGTGGGGATGCAGACAAACTAGTTAGGAAATCTTATGTCTTCGATGTGCACCAGTGGAATCTACGAATATAAGGCAAAGAAGGCCCTCATAACTTGAACTGGTGTGATAGATCGATTGGCGAGGATGACTGCTCAAAGGCTCCAATCAATATCGAGCTCTGGCATGATTTAATCTATGGGTTGTGGGATACGTGGAAAATGACCTGGGATTGTTTCATGTATGTCTACAGACAGGGTCATAAAAATGGATGATGGGTATAGTGGACTCTATGGTCGATTCTCTGGTCTAGTCCAGAAATCTTTAGATTCGTTAGCTGCTATTTCTAACAAGGATAACTATGTGATGATTATAGGTAGAAGTGGAGTGGATCTAAATACTAATGTGCGTAAGCCAGCATCAATGTCAGATTGACCTGTGGACTCGTTGGGTTGTGGGATTTGTGAATCACAACCGTAGATTTGTGGTTGTTGTGGACCTACTATGGTCATGTGTGGAATCAGTTCCTAATTCCTAGTATCCAATAGTCATATGAATTTTCAGCCTCTATGTTCAGAATTAATAGTTGTGCAATATTTTTCAGAGTATCTTATAGGTGTTCTTGCAACCTGAATTCTTAAACTAGTATATATGTCCGTGAGAGTGTCTCCTGCATCTGGATGTGGGACCAAAGGATCACAACTAAAATTTTTCTCTCTTTCAAGCCCTTCCACATTCATGTGGATATTTATCTAGTTTAACCTGTAGTCTGACTGGTTTGACCAAAACATATATGCTTTGTCGTCTTCTACATTTAATCCTCTTAACTGTGAGCTGATTTGTTGTAAGTATGTTGTTGTTTGGAAGACTTGGATTCTAAGGTTCTGATCTATATCAGTTATTGCTGTAATAAGATTGGGTTGAGGCACGATTGGCTTGAATATGTATTCTCTAGGCTCTCTAGGTCTCGTGACTGTCATGCAAGAAGGAAATTATATAAATCTAACTAATGACAGAATAAATTAACTACGTAAGACATATCTATATATATTCCTAAATCTGATTTTATTGATAAGCTACTGAACATAATTTAAAAGAGAAAGTATCTAATATATCTGGTAATTGAAAACTAAAATAATTACATAATTAAAACAGACAAACAAACTGAGTATAGCTACTTGTTTGTGCAGTTTGTAGATCTACTCTATTTGAAAGACTCTCGATCCTACCTCAGAAGTGAGGAGTGAATCATAATTTCTCAGAAACTATCAATACCCATAGCTTCCCTAGCAATATCACAAGTAAAATTAACTGAAATTAAATTATTGGCTACTCTATTTGATATTCTTTAACTAGAACTTTAAAAGATTGAACCTGGATTTTACAGAACAGTGGTGAATCTGATGGTGTGTGGCCTTGTCCCCTCAGTGTGATCTCCTCATTCTTTCATGCTCACGTGGATCTAGAAAATCTTGTAATGATAGCGTCAATAGAAGAAGATATTGGGAAAATGACAACTTAGGATGCAGACTGAATACAATACGAGTAGGAGAGGGATAGTACAAGACAACAGAGCTTGGCTTATGTAATTCCTAATGGAATTTATCACGAGTCATGCAACATAAAATGTCCAGAACCTGATACTATCTTATTTGACAAGCATAACATGTAACTTTAATGGCTTCCTACTGAAAATCAAACTATCCTACTCCAATTGATTGGATGAAATAATAACAACACTTGCACAAGGAGAATATGTGGCTTTCTAATAGCTAAACAACACTAACCATGCATACAACAAATGAAACTATGAATGCTAAGAAAAATTGAAAGGCTAAGCTATTGAAATGAGAAATTCAGAGGCAAATTTGAGGGGCCATTTTCTTGAGCACAATCTAGCTATTTATAGAATCCCATTTACCCAAAGGTGAAAACCAAATTGATCTCTTAAACCATAAACAATGCCAAAACACTATTCCAGGAAATCAAAACAATAAATACAAGTAAATGCGGTGAAAAAAGCTGGTAAACGTTGAAAATTTACATGAGTTGCGTTAAAAAGATCATTCTGGAGAACACGTGAAGGACCTCCACCCCAAGTAGGGTGGCGGTTACAAGCCCACCTCCCTGCGTGGGTGGCAGTCACAAGACCTCTACCCAGGAAGGGTGGCGGTTTTGTCACTGAAGACCAAAACACAAAGAAAAGGAGGGAAGAAGAGAAAAAAATCACGCAGGGGCTAAGCAGGGTATGTGGGATGTTAACGCATGCTTGGAGAGCTTTTCCGGATTCCGAAAACCTTGTGAAGAGACCTGTATCATCATTGGGGCATGTGTAACATTGTTCCGGTGGTGCAGTACCCTACAATTTTGGGTATGTACAGACACCAATGTCAACATTTACTAATGTTATGAGAAATAGTAATCTCTTCTCCAAGCTCATAAGGACCGTCAACCTATGACTAACCATAGTTTTGACCCCATGAGCACTTGTAGGCATTGTAGATGGGTCTTATAATCACAACTATCTCAATTCAAAATATGTAAATGTGGATAAAGGTAGCTACCAAGGAAGTGCCACACAAAATTATCTCATCTAAAAGCTCAAAAATCCTTCCCCCAATGGCCAAAATCTCATTAAAACTTTTCACAAGATACTTTAAGATGATCCCACTAAGCCTCATTTGAATAATGCAACAAAAAACCTCCCCATGGAGCCTATTATATTACCCTAGGATAAGGTTGCTCCATCCTATAAGCCTCATTTAGTTATGGGGCCTCCCTCCACTTTTAATCCACCCAAATACTATTACGCCACTTGTCTTAGGCTGCGTTGGATTTATTGGATGAACTCAAGTCCATGATTTATAAGATCCCTTTAATAGAGCACATGTGTACTTCTCCACAACATAAAAAATTCCACATAAAAAAAAATTATCTCTTGGAGGATGATTTTGATGAGTCAAAGGAATCCCTCTCCATCCCACCATTTCCTAACCCCAAGGTCTATAGCATTAAAACTACTATTCCTCTTAATATTTACAAATCCATAGCCATATAATTTATTATGATTGACATGATTAACTAGGAGGTGTTGTTTTATGTTGATGATCCTTCACTCTTTATTAGTGTCATTATTTGTGATGTACAAGTAAGGTGGGTATTGGTGGAGGAAGGATTTAGAATTAGTGTTTCCTCTTTTCATCTCATAAAAAAATATTATATTTTCCATTAACAATCTCAAAAATATCTGATTCACTTGTTTTGGGTTTTCTAAAACTCATTAGAAGTCACTCAGTTACATTTTAATTCCCATCATAGTGGTCCCTAAGACCATTCACACCATCCTCATAGTACTTGATATTCCTCTCTCTTATAATATGCTACTTGGTTGACCATGGGCATATCACATGCACCCCTTCACATCATCTAAATACCAATACATCAATTTTTTCCACAATAAACAATGATATAGTAATGATGTTGACCTAAATCCTTCAAACATATATGTTCCTTTCCTAGATAAATCCTTTCACATCCCTACCATGAATGAAATACCTAACCTCCCATACCCTAAGTTTTATGACTATAAAATGGATATTCAAGTCACTTTGGTTGAATTAGATGATGGTGTACCTAATGAATTATAAAACATGATTAGTAAAAATCATTTTCCAAACACTGTAACATTGGATTCCTCCAGTTCTAATACCTTGGGATCTATTTCCTCCCATTCTAGAATATAAGGAAGCTCCCTAAAAGTTTATCTACTTTAGCTATCATAATTATGAACATAATATCACACATATTTTTATGGACCCGTCATCCCCTTTCTCTTTCAAAAAAATAAGAGAATGTCCTGTGATGATACCTTTGAATCTTACATTCCTGATTTTCATCTCACAACCTACACTACTGTACCTTTCATTAATGAAGACTGCATATTATATCACACTAATTGGGTATGTGTAGCAAGTTGGTGGACAATTAAGTGGACATAAAAACTTGAAATTTAGGTGCCATGATCACGGTTTATAAACCACGCTTTCCAAATTATTGTTTATAGGTTTGGTGAATTTTGAACCTAAAACTGTGATCGCAGTCCTCTGAGACAAAAAAATAGACCCATGACTCCTCATTTTCCCCCATTTTTCCTTTCGAACCACAATTTCTCCTAGACCTTTGGAACTCGCACTTTTAATACCCCCTAAAAATTTCTCTTCAGACTTCTGGATCATGATAGTTTCAACCATGCCACCAAGACAAAGAGGTAAGCCCTCAATTTTGATCAATTTTTTTGCATTTTAGGTTTTTTTTGTGATTTTCATGGGTTTTTCAATTTTTTGTTTTTTCCAGTTGCTCAGAAAGCTCGTAATCCTAAAAACCATCAAAATATTTCTCAAAATCCTCCAAACATTCCTTAAAAACCTCCTCCAAACATAGATCCACCTTTTTTGGTTCCTTCTGTTCCCAAAGAACTAGCGGGAACACAAGCTAATATTGTTGGAAGAATCTAACAAAATAAAATTTTCATTGAGAACCTTATTCAGACTATAACACAAAATCATGCCACAAATACGTCTCACATGACTTTAGCCAACACATTGCAAACATTGATTGACGAATTCAACTCCGCAACTAACCAAATAGGTAGATGAAATATACCTTTAGAGGTGATTTTAGGTGGTGGTATGCAGATAAATTATCTCATGCGGCCGTAAAAGAATTTTTTTTGGAAGAGACCACATTTGTGCATTATTAACTGACTCGAGAACCAATGCCCCCTCCGCAACTACTTGCAAATGGTTCCCAATCCATTGGTGCCACGATAAATATATCAAGAACAATTTTTGGGACCGATGGTGGATAGTTTTTTATTATCCACCATGCAACACATGAGGTTTCCTTTCTATTTTTTGAAGAAATTATATTAGAGTTCAAGCTTCCAGAGGTCCCAAATTATATTAAATTTTTTGAGTTTTGATGGAAATTAGGTGGCCTGCACATAGTAACCTGGTGCACATGTAGGTCAACCAAGGATCCCCCCCATGCCCAAAAACCCCACTTTCTGCCTTCAGTCATCCTCCTATAATAAGGAGGTTGTGGAGATTGACCACTACATGCCATTACGGAGCTCACTGACACTCTGACCATGGTCATAGTGACTTATTAACACTGTGATTTTGGTGGAGGTGCTATTCTAACGCCCACACCATGTGGATAGTTGTGCCATATATGCACTATACGAACATCATTTTTCTGGATCACATTATTTATTATTTTCTCTAGATGAGATGATGCGGATATTTTGGAATGGTATGGTACAATGATCTTGGTCTTTCACACGTTCAATGTCAATAAATATGTAATATCATATAATATATATATATATATATTAATAGTTTAATCATTTTGAGATTTTAATATTTGTATTTGATGTACATCATTACATTACATGTCAAATATTTGTTTAATTTTATTTTAAATATAAAGGAGCCGATGAAGGAAACATCTGGCGTCGACATGCTAGCTACTGTAGCTGGAACGTGTTACAAACGTAAGTGCATTTTGTACTTACATTTCCAAATTTCATTTGACTTACACTTTTATTATTATTTTTCAATGTGTACATGTAAAGATTGAATATCTGTTTTGTCTTTTATACGTAGCATCCGGCGGATCATCATCTACTCGGGGAACTAAGGCTACTACCATGCTCACGTGAATTTTTACATAGGTAGTTTCCTCTTTACACTTTGTTCTAATACGGAAGTTCACGTGGATTATGCTTTGGGTCTGTTATGTGGAGTCATGTAGATTTAATATTGATTTGTACATGTTTGTGTGTAGCTTATAATGACGCCCCATAGAGACTCCTCCATATATGTAGAATGTGGAGGCTGTTGTAGATACTACCATAGCATCTACATATCTGTTGTGTTGTGGAGGCTCATGAGTCTACTGTTATCCCTGTAACACATCAACGAAAAATTGATAGGGTATGTGACTTGTGGTAATATTTCCACATACATTTTTAACTAATTCTAAGTTTTCTAATTTTGAATGTATTTTAAAAAATTGGGCGTTAAAAACTTATTGTTTATTAATGTGCAAATTAGGCTGCAAGCCTACTTAGAGACACCTAGGACCACACGGATGAAATCCATAGTGGAATCTCCCTCCACTACATCCCCAAGTCGTGGACATGCTACTTCTAGCATGTAAAAGAGAGGGAATATGTTTCATGATTAGATCATAGGACATGGATGTACATAGGATATATATATGGGACTCTAGTCTCTAGTTCATGATTCTTCTTCATATAGTCCATTGTATATATGTCTTTATGCGATCGATTTGGTCCTTAGTTGCCACACGTATTCGAGATGTAACCACATGTTTAAATGAACTTAATATTTTTAGAGTCGGTGCCGAGAACACTAGTTTTTTCAAGATGTACACATTTTTTATGAACTTATATTTTACAGAGACTTTTGTCCACCACACTTAAGTTGATACATTATATATCCATTTGTTTGGTTTATAATGAGCTTACTTTCTATGTTTGATTCAATTTCATTGCACATGATATCCTTCTATGTAATGTTTTCATAACCATATATTATTGCTAATGTATGTTTTTTTTTAAATAAACAACCACGTCCCAGAGCACTGCATGGTACAATTGTTACGAAAACCCATTCCATTAGCAAAACCTGATATAACCATTCTAGGTGAACTACAAAAGGTAAATACTAATTATTAATTTCAGCAGTAATTATGTAGGGTGGTATGTGAAACTCTAACTATTTTCCAACACATTCGATTGGGGGGTGGTGGGGGGGGGGGTGTATGTATTTAGGTGCTATGATGGGATCTAGGGAGGCCCGGATTAGATTTAGGACACCCGATCTGGAGCCTTCCTGGCATTCCTTGAGCCTTTGTGGCATAAATGCTTACAAATAGCCTTTTCTAGGCAGTCCTAGGAAATGAACAGAGGTGAGTAGTGAGAAGTCATGCCTCAGGACGTCGTGGAACCAAAATGACTATGCCAGCATATCCGGGTGGCTAGGTGAACATTACAGGAGACGTCGTTTTGGTATGTGACAACATCATTGCTTCCAGGCTACTTTGTTTGGGCGTAGTCCCTTAAGAGCCCTGAGACCAAAAAATTGTTCAACTTCTACAGGTGACTACGCGGACTCCGTAGCACCTAGAGATGTCTTGTCTAATCCTACACCTCAAGGTAGGGACCATATACAATAAATTGTCTCAATTTTTTCCTTCTCCAATCGGTTCTCTCGCTGCCCTATTATTTGCAACTACGCAAAATAGTGCAGTTTGAGCTAGTGTAAGGATGTCAAATGCTATATTTTGCAAACGGTGGGTCATGGCACTAAACCAACTATGCCAACACATCTAATTAGCCAAGTGAATGATAGAGGAGGTGTCATTCAATGCATAATAATGTCATTGCTTCTAGGTTACTTCGTTCGGGCGTAGTCCCTAAAGAGCCCTAAGACCAAAAAATCATTCAACTTTAATGGGTGACTACGTGAACTCCATGGCACCTAAAGACATCTCATCCAATCCTACACCTCAGTGTAGGGATCCTCTACAATATCATTCCTTTGTTTTTTGCTTCTCCAATCGGTGCTCTCGCTACCCTATTTTTTGCAAACGCGTGAAATAGTATAGTTTGAGCCAGTATAAGACTGTCAAACGCTATATTTTACAAACGGTGGGCCATAACACCAAACCGACTATGCACATGCATAGGGATGGTCTTGTAAACACTTGGGGAGGAATCATTTTGGTTCTCTAAGCTCCATGTGATTCTGGGATACCTCCTCTAAAGCAAATAACCCCCTCCATTGGTACATAAATCATGGTTAATTGCCTCTCTTTTCTTGTAAAACAATGAAAGCTTCTCTTAGCTTTGAGAATTTACAATTCTCTTCTGACAATGCTAACACGTGAAGGTGGAAACCTTTTCTGGGTACCACTAACCTGCACATAAAAGTGTTAGTCAAAGAAAATATAAGTTTAAAATAAAAAACATACTAGATATATATACAATACACAAATCTAATAAAATATATGAACTTATCTATTAACTAAAAATTTATAATACAAGAAAATTATATATACCAGACATGAGCATTGTAAATTCATTCCAATGAACCATCGGGATCAGATCTACTCTGAATAGCAGACATTATTGCTTTATGATCTGACTCTCGAAGCTTCCAAAGAATCTTTTTATCAAGCCATCCTCGATATCTATACATATAAATATTTGTTACTAGAACTAGATGCGAATATAAGAGTATTTTCCTATGTGTCTCAAAGTCTTCAAACACCCAAACAGAGGATTTTTTTAATGGATACTGTCGAATCCAAGTTCCAGTAACTACAACTGACCATGTAGAGTACTCAATATCTTCACCATCTATAACAAGAGAAGTCAACTTATTTATTTCCTCAATGCAATGACATAAGAAATAGTTTGTTCCTTATTCATTGTCTTCTGTCAATAACTGCAAACACATGTACTACAAAAAAACAAAGGTTCCAACTCAAATTTAAATTACATATTAAAATTTTAATGGACATAACTCAATACAAAAATTGTAAATAACCATAAATACCTTGTCGTACCAGAATCAAAATTTCATCAAATTCTTTGGGTGTTGCAACTTCATCTATAGAAACAAGTCATAATGCTTGTGGAGGTTGATAATTAGGAAGCGGAGTTAGAGGCCTACAAATCCATCCATCCACCCATTCTTATGAATCACACTCAGCAATGACAAATTTTATACAAGATGTTCTAAAACATGTCAAATTTCTTGTCCATGCGGCCCACAAAGTAGTGTCTAAGCTAAAAATGAGTGCATATCACTGGACCCAGTGAGTGTCATACAATCCTCGTAGTTAGCAATTTTTTGTTCCTCTATCAACCAAAAATATCTAGGAACTATGGAATTTTCTTGAGAACCTCGGGCCATGTTGTCAATACACCATTCCAATATGCTCTTTGCATCTTTCAATTTAACACCAACTTTGTACTTTAACTCTTCTCTTGCAAGAGATCTTTTCACACATGCCCCTACACCGTCATGCTATCCTTTTCCATGTCTAGCCTCAATGAAACTCCAAATATGTTACAAATCCATCTTGACATGCATCCTTATCATCTAATAAAACATTCGTGCATTCTTAAACTAAGATTTGCAATTATCTGACCATATATAATGTTGTTTGAAGTGGATGTCCCTATCAAACAAGATTCCATAAAATAACTGGAAACACCCTTGCACAAATTCAGTAGAATGAGTACGATCATCACTGATATAAAAGTGGTACTTCTCTTAAAAAATTGATCATTCTTTGTATACTATCAAGAAGATGATATTTAAATGTTATATGCACAAAAATTTCAACTTATACGGAGTTGTAAATTGCGATTAAAACCTCCATTTGTGGTTGCAATGTGTAAATTTATGCCAAATCGGACCACTGACAGCAATAGTACCAATAGGAAAATGTGCCTTGCATAACTTGAAACTGTTCATCCCAAACATAAGACTTGTAGTGGGTAACATACTCATAAACAAATTAATCCTTAAATTTTCTCATAAATTGAAAAAACAGGCATATGTTTATAACTAGCTTGCACCGGTAGACCATTTTTCCCATATTTCAAATTGTATGCAACTGAATTTATATTTATCAAACTGAACTAAATTATGTCCTATTGCACCTTCATTTTCTTATGATGTAACTTTATAATTTAGGTTAATCTGTCGCAATACTTAAATTCCATCTAACAATCCTGACTATTAAAAAAATTGTTAAATTTTTTTTCACAAAATATCATAGGAATGAAATCCCTAGAAATATTGGTCAAAATTGAACACCACCATTCCAATAACATAAATTTGCAAAATAAAATAGAATGAATATGTAAAAATTTAGCATAATGCATCATAGATTCAACATGTTGCCTACAACAAGTGGTGTGAGCGTGGTTGATTTTCACATAGATGGTTTCACATTTCAAAAAACGTTGACTAATTTTAATTTCCTGATACTCTTGTTTAAACTTACAAAAAAATTGAGTTTGAGTCATATCTAAGAAATGCTTTAGATGTGGTTCGTGATTAGTAAAAACAACTCTCAGTTTTACAACACCTCTTGTATTATGTGAAACTCTAGTGTTATCATGCCAAAATTGAATAACAAATTCTCTTATAGCATCAGAATTATCTTTGTCCCTACGTGATTCTCTAGCAGAAAATGCCCAAAAATTGGTGTTATTGAGTGATTGAAGGATATTACGTCTTTTAATTACTTTCATTAGAGTTTTTTGATTAATGCAACATTCGATGTTTGCATAATCAAATGTTGTTGTAATTGATTACTACAACACTAGTAGCAAGTAACGACGCACCAAATATTAATCTCTAGTGTGTCTCTTAAAAACCAATAGTGTGATATGGATCAATGGATGTTTTCAACAATTGTAGATTTTACCACGTATGTTAGATGTTTTCAATCCTAAGGTGTTTAATGTAGATCTCATTTTAAATCCAATTTCATCAAACTAACCAACAACTGATTTATATTTATCAAACTGAACTAAATTATGTCCTATTGCACCTTCAATTTTCTTATGGATGTAACTTTCTAATTTAGGTAATCTGTCGCATGTACCATAAATTCCATCTAAACAATCCTGACTATTAAAAAATTGTCTAAATTTTTTTTCACAAAATATCATAGGAATGAAATCCCTAGAAGATATTGGTCAAAATTGAACACCACATTCCAATAACATAATTTCAAAATAAAAATTAGAATGAATACGTAAAAATTTAGCATAATGCATCATAAATTCAACATGTTGCCTACAACAAGTGGTGTGAGCGTGGTTGATTTTCACATAGAATGGTTTCAACATTTCAAAAAAACGTTGACTAATTTTAATTTCCTGATACTCTTGTTTAAACTTACAAAAAAATTGAGTTTGAGTCATATCTAAGAAATGCTTTAGATGTGGTTCGTGATTAGTAAAAACAACTCTCAGTTTTACAACACCTCTTGTATTATGTGAAACTCTAGCTGTTATCATGCCAAAATTGAATAACAAATTCTCTTATAGCATCAGAATTATCTTTGTCCCTACGTGATTCTCTAGCAGAAAATGCCCAAAAATTGGTGTTATTGAGTGATTGAAGGATATTACGTCTTTTAATTACTTTCATTAGAGTTTTTTGATTAACTTGCAACATTCGACTTGTTTGCATAATCAAATGTTTTTTTAATTGATTCACTTACAACACTAGTAGCAAGTACACGACGCACAATATTACTATCTCTAGTGTGTCTCTTAAAACCAATAGTGTGATATGGATCATGGATGTTTTCAACAATTGTAGAGTTTTTACCACGTATGTTAGATGTTTTCAATCCTAAGGTGTTTAATGTAGATCTCATTTTAATCAATTTCATCAAACTAACCAACAACTGATATATTTGGGAATCATTTAAAATTTCAAAATGATTATCCCAAATTTCAGTGGTTTTTCTTCTAATTTTCCATTCAGAAATTTTGTCAGACATTGGTTTCAAAATGTTTTCATCAATTTCAATAAAATAATTAGGTTTCTTACGGAAAATCCTAGGAGGTAGTTTTTTCAAATTTTGTTTGTCTACAGTTTCAACCTGAATTTCCTTATTCACATTTTCATTGTCTCCTTCAATTTCAACATTTTCTACATCACGAGTATTTAATTCTTCTTCAACATGGACAGTAAAAACATCTTCATCATGAGTATTTAATTCAACTTCAACATTGACGGTAGAAACATTACCTGGTTCCTCATTGCTTACAATAATAGGGGTTGAAGATGAACCTCTTCTTGATTCATGAGGATTCCACATTCACTCAACACTTTGAAATTTGTTTGCCTCTAATTCATTTGGTGTTTTTTACTTAATAACTTTGTTTCTTATCTTCCATGATGTTTTACTTCCGCTGATAAGAAAAACGTGTAGAAAATGACAAAATTTTACAATAATTCATACGGTAAAGTCAAACGGTAAAAATCACATGGTAATTAGAACATTGGGATGTGTGTAAATATGATTTAAGAACCCCAATCATGCTTTACATACTGTGCTTGCGGTTTATAAAGTGTGATCATGGTTCTTGTTATAAAACCTGCGATCGTGGTTTATAAACCATGATCGCGGGTCTATCTGTATCATCAAATCCGACCCTAAGGCTCAGGAAATCTTTATTTTTTTCCCAACCAAATCTATGGAAGGTTGTTATGAAGTGTAAAAGGTCAAAAAACTTTAAATTTTCTCTTCCACAGACTTGAACCGTGCTAAAAAACTAAAAAAAATTCACAAAAATGGTGTAATCACGTAGGGAAGATTGTTAGCTTCGTAGAAATATTGATTTTAAAGTGAATAGAACAAGATAAATATCATTTTATAATTTTTACTAACAATAGGTCTTTAAGACATTTTCTCTTGTAAATGTTCATGTCTACATTTAAGACTGTAACTTTTGTTTCACTTATCAAAACGTGATAAAACTTATACCCACGTTAAAAAAAATTGATTTCGATATTTTTTGATATAGTTATGGTGGGAAAACAGAAAGTGCTCCATTTTCTAAATCTTTTCAGGCCACTTTCATGGAAAAAATCATTAAACAAAATATTGCTCGAAAAAATACAAAATAAAATCCATTCCAAGATAGACAACTACATCTAAATTTTCACTAAATGAAAAAAAATAACAAGATTTGGTCATCCAAATCACGAGCAAGCAGACTACTATCTTATAGGTTTTAAAAAAAAAAAATCCAAGTCATATAATTTTAAGTTTTTAATATAGCTAAACTTGTCCATTTTTAAAAAAAATAGTATTTTAGAAACTAGATTTTAGATGCTACAATTCATATTTATATAAATTTTTCTGATTTTGAGTGCGTGTATTGCTAATAATCCCTACAAGTTGAGATTTCGTTATTTTTTACAATATGACATCCACTTATGACCCCTTTTTTGTCCACCAACTTGTTGCACTTACCCAATTTGGGTCACTTAAATTTTATTTATTACTAACATAGCTTATCAAGAATACATAATTTCAACCATGATACTCACATGATCTCCAAATCTTATGATTTTAACCCTCCTTATGATATTAGTGATAACGAGGATGATAAAACTTTACCATGCATTCTACTATCTAAACCCCCATTACTCTTAACCCCTTGGGTGCTTCAACATATGTACAACTACACCACTATGTATACAAATACTCCTCTTATAGCTAAACTCATAGCACCTAGATTTGGCCTTGCCCAACATAGCTTGGTTCTATGTGACACAATCAGCCCATTTGAATACTACACAATGGATCATGTCTATTCCAATCCATTGTCTCTTAATGCCATCAAACCCTATGCTACTAGCACAAATGATCCTATTTAGTAGAGTTTTATCCTCCATTCTCTCATTTAGACATCACTGTAGATGTTAAGATCATATATGTAAGTCAATAAATCTCTCATTAACATTGTAATGGAAAGAGGTATGTGACCCTAAAAAATAATGTTAAATATAATGGTCCATTGCCTATTATTGATCATTAGAAGGTCATCCCTTAGTTATTACATGAAATCAAGGGTACCCTTCCTATTTAACACCACAAGATTGGTCATCTCCATGATAAACACCCTCTCTTTGATAACTTCATTGTTGTTGATTCTGTCATTAATGGGGTAGAAAATATTTTGAAAGATCCTTACCACTTTCATGAAGGAAACACCATGATTTTCAAAAACAACATTGATTTCCAAATCAATGAAAATCCATCACATGTATTCATGTTAAGTGACTACTTCCCCCATATACATGATAAACACCATTTATTCCTTCATAAAAATAATTATGCATTTACTTGGGGATACTATGAAATTCCTAACATTGATCTAGATATTATAGTAAACAACATTATTAATTACCCCAATGTCATGCCCATTACAAAAAAATATTCACGAGTTTCCTCCCAAAATAAAGAATCTATATCATAAATGGCTCATAACACTTCTTGAGGATAATCGTATTGACTACTCTAAATGGGTATCCAACTTTTTCCCTAGTCGTAAGAAATTCATGTTAGCCACCCATATCGACATTGAATTTTTTAATCTCAATCTCACTTTTCCTATGAATAATTTCCCTTTTCCTTACATCAATGTCATCATCAATTCCACAACAAACTATGAAATGTTATCTCTCACATAAATATTTTTAGGATATCCAATGAGTTGTGGTGTAATGGTTCTTGGGTCTCCTAGTAATTGGGAGGTCCAAGGTTCAAATATCATCTTCATGTTGTTATCCAAAATTCACCCTCAAGGTAATTTTGGTAACATGCATCAAATTATTTAGTCTCGAGCAAGTAGATTGATTTGAGGACCAAAATCATGTTTTTTGGGGTCCCCTCGGCCTTTTTCTAACTCTCCCGTCCAAGAAGAATTCCCAACGAGTTAGAAAAAATGGAAAAAATGCAGAAAATAAGGTTGCAAGACTGTTTTAAAGCATTTTAGGTCTGAAGGGTTCGAGTCATATTGAAGTTTTTCGTACCAAGCTTGGGGATGAAAAAAAAAAAAAAAATCGGCTAAGTCAAACATTTTTGTCCTAGGCGGTCCGCGGGACAGTTGGGACAAAAGTACGCGAGGACGCGAAAAGATGAAATGGCCGAAAGCAAGAAAAATCATCTAATTCTCTTTTGTTTCGTGCGGTTTGGGACAGCCGGGACAAAAGTATGCATGGGACGCGAATCGGCTGGTTTGCTGAAAGACAGTCCATTTCAGGCAGTTCGGAGATATTCGTCTGGGACAGCCAGGACAAAAGTACGCATGGGACGCGAATCGGCCGGTTTGCCGAAAGACAGTCCATTTCGGGCAGTTCAGAGATATTCGTCTGGGACAGCTAGGAAAAAAGTACATGAGGGATGTGTGAGACGTGAAAAGGTGAAAAATCTGCAAGCAGGGACAAGGAATCCTGAATCGGTCGATGCGGGAGAATGTGTCCCAGGAAGTGGCGGGGAAAAGAGAAGGACTTAAAAAAATTTCCAAGTTTCGGTCAAAGTTTTCAAAGGTAAAATTTTTGGCCCTCTGCCCCCACCATCAAATGGAATCTTGACACATGTCATCCAAGTGGCGGAGCATGGGGGAGAAATGGGAAAATTTCCCAAAGTGAAAAATGCCAAATTTTCGAAGGACAAAGTGCGCCCCTCAGGCCTAAGCCAATAAAATAGTGCCACGTGTCCAAGTGGCAAAAAATATATATATTTAAGGAAGGGCCCGAAAGAAATTTTCAAAGGATGAGCCCAAAAATGAATCAGAGCCTGACATGTGTCATCCAAGTGGTAGAGCACGAGAAAAATTTGAAAATTTTTCCAAAGATCAAACGGGTAAAAAATTCAAACCTTTTGCCCTCTAACCCGATTTGGCCCTGTTTTGCCTAAATCTTCAAATGGCCATAACTTTCGATCCAACGCTCGGTTTTTCACGTTATTTATATCAATGGAAAGATGGTGAAATTCTATACAAGATTCTAGGGTCATTTTTGAATTTTAATGGAGTTTGGGGAGATAAAATTGAAAAACACCTCTGACACGTGGTAATGGCCATAAATGACGTTTCAACAACCAGTTTTAATGTAAAATGGGTCGCATTATTCTTCAGCATGGCCAAAATGTAAGGGCATGGGTCTGTAAGGATGCCCATGCTATTTTAATGCATCTTCATTCAATGAGGAATGGCTCCCACATTTTTTAAATGTTTTCTCTCTCCTGGGCTCGACCCATGCATTGTAAAAGCCAAATTTGGCTCATTTTTTAAGGGGAACATTTCTTTGGATAGCAAGCTTCTTCTTTCACCTTCAACAAGTGATTTTTGCAAGTATCAGACCTTCTTGATGCTTGTAACAGGTTTCTACCTCTTTTATGTTGCTAATGCAAGGATTTTGACAGTGAAAGTAGCAGTACAGACTCTGTGATCAGTTTTCAATCCTCTGTTTGTATTGTCTTGCTTCATTTCAGACCTCTAATTGCATCTTATCAACTTGTGTATGATGTTTCATGTTGCATTTCATGAAATTGTGTCAATTTTCATGAACAGGAAGTGTTCACCCTCCTTTTCTGGTGTATCACCGCTTTAGTGTAGGCTTTCATTTTATGCATTGTCTCTCCCTGGTCCCTTGGATATCTAGATTAGAATAGTTAGTTTCCCCTGCATTAGAGTAGATTGTGGCAGGTAGTTTAGGAGCAAGAACCAGCTTTCTCTAGAGGTCTATCTCAAGTAGCAAGTCCCACAACTTGGAGATAGTACCCATGTTATCCAATCACACCGTGAGTTCAAGTACATGCACTTGTATAAACGTTAGGGTGCTTTGATTCGGTGATAATAGTTTTGGCACGCCCGGTGGGACTTTAGAGGTCTCATTTTCATTACAGCAAAGTTGATGTGCATCTACTACAATTTTCTTACTTAAAAGAGCTATAAATTACACATCTGGCGACTCCAAGGGGAAGAATTAGCTGGTTTTAGCAGTGCAGGCCTGAAAGCTCATGAGAAGAATCACTACAAGGTCAAGAGCTGGAGAAGAAGAGGTGTTTTTTGAATATCTGTAGTTATCTCCAAGAAGAAGGTAGAGAGGAAGAAGGATTAAAAGGTCTCCATCTCCACCAAATAGAACTCTCTCAACTCCTCCACCTGGTAGGCCTTTCATTCAGTCAACAAGGGTTCTAAGACCAATTAGAATGGCACAAAACAACCCTTATGTCAATTTCACTGGCAACATCCCACTTGCTCTCAATGCACAAAATCCAATCCCAGTTGTAGCATTGAAGAACATTTCGTACTTCACTGGAGAAAATCAAACCACTCCTGGTGATTATGTTAAGGATTTGCTAACATTTGTGCAATCCATGAGATCAATGAGATGCAAGTTGCTATCAAAATGCTGGAATCTTCATTCAAAGGGAAAGCTTTGCAATGGTTCAGAAGTCTTACCTCAGGTTCTATTCAAAATTGGAATCAGCTATGTATAGCCCTCCATGAGCAGTTTGGGGAAAAGGGAGACAACTTGTCCCTTTTGGAGCAGCTGATAACCATTAAGAGAGCTCCCAATGAGCAGTTGATTGATTTTAACTTTAGATTTCAAATGACTTGGGAGAGAATTCCGGTGGCAGTCAGGCCAACAGTAGAAGGTGCTTTTCTTTACTATCTCAAAGCTCTAAATTTTGATATTTCTATGTTGATTCAGTCCATGGGAGGCATAACTATCCCTATGGCTTATAGCATTGCCATTAGGGCTGAAAATTGTTTGATCCAAGCTGGCAAAGTAGCCCTTAGACCCCCCATGCCATTGTTTCCAAGTTTAGAGAGCCCAAACACTAATCAAGCACCTAGTTTGGCTCCTTCTCCCACCCCTAGAAATTAGAGTTCAAATGAAGCTTCTACTTCATCTCCAAGTGCCCCAAATGAACTTCAAGAAGTCATGAAGCAATTGCAAAATCTAGGTAATGAGCTGGTTACACTCAAAAGGCAGCAAGCTCAAGGTTTTAGACCTTCCTTCCAGCCTCAAGCTCAGCCTAGCAGGCAGCCATATTAGCCTCAAAGACCACCCAATCTAGCTACAAATCAGAATTAAGCAAGGCCTCCTGCCAATAGACCATTTCAGCCCGATAACCCCAATGTTGCATCTACATCCAGAGCTTTGGTACCGGTTGTAAAATAGCATGGCCCAAGAATATGATTGGTGTTTCCCGTGCAGTTAGCCACATAACCAATCAATGTGCTTTAACGGTGCATTAAATCAGGACTCTTATGGTGTAAACCATTGGTAGGTTCGCAAGAGTCCAGCCACGAAGAGGATCAGCAACAAGAAGCACCTCAGTAAGGAACATCTCCAAACGAGCCTACTCTTGTTCAATTGGTAGGCTGAAGATTTCTGTGGTATGAATCAAATACCCTCTCAAAGTGTTGCAGCCGACACAAGGTCAAAAAGGATAAATTTGGGTGAAGGACAGCCATTGGCTTCAAGTAATCCGCAACCTTCTACTACTCCACAAGCTATTGGCAAACAAAATGTAGTTCCAAACATGCAAGGAGCACCCAAACCAGCTCCTAAACCAACTCACATGCCAGTTGCTACTGCCCATGTGCAAGGAATGAATGTGCAAGATAAAGGACAGTAGAGGGATGCTTCATCTCCATTCAACATCATTGATCAGATGAAGAAGACAAATGTAAATATATCAATGTGGGAATCCCTATCTATCCCAGGCTAGAGAGATTTGCTACAAGCTGCCATGAAGGACTGGCCAACTTCGAATCAGCAAGTCCAAATGCAAGAGAAGGTGCTCACAAATGCTGCCCAACCTGAAGGGAATCATGGAGGACAACAAGGTAAAATGTTGAATCCCCCTCCTTTTTATGTCTCATTAATAATTGGAAACCAATTGGTGCATAATTACATGATTGATTCTGGGGCAAGTAGCTCAGTGATGCCCAAGCAAATAGCTGATCAGCTAGGACTTCAATATGAAACCATATCCAAAGGGGTAGTGCAGTTGGATGGGATAGCAGTAACAACAGTTGGGGTGATTAGAAACTTAAGTCTTACCTTGCATGCATGTCTAAATGTTGTTGTTTTACAAGATGTATCAGTTATAGACCTTCCACCACTCTTTGCCCTATGTTTGTCAAGAGATTTCACAGCCAAGATTGGAGGATATTTGTCTGCTGATTGGTCACACATGCTGTTTAGAACAAGGTATGGAACTAAAGCTACAATCAGGTTTGAACCTATTGCAAACTTCCACATTGAGCCCTACACTCCAAGTCAGATCAATGCCAACTATTCAGCATTTGATCAAGAAGATCACCCAAGCATTGATGAAGATGACACCAAGGTTAGAAGCATCCCGGATCTAACTCTTGATGAATGGGAAAACAAAGTGCATGCTTTTGATCCTTATCAAGAAGTAGAAGAATCTGAGCTAGGAGTCTATTGCATACATGAAGAAAATCAGCCCATTCCTAGCATCACCAAGCCAGACCACAAGGATGACAATGAGGTATGGCAGCTGTTTTTTGATGGATCAAGGAGTAGACAAGGTGCTGGAGGGGGAGCCATGCTGGTTTCACCTTAAAGAGTAAAGTACTATTCAGCTTTTAGATTTCAGTTTGCATGCTCCAATAACACTGCTGAATATGAAGCCTTGGTACAAGGGATGCATTGGGAAATAAAGAGAGGGATAAAGAACTTGCAAGTATTTGGTGATAGTGAATTGATTGTAAATCAGATCAAAGGGCAGCATGCTACCAAGAATGATCTACTCAAGTGCTACAAGAACAAGGTGTGGGACCTCATTGAAGATTTTGAGGGCTTTGGCATCAAATCAATTCCTAGGAAAGAGAACCAAGTTGCTGACAGGCTTGCAGCAGTTGGGGCAGCCTTTGATATTGTGGAAAGCATTCAAAAGGACAAGGTACAACTAAACATCCATGTGATTGTGAGGCCTTTAGTGCCGGATAACAATGTAAGTTGGCAAGTGTTTGAGAATGACCAACAAATCATCCATTTCTTGCAAGAAGAAGCTGAGTTCTCAGCTAAAAATCAGGAAAAATTGGAACATCAGTATGGTGACCAAGTGGTACAGCTGAGAACTAATAAGCTGCCCAAGGAACTTATCAATTTGGAGTCCATTTTCAATCCCAATGATCAGTTTAGGAAAGAGAAAGCAAACATTCAGGTCAAGAGAGAAGATTTAGTATCCATCTTGGTGGAAGAGAACAAACCATTGCAAATTGGAAAGATGACAACTGAACAAGAAAGGTATGAGTTCATACAGCTGTGTCAAGAGTTCCCTGATGTGTTTGCTTGGAGCTACAAAGATTTGAAAGGTTTCAATCCCAAGTTAGCTCAGCACACCATTGAATTGGATCCAAATACTAAGCCCATTAGGTAGAAACAAAGGCCAGTCAATCCACACATGGAACCTCTCATGAGGAAGGAATTGAACAAGTTGATTGAGTCAAGAATCATATTCCCAATCAAGCATTCTAGTTGGGTTGCCAACTTAGTTCCAGTCAGAAAGAAGAGTGGAGAGATCAAATTGTGTTTTGACTTCAGAGACTTGAATAGATCATCTCTCAAGGACCATTACCCACTCCCTTCTATGGAGCAAATTTTACAAGTTGTGGCTGGCTCCGAGAGGTTTTCACTACTTGATGGCTACTCGGGCTACAATCAGATTATGGTGAAGGAAGAAGATCAGTTCAAGACAGCCTTCACAACCAAATGGGGAACTTATGCATACAGGAAAATGCCATTTGGGCTATCCAACGCTGGAGCTACCTTCCAAAGAGTAATGGACATGGCGTTCAAAGGTTTGATTAACAATGCGGTGCTGATATATCTTGATGATATCACTATTTTTTCAAAGAATGCAACAGACCACCTCTCTCATTTGAGACAAGTCTTCACAAGGTTTAGGAGATTTGGAGTGTCTTTGAATCCTAAGAAGTGTATCTTCCTAGCACATGAAGGAAAGCTCCTTGGCCATATTGTCTCCAAAGATGGATTAGCAATTGATCTAGAGAGGGTTGAAGCCATAAGAGCACTACCATTGCCAAGCCACAAGAAGGCCCTTCAGAGTTTCTTGGGGAGAATAAACTTTGTTCAGAGGTTTGTCCCAGATTTTGCAGCCCTTGTCAAACCTATCACCAAAATGTTAAAGAAAAGCATGGATTTCAAGTGGACAGCAAAAGGCAAGGAGAGTTTTGAAGCAATCAAAGAAGCCATTTCTCAAACACCAACTCTCATCAACCCAGATTTCTCCAAGGATTTCATCCTCTATGCGTTTGGGGGTAATGATACCATTTCTGCCATTTTGGTGCAGTAGAACAATGACAATGATGAGCAGCCAATTTCTTTCTTCATCTAAAGCCTAGAGGACTATGAGTTGAGATATTCTTTCATTGAGAAACATGTACTTGCAGTAATCAGAAGCTTGAAGAAATTCAAGCATCTAGTCTCAAACAACAAGGTTCAGTTGTTGGTCTCTCATGCGGGAGTAAAGGAATTCCTCCTCAACAAGGATTTGAATGAGAAAAGGGCAGGTTGGATCACCCGTGTCATGGAGTATGACATTGAGATCAAGGTCACCAAGCTGGTAAGAGGAAAAGAATTGTGTGAGCAGTTGGTTCTAGGCAAGCAAAAGGGAGTATGCAATGAAGAAGAGGCTGTTTTGATAGTTTAAGACAGCCATGTGCAAGGTAGCACTCAAGAAGAGGATAATGTTGTCCCCACTCCTTGCTAGACCCAAGGTATAATGCACTTCCTAAGCACGGGCCTATGCCCTCCAGAGATGAACAAAACCCAAAGAAGACACTTCAGATTGTAGGCTGTCCCATATGCCATAGTAGACGGTGTTTTGTTCAAGAAAGATGTGAATGGAGTGCTGCTGAGATGCATTGACACAAATCAGATTCATAGGGTGTTGGAAGAGTTCTATGGTGGACCAGCTGGTGGTCATTTTACACCAAGAGTGACAGCCCTAAAAATCATGAAGGCTAGTTATTATTGGCCCAAGATTTTCAGCGATTGCTTCGCATGGATCAAAAGGTGCAAGAATTGTGCATTCTTCATAGGTAAAGAGAGGTTTTCTGCCCTCCCATTACATCCAATTTCAGCTGACCAGCCATTCATGCAATGGGGTTTAGACTTCATTGGAGTCATTAATCCCAATTCAAGCCAAGGGCATAAGTGGATTTTGACAGCCACAGACTACTTCACCAAATGGACTGAAGCAGTAGCACTCAAGGAAGCAAATGAGTCTAGCATCTTAGACTTCTATGAGGGGATAGTAACCATATTTGACATGCCTGCTACAATAATCTCAGATAATGCATTAGGATTCATTGGATCCAAGGTGACTGAGTGGGCTGTCAAGAATGGGATCTACCTAAGTACTTCATCAAACTACTAGCCTCATGGTAATGGCCAGGTTGAGTCTACGAACAAGGACTTGTTGAGGATCATTAGGAGGACTCTTGATGAGAATCAGAGGTCTTGGCATACCAAACTAAAATCAGCCTTATGGGCTGATAGGATAACTCCCAAGAGATCCACAGGTAACTCTCCATTCAGGCTTGTTTATGGAAGAGACGTAATCTTTCCCATGTCACTTGAGTTACCAACATTGGAACTCATGAAACAGTTAGAGTTGCTAGAGTTTGGGCCCATGGAGGTGAGATATGTAGAGTTGATGGAGCTCTAAGAGATCAGAGATCAGGCATCCCAAGCAATGGAGAAGGATCAAGCTTTGATCAAGAGGACCTTTGATAGGAAGGCCAAGAGTAGATCTTTCCAAGTTGGAGATCTAGTGTTAAAATGGGATGCAGATAGAGAAAAACTGGGAAGGCATTCAAAATTTGATGCCATTTGGAGTGGCCCATACATGGTCACAAAGTGTAAGGATAACAATGCCTTCAAATTTTCTTCATTAGATGGCGAAGAACTGCAGATTCCAGTCAATGGAATCTATCTAAAGCATTGCTACTAAAGGGAAATTCTCCACCTTGTAAATATTAGCTTAGGTTTTCATTCCTCCAAGTGCTTGTGCACATTGTTTTGCTGTAGGTTGTTTTGATTTCCCTAAGTGCTTTGGCATAGGCTTGCTATCCCTAGAGATGTTTTACAGCCCTTGCTTCCATCGGGTGATATTCCATCTTCCTCCTTGCAACATTCTAAGTCAGTTGGGGTTCCGAACAGATAACTCATGACTCCATGCCCAATGGATGCTTCAGGAAACTGGTAACTTCATCCAGCAGGCAGATGACCCCGCTGAGTCGCCAAAATTGTTATCCAAAATTCACCCTCAAGGTAATTTTGATAACATGCATCAAATTATTCATTCCCGAAGCAATTAGATTGATTCGAGGCCCAAAATCATGTTTTTTGGGGTCCCCTTGGCCTTTTTCTAACTCTGCCATCCAAGAAGAAATCCCAACGAGTTAGAGAAAATGGAAAAAATGCAGACAAATAAGGTTGCAGGACTGTTTTAAAGCATTTCAGGTCTTGAAGGGTTTGGGTCATACTGAGGTTTTTCATACTGAGCTTGGGGCTGAAAAAAACAAAGAAAATCAGCTCAGTCATACATTTTTGTCGCTAGGCAGTCTGCACGAGACAGTTGGGACGTCGGGACGCGAGGGACGTGAAAAGTCGAAACAGCCGAGAGCAGGGAAAATCGTCTGATTTTTGTTTTGCACGGTTTGGGACAGCTAGGACAAAAGTATGCATGGGACATGAATCAGCCAGTTTGCTGAAAGACAGTCCATTTCGGGCAGTTCAGAGATATTCGTCCGGGACAGCCGGGACAAAAGTACGCGTGGGATGTGAATTAGTTGGTTTACCGAAAGACAGTCCATTTCGGGCAGTTCAGAGATATTCATCTGGGACAGCTGGAACAAAAGTACGTGAGGGATGTGAAAAAGGTGAAAAATACACAAGCAGGGACAAGGAAGCCTGAATCAGCTGATGCGGGAGAATGTGTCCCAGGAAGTGGCGAGGAAAAGAGGACTTAGAAAATTTTCCAAGTTTCGGTCAAAGTTTTGCAATAGGTAAAAATTTTGCCCTCTTACCCCCACCCATCGAATGGAATCTTGACACGTGTCATCCAGTGGTTAGGTTGTAAGGGGAAATGCGGAAATTTTCCCAAAGTGAATAATGCCAAATTTTCGAAGGACAAAGTGCACCCACTCAAGGCCCGAGCCAATAAAGCATAGTGCCACATGGTCCAAGGAGCCAAAAAAAAAATTTAAGGGGCGAAAGGAAATTTTCAAAGGGTTGAGCCCGCAGACGAATCAGATCCTGAAACGTGTCCCATCCAAGTGGTGGAGTGTGAGGAAAATTTGAAAAAATTTTTCCAAAGACCAAATTGGAGGTAAAAAATTCAAACTTTTTTGGCCCGCCGGACCCGATTTGGCCCTATTTTTGCCTTAAATCTTCAAATGCCATTAACTTTCGATCCAGAGCTCAATTTTTCACGTTCTTTATATCAATGGAAAGATGGTGAAATTATCTACAAGATTCCATGGTAATTTTTTCATTTTAGTGGAGTTTGGAGAGAGAAAATCAAAAAATTCCTCTGACACGTGGTAATGGCTAGAAATGCCATTTCAACAACCAGTTTTAATGCAAAATGGGTCGTATTTTTCTTCAGCATGGCCAAAATGTTAGGGCATGGTTCTGTAAGGATGCCCATGTTGTTTTAATGCATCTTAATTCAATGAGGAATGGATCCCACATTTTTTACACGTTTTATCTCTCCTGGGTTCGACCCATGCATTGTAAAAGCCAGATTTGGCTCATATTTTGGGGGGAACATTTCTTTGGATAGCAAGCTTCTGCCTTTCAACCTTCAACAAGTGATTTTTGCAAGTATCAGACCTTCTTGATGGTTGTAATAGGTTTCTACCTCTTTGATGTTGCTAATGCAAGGATTTTGACAGTGAAAGTAGCAGTACAGACTCTGTGATCAGTTTTCAGTCCTCTGTTTGTATTGTCTTGCTTCATTTCAGACCTCTAATTGCATCTTATCAACCTATGTATGATGTTTCATGTTGCATTTCATGAAATTGTGTCAATTTTCATGAACAAGAAGGTGTTCACCCTACCTTTTTCTGGTGTATCATCACCGCTATAGTGTAGGCTTTTCATTTTATGCATTGTCTCTCCCCTGGTCCCTTGGAAATCTAGATTAGAATAGTTAGTTTCCCCTGCATTAGAGTAGATTGTGGCAGGTAGTTTAGGAGCAAGAACCAGCTTTCTCTAGAGGTCTATCTCAAGTAGCAAGTCCCAAAACTTGGAGATAGTACCCATGTTATCCAATCACACCGCGAGTTCAAGTATATGCACTTGTATAAACGTTAGGGTGCTGTGATTCGGTGATAACACATGTTAAGGTGGTATACTACTAACGGTATGGATACCTTGGTGATTAGGGCACTACGATAATGTGGTTTGATCTGTGGGCTAGCTGAAAGCCTTAAAACTTCGCATCCTTAGATAATTCCAATGGTCGGTGTGGGCTGGTGATACCACAAAGGGCTTAGGGCCCTCTCCCTATGTAACCTCAGCAAAAATATATAATTTTTAGGATACAATCAAATCCAAATATCACTTGAATATCAATATAACAATAGAATGGGGCACCTATTACTATGTGAATATTATTATTTTCCTTTAAAAACATCACGAAAAACCTATTAATGAGACATGAAACACATATTTCAGGATATCATGCATATATCCTTGATTTCTATGTGGATGAAATTTTTTTAAAATTCTCAACGTGCAGAGGACCATGCCCATAACTTGGACATTTCTTTCCAACAAATCTATAAATATAATTTAGATTCCTTAACCTAGATAAATTCATGTTTTGTTTCACTCAAATAACTTAATGGTGTTACTCATATATCCAAACGTGGAAATAAATGTAGATACTATAAAAATTTAAAAAATATGATTACCCAACACAAGGTCCCTCATCCTATGTCTATACCTGAAATCTACAACTTTCATAGTGATTTAAGAGACTCAATGATTTGATCCCCAAATTGTTCATTACTGACCGACAAGAAAACTTCTAAAAATATTTATGCTTTGCTCGGACAAATATTCAACCCTATTATTAAATTACTTTTGAGAATGGACCAAAACATCCTCGCTACACCTCACATTACAACCTTCCCTTGTCTAAGTCATCCATTATTCTCCTATACCTTTGTCTTCTTTTAATATTTGTTTATGGTAATTTATAACTAAGAGGATGAAAAATACTAAAGAGAATATAATTCTATTGACATTATTCAAAAGACCTATTTCAAATATGAAACTTTCACTAATTGTAGAAAAAGGTGCAAGACTGTTTTAAGGCATTTTGGGTATTGAAAGGTTTGACCACTTAAAGTCATACTAAGTTCATCGTTACCAAGTTGCGGGCTGAAAAAAACAAAGAAAATCGGCTAAGTCAGACATTTTTGTCCTAGGTGGTCCACGAGACAGTTGGGACAAAAGTACGCGTGGGACACGAAAATCTGAAATGGCCGAAAGTAAGAAAAATCATCTGAGTCTTTTGTTTCACGTGGTTTGGGACATCTGGGGAAAAAGTATGCATGGGATGTGAATCATCCGATTTTCCGAAAGACAGTCCATTTTGGGCAGTTCGGAGATATTCATCTGGGATAGCCGGGACAAAAGTACGCGTGGACGCGAAGATCGGCCGGTTTGCCGAAAGACAGTCCATTCGGGCAGTTCAGAGATATTTCATCTGGGACAGCTGGAACAAAAGTACTGTGAGGGATGAGTGAAAAAAGGTTGAAAATAACAAGCAGGGACAAGGAAAGCTGAATCAGCTGATGCGGGGTGAGAATGTGTCCCCAGAGAGTGGCGAGAAAAGAGGACTTAGAAATTTTTCCAAGTTGTGCTCGGTCAAAGTTTTGCAATAGGTAAAAATTTTGCCCTCTTACCCCCACCCATCGAATGGAATCTTGACACGTGTCATCCAGTGGTTAGGTTGTAAGGGGAAATGGGAAATTTTCCCAAAGTGAATAATGCCAAATTTTCGAAGGACAAAGTGCACCCCTCAGGCCCGAGCCAATAAAATAGTGCCACATGTCCAAGTGGCAAAAAAAAAAATTAAGGGCCCGAAAGAAATTTTCAAAGGATGAGCCCGCAGACGAATCAGATCCTGACACGTGTCATCCAAGTGGTGGAGTGTGAGGAAAATTTGAAAAATTTTCCAAAGACCAAATGGGTAAAAAATTCAAACTTTTTGCCCGCCGACCCGATTTGGCCCTATTTTGCCTAAATCTTCAAATGGCCATAACTTTCGATCCAGAGCTCAATTTTTCACGTTCTTTATATCAATGGAAAGATGGTGAAATTATCTACAAGATTCCATGGTAATTTTTTCATTTTAGTGGAGTTTGGAGAGAGAAAATCAAAAAATTCCTCTGACACGTTGGTACTGGCTAGAAATGCCATTTCACACAACCAGTTTTAATGCAAAATGGGTCGTATTTTTCTTCAGCATGGTGCCAAAATGTTAGGCCTGGTTCTGTAAGGATGCCCCATGTTGTTTTTTAATGCATTCTCTAATTCAATGAGGAATGGATCCACATTTTTTACACGTTTTATCTCTCCTGGGTTCGACCATGCATTGTAAAAGCCAGATTTGGCTCATATTTTGGGGGGAACATTTCTTGGATAGCAAGGCTTCTTCTTCACCTCAACAAGTGATTTTTGCAAGTATCAGACCTTCTTGATGGTTCTGTAATAGGTTTTCTACCTCTTTGATGTTGCTAATGCACGGATTTTGACAGTGAAAGTAGTAGCAGTACAGACTCTGTGATAGTTTCAGTCCTCTGTTTGTATTGTCTTGCTTCATTTTCAGACCTTAATGCATCTTATCAACCTATGTATGATGTTTTCATGTTGCATTTCATGAAATTGTGTCAATTTTCATGAAACAAGAAGTGTTCACCCCTCTTTTTGGTGTATCACCGCTATAGTGTAGGCTTTCATTTTATGCATTGTCTCTCCCTGGTCCTCTGGAATCTAGATTAGAATAGTAGTTTCCCCTGCATTAGAGTAGATTGTGGCAGGTAGTAGTTAGGAGCAAGAACCAGCTTTCTCTAGAGGTCTATCTCAAGTAGCAAGTCCCAAAACTTGGAGATAGTACCCATGTTATCCAATCACACCGCGAGTTCAAGTATATGCACTTGTATAAACGTTAGGGTGCTGTGATTCGGTGATAACACATGTTAAGGTGGTATACTACTAACGGTATGGATACCTTGGTGATAGGGCACTACGATAATGTGGTTTGATCTGTGGGCTAGCTGAAAGCTTAAACTTCCATCCTTAGATAATTCCATGGTCGGTGTGGGCTGGTGATACCACAAAGGGCTAGGGCCCTCTCCCTAGGTAACCTCAGCAAAAATATATATATTTTTAGGATACAATCAAATCCAAATATCACTTGAATATCAATATAACAATAGAATGGGGCACCTATTACTATGTTAATATTATTATTTTCCTTTAAAAACATCACGAAAACCTATTAATGAGACATGAAACACATATTTCATGATATCATGCATATATCCTTGATTTCTATGTGGATGAAATTTTTTTAAAATCTCAACGTGCAGAGGACCATGCCCATAACTTGGACATTTCTTTCCAACAAATCTATAAATATAATTTATTCCTTAACCTAGATAAATTCATGTTTTGTTTCACTCAAATAACTTAATGGTGTTACTCATATCCAAACGTGGAATAAATGTAGATACTATAAAAATAAAATATATTCCCAACACGTCTCATCCTATGTCTATACCTGAAATCTACACTTTCATAGTGAATTTTAGAGAAATTTGATTCCCCAAATTTTCATATTGTACCCATTCAATTAATAACCTTCTTAAAAATAATTTCATGCTTGAATGGACCAAATATTTTCAACTATTATTAAATACTTTGAGAATGGACCAAAAATCCTCGCTACACTCACATTACAACCTCCCTTGTCTAGTCACCCAATTATTCTCTATACCTTGTCTTCTTTTGTATTTGTTTAGGTAATTTTAACCTAAGAGGATGAAAAATATAAAGAGAATATAATCTATGACATTATTCAAGACCTCATCAACTATGAAATTCACTATACATATATCAAATAATCTTGTTTGGCCATTTATTGATCTTCCACCAAGATTTTCCATTCCATGACCTAGTAAACCACTTATTTCATTCTCCAAACTGATCCACTCTTCCATTTATTCTCCCATGTTTTCATGTCAATGGATTACATCCGTAAATTTATGGTACTCCTTATGGAGTTTGACTTAGTTTGACTTACATAAAATGCTATCTAAATTCAAGTCACTATAGGTCAACTTTCCACTATTCTAATACCTACAACCCAACACATTTTGGTTTCCCTACTAGATGAGGAAATATTACTCATTATAGAAATGGATCAAGATCTTACGATGAAGGATTAACACTAAATATTCACTACTAATCTCAATGCATAGTTCCTCACATGTGGTGATGGGAATCCTATTCCTAAAACTAAAAAAACCAACACTAAGCCTCTACATAAAGAAATTACTATTGACCTCCATGAAGATACTTGTAATATCCATTTTAATGGAGTGAAATATATTTAGGTAGATAGGGTTTGTGTTCAAATTTTATGTCACCAACAACATCTCTAAATAAAAAACTATTATCCTTGGAATGCCATCTTCACTCACCTCTAATATCACATATATCCATGTCAAGGGTGACTCCCAACTTATTTTCCTAAAAATTAGTGTTTCTTACCATTTATGAAGTGATAATATAAAATAATATCATGAAATATTCCAATGACTAGTATAGAAAATCAATTCTTTCACCGTCAAATCCATTCCTTGAAAATACAATTCCTTAGTTGATTTTTTGGCATCATTTTCTACTCAACTCCAACCTCACCTAGATCTCTCATAGGACCAATATTATTAGTGTATGTTTTTATTCCATTACATAGCTTTACTACAAATGTATTTAAATTACTTACGTATCAGTGTGATAGATGGGAGTTACACTTCACATTTTATGTGACTATTACACTTTCCCACTTCCTATTTATAAACCTCTTGTAAAGATATTTATCATACATTCTAATATAAGATATATTTTTATCTCATTCTTGGTTTATCTCTCAACATTACTCTCATTTTTCATTCATATGTTATCAGTGTTTGATCTTGGTCAAAATTCTCACATAGTATTAGAGATTGTTTTGGTAATCAGACACTTTTTTGTTGTGTTTATTTTGTTGAAATGTTGATTTTTTCAAGAATTTTTTCAAGTATTATATTCTCTTACGTCTTTAGATGATCTAGAGAAAAAAAAAAACGATCGAAGGAAATAGGTTGTTTTGTAGGAAAAACTTAATTTTGTATATTTATTGGGGAAAGAGTTTGTGACATTGAGCTAAAATCATGCCAAAACCATAAGATTGATAGAAAATTCAAGTATGATTTGAAGTAAGATAGATATATGGTATTATTTGGGTTTTCTATAGCCATCTCTAAGCTCTATCATGATATTCTGTACCATGGAAAAGTTTTTAAGAAACTTTTTTATGAGTGTTTTGAGATATTTTGCGGGTGTTTGAACCTTTTTTCATACTCATGATGATGATAACTAAGCATTTTTTTTTCTAATGTCATATTTGTGTTCCTATTAGACTTGGAATTATACCTAAATTTTGGGGGATTATTCCTATGGAGATGTACTAGTGTTTCACATCTTAAGGAATAAAAACTACTTTTGGGCACATTGGTAGTATTTTTCTCATACATGTATACTATTTTTCATGTATCTTGAGGTGAAAGTGATGTTCTTGGTGAAAATGGTGGCATTTTCTTTATGAATTTTTATTGGTCAACATACACATATAGGTAATACCACCGGTCATAGGAAGAGTTATACGTGCACTCCCTAACCCTATACATGAGAAGGCATTGGAAACCTTAGGTGCAATAAGGAAATAGGATAATCAATAGGTGTATAACTACACCTACCATATGTGACATCACACTATGCATAAGTTATAAATTTGGAGAAGGGCACACAACCTCTTTTTATAGCCTTATCCCCTAGTCACAACTAACCCATAGGGGCTTAACTCATGAGAGGTTACAAAAATATTTAAGGAAATATTTTTTTTGTAGGCACATGAGCAAGTATTAAAACATGGAAGTAAAAGGAACTTATAAGATGCATAAATTTCTATTGGTAACTCCTTTTTAGGTGTCATTTTTTAATTGTTTATTTTTTTATCTCTTCCAACTGGTATTTCTTTCATTTACTTGTTCTTCATGTACTAAAAATTTATTTGGCTTTGAAATTTTTTATATGCACTAATTTATAAAGTGCCAATCTTGGGGGTTATTGTTAAAAATTCCAAGGGATTATCCTATGTACTTTAATTTTTGCAATCTCTTTTCTTCTTTGTGGATCAAAATGTGGTTGTAAAACAATTTAATTATCATGCCCAGAATATCAAAATGCAAATCTTGTTGAGGAGAAAGGGTTTATAGTGGATCACAATGGGTCTTGAAATTGAACCAACATCAGATGTATGTAAATTCAAGTGGTTTAACCAATGTGATGAGGTCTATGGTCTATTACATTTATCTGGATCTCCTGATTTAATTTTTGACATAGAATCTACTAGTACAATAAGTGACATATAGAACATATTGGAAAGACTCTTTAGGAAGAAGAATGTAATCAGGGGTCATGAATGATAAAATGGGATCATTAGTTTGATTCTAAACAAATTTGACACTATATATGACTTTTCCACAAAATTAAAATCATTGATGTTGCAATTAAAAGAATATGAGATAGACAAAAAGGATGAGAATTTAATTCTTTATATTCTTTCCAAGTTGGGTCATAACTATTAAATTTAGGTTTCTAATTTCCATACCACTATATTTTCCATTAGAGCCACATGAAAAAATCCTTCCTTAGATGATTTTTATACCTCCTTGATTAGGGAGCGAGATAAGCTCATACATATGCTCACACAAGAAAATAGAAGGCTTTAAATGAGAAGGATAAGAAATAGAACAAATAGGACAATGAAAAAAATAAGAATGTCAAACCTATGACTAAGCACTCCTCTTCTAAATCTAAATGTAAGAAAGAGAGGGTAAACTATTCCTATTGTATAAAACCTATAGATGATGAAAATTATTGTAAGTAAAAATAAATTGACCACCCGATACACATTCTACATAAGAACAATGGAAGGGTTCTTGGTTTAGACACACATAGGTCAACAATTGAGGAAATTACAAAGGAAAAATAAAATAATAAGTGGAAATCTAAGGGAAAAGAACTTGTATCAGTTGTATCTTAGCTTATCACATGGGTTCTTGACTCATGTTTTTCAAACCAAATGGATAATCATCACATGTTTCCTTCACTTCCTTAGAGCTATGTTCTACATTGAATTTTTTTGATGGGTGATCACACTTTTATTGAGTTATTAGGGAGAGGGTCTATTGACATAAGTGATGGGACATTATAGGATGTTATTTTTGTACCTTAAATTTCAACTAATCTCCTATCAATATATCAAATCACACACAGCAGATTAGAAAAGTGGGTTGAGTTCACTATATATTATGTGGTTATTAGGGAGTTTCATTGTGATACTATAGTGGTAGTGGGGAGAGAAGATCATCAGTCCTTGGTTTATATATTCTCACACTTTTATTCTAACGATGGTTCCTCTATAGATGAGGATGTCTATTTAAGTTTGAATCCTAACACTTCCCATCAAGTCACATTGTAATCATGGGGTATTGATGATAGTTTAGGGTATTTGGATTAAACCATAAAGACATTTTGATTATTCTTCTAGTATATATTATGAGAGAATTGATGACGAGGATTCAAATTTCAGTCCATATGATGAGATAATTTATGAGGAATAACCACCTTCCTCCCATATTCATTTTTTAAAGGTTGATCAACCACATCTTAAATTTATTCACTTCTCTCCTAGTGATATATCAAAGGTTGATGAATCTCCTCTATTTAAGTTTGAATCCTAACACTTCCCATCAAGTCACATTGTAATCATGGGGTATTGATGATAGTTTAGGGTATTTGGATTAAACCATAAAGACATTTTGATTATTCTTCTAGTATATATTATGAGAGAATTGATGACGAGGATTCAAATTTCAGTCCATATGATGAGATAATTTATGAGGAATAACCACCTTCCTCCCATATTCATTTTTTAAAGGTTGATCAGCCACATCTTAACTTTATTCAATTGTCTCCTAGTGATATATCAAAGGTTGATGAATCTCCTCTATATTATCCATATTTAGATCCACTTCCTCCTATCTTACATACTTATAGACCACTTGCTTATAAAATTATAAATTCTATTCTAATTTTTACTTGAATTGAACGACATGATGTAGATGATTTGGTTGTTGTTCCCTTAGATGATAGACATATAAAATCACACTTATAGGATGTTTCACCTATTCATTTATCCTCTAACTCCAATCCTCAATATATGAGTGAAACATCTTTAATTCTTGATCAGGATCAAGTATTCACTAATTTTTCTTATGAAAATATGGTTCTTCTTCTATGGGATCTATTGGGAGCTTATCACGTCTCATCTTCCAGGGGCCTACCTAGCCCTTTATTCTTCTCTTCTCTCTCTATCTCTTTATTTCTATGTGTTTCTCTATGTCATTCTAGGAGATTATCAATTTAGGGATATTTATATGTGATTCTCTTTTCTCTATTTTGGGGAGGAGTTTTTACTATAGTCTTTCTCCTTTTCTCCACATTATGAGGGATTTTCTCTGTACTTGGGTAGCTCATTAGGCCTTATTGCTGGAACCTAATTATTCTAACTACCTAACCTAATATTAAGGGGGTGCTAGTGTAGGTTTTTATTCTATTAATTTTTTTATACACATGTATTTAACTTTATTAGGTTCTATGAGATAGGTGAGAGTTACACTTCTTCAAATTTTTAAATAGAGGTTATACTTCCCTACTTCCTATCTATACACCTCTTGTACAAATTTTTTTATCACACATTCTAATATAAATTATATTTTGGCTCATGTTTGGTTCTTATCTCTTGCAACATTACTCTCATTATGTGTTCATATTTTATTAGTGCTTGATCTTAACACTCATTCCCACATGGAAATTCACTCCTTTCACTATTAAATTTATTCCTCGGGAACACAATGTCTTGGATGTTTTTTTGTAATCATATGATACTCAATTCCAACCTCTCTTGAATCTCCCATAACACCAATACATGGTATATATTTTCACGACACCCTCCACACAAAATCTCTTGATTGTACCCTTATTTTTCACATGAATGTCATCCATATCACTAGTAGTTTATGGTATAAAAAACATCATCCAATTCATAAAACAATCCAAGGACTAGACTTTATATTTGGCATGACAACATCCATCACCTCTAATATCACATATTTCCATGTCATGGGTGACTTCCATCTTGTTTCATTAAAAATAAGTGGTGCACACCAATTCCAGAGATATAATTTTATAGCAAATTATGAAATAGTCTAAGGACTAGCACAATAATTCACTTACTTCACCATTGAATAGATTCATCAAGAACACAATTCCTTGGATGATTCTTTGGCATCTTTGTCACTCAATTACAGCCTCACCTAGATATCCCATAGGACTAACAAATGGTCCACATCTATAAGACAACCTCGACACAACCCCCTCTCAATTATACTCTTATTTTTCACATGGATGTCATCCCCATTACCCAAAATTTATGGTTTACATACATCCTCCAATTCATATAACATCAATCTTACCCTCCAAACTTTTATTATTACAAGCACAATAAAATATGTAAGAAATATCTAAATATGCCATCAAATACAATATCCTCTATTATTGTAACTTAGAAGGTTATTTTCTTTGTTATGTCTTTAATAATGAAGTTCCTTATCTCCTTGAAGAGGCGCATGGGATAACTTGTGGTTTCATGTCAAAACCTACATATTCATGTCCATGGTTTAATATTTTCCTACACTATGATTCAATGCACACACATTTGTTAAGAAATGCAAGCCCTAAAATTACCATGATCATGATGACCTTATTCACACTCCATCGAATAAACTTAAAGTATTTGAAGTTACCTGGAACTTGATTATCTAGGGATTAGATTACATGATAAACTTCCTTTCTCTCAAGATGGACATATTTTCATCATCGCGACCACTAAATATTTCACCAAGTAGGTTGAAGTGATGTTTATTACCAATATGATAGGCATTACCAATTCCAAGTTCATCCTTAACCAAATGATTTGTCACATTATAATTCTTCACACAATTATTTATGAGAATGGTTGAAACTTAAAATACAAATAAATAAAACAAATATATGTTAAATTTAATATCAAACAAAAATTCTCAACTCCTTATCATCCTTAATGCAATGGATAGGATAAATATTATAATAAAATCCTTAACAAAATTACCCAAATGACCATATGGGAATCAAGCTCTGACTGAAATATAAATCTTTATCATAAACTCTAGGATTATCATAGAAATGTTTATATAGCCACTGGGACAACCCTATTCACCCTTATATTTAGCACTAAATCATTCCTTCCACATGAGGAGTAACTTTCTTCTATTACCATATCTCCACATTGAATCATCCTTAACAAGGATACCCATGAAGATCATTTACATGTATTTGATCTCCTTGATGAAAAATGTGATAAATATTTCCATAAGCACCAAAATTACAAAGATTCTATCACTAAAAAACATGAAAAATTGTGAAACATTGATAATTCAAAGTTGTTTAATCATCTTGAAATTAGATAAAACCCATGAAAAATAAGGTAAATATAGTCAAAAGTGGTGGGGTCCCTATCTCATTAAAGGCATCCTAGGTCCTAGTAACCATCATCTACAAACTAATGAAGGCCTCATATCTAAAAAACATACCAATTATCATTTTCTACAGAAATTTACACTTTATCTTCTCATTTATCCACTTCTACAAAACCAAATTCTAAAAAATCTATTTAAATTAACTACTTCATCAACCTACTATCTTACTTATATGATCTTATTTATTGTGTTTATCCTTCATTCTTAAGTTTATATGGTCATTTCTTCCTACCTTGGATATTTTGGTAATTTATTGATCTATCTATCCAGTCCTGCTAACTCCATGGCATTGCATCTTAGTTAACACCTTTTATCACACTTTCTCATTCTTATAGTATCTACCCATTGTGTTTTTGAATTATTTAACATTGATATATACATCTTGGATATCATCCCTCTCATAAAATCCTAGTTAGGTGATTTATGACTTATTTTGATAATTATTTTCTAGGGTTAATTCTTAATCTATCTTATTCAGGGTTCCAAATAGCTATTCCTCCTACAATGGTAAATCCGAGTGACACTAAAATATATTTATGAGGTAGGTATATTTCATTTAGTGGAGTTCATTATTTAGTTACAACTTTTTTATTACTACTTTACTTTCAACATTTAATTTTGATTTTACATGTTGCATAGATTTTTTTCATGTTTCACTATTGTGAAAAGTGATAATATTTGGTTGGGGTTGTTGACTCATTCTACACTTGAGTGGGTAACTTAAGGGCCTTTCTAAGATTAGTGTGTGATCAAATTTATTCATGTGGGATAGACCAAAACATTTGAGAGATGTTATTATTATGCCTTATTTACCATCACCTCACCTCATTGATTCACTTTGTTCACACATTACATGCACCTTTTCCACTTACCTCATTATTTTGAGTTTTTTTATTATTTTTACACATTATAATCCTTGCTTTAGGTCACATTATACCTTTTTATTTCACTTCCATTTACCCTCTATCTTCCATCTCTAATTATTTTTCACCATTTGACATTAGGGTTCCCCCAAGGTTGATGCCATCACCCATAAGTGATGGTGTCACTTTTGGTTTTTCCATGGCTCACAACATCACTTGCATATCCTATTATCTACTATTGTCATGCTAAATGTATAACATCTAAAATTAATTTTTTTAGAAATGACAACTAAGCACACACTTAAAAATTTCCTCTCCCAGTCACTGTGATCCCTTCCTCTAGCCAGCTTGTCCTTAGTTTCACCCTCATTCTAGCTCATAATAATGTGATAACAAGATTTTCAATTTTTTAATGTGTAGGAATTTATGCCCAAGGTGACTAATGAATTCACTAAGATTCAAGGAAGAACAACTACTCCCATAGGCCTAGAAAATGTCATTTTGGCCATTATTCAATTGATAAACACCCTCCAGAAGCCTACAGGAAAGATTAAAATCATCAGGGAGTTGTATTAGAGAAAAAATAAATCATCCAAGTAATTTTAGGGAATATATGTGGAAGAAATTGATTTCAGGAGAAACTTGAGAAAAATCAGGTGATTTTGGGCATGGGGAATGAAGAATCCAATGGTGAAATCTAACTTCTTCGTATGATTCTGGGAGTTCTAGAAGGATTTAGGAGGAAAAAAAATCAACAAAAATATCTTGGAACCCTATATTATGAACACATCACTTTTTTTCTAAAATTTGAATATCTTCTGTGAGAATCCAAGACACCACAACTACCCATTTAAATCAAGAATGAAATAGGACCTAAAAATGAAATTAGAGGCCTAATTGGCTCTTGATAATGGATGTAATGATCTCAAAAGTTTTTTTGAGTCAAAAAATATAATGTTTGACCCTAAAATAGAAAATGCACTCCCGATGTCCATATTTGTACTCAGCAGGTGATATCAGCATTTTAAAACTCCTTTGTCACACTTGTTCACCATTGGTGTCCTATTGGATTTTATCTAAGTTGAAAATTGGACAATGGGGACACCAAATTGTGACCCTTCATTATTTTTTAATTTTTTTCACTTGAAAGCTTGACTTAGGGTGTTAGGGTGACAAAATGGGTGAATCGAGTTGTTTGGCCCACTTTTGATGATAGTCAAACCCTCAAGTCACAATTTTTCACCCTCTATATCCACTTAGATTGTACCCAAGGAAAAAAGAGGAAAAAGGGGACACAAAAGTGTGACCATCATTATGGAAAACCTTTTTCTACTTACCCCTCACCACTTTTACACCTAGGTTGTATAAACCAAAATTTTGTATTGTCCCCCTTTCATGTACTTGGACCCAGGCCGCACTTTTTCAATCATGATTTCCACTTTGTACCAAAAGTGTAAAGGGGACAAGGGGGGGGGGGGAATGTATGACCCCCTTACTTTCATGTATCCCCTGGTCCCCTAAAAACTCAATTTTTACCCTTAGTGCTCATTCTCAGCCCTTCCATCTCACCCATAAGAAACCACAAGCTAGCACTTGTAACCATATAATGAAACTCACATTTTTGTGTCCCCTTTGTCCCTATTACATAGCTAAAACTCCACTTCAACCACATCCCAACCCTAGTTAAGCTATTGGTCAAATAGGTGAGATAAAACTCACAAGAAAATTGAATAAATCTCCACCTCTCAAAACACTTAGCCATTTTTTATAATTTAGAGTGTTTTTGTACTACCCTCTCAAACCTCCAATTTCACTAGGAATGCTACTGAAATTTCACTAGACACGCATATCCCAAAATGGAAAAATGCTCATAACTCTCTAACCATGTACTTGTTTTCAATGATTTTTTACCTCTGCACTTCTCCCAAAAATGCCTTTGAGCTGAAAATAAGAGAATTTCCATTAATGATCTATATGATTTATAGAATCCATCTAAAATTTTTAGACCCATAGGTTTCCTTTCCTGATCTATGAATCCCTAAAGGATGAAAAACTTAACAATCTGGAGTACAAAGTCCTAAAGTAAAACCTTAAATTTTGAGACATTTTTCATAACAATTTGACATCAAGAAGGTACCCTTCCAAAAATAGTATTTTTGTAAGGATCCACATGTCAAAATATAGTAATTTTCCCAAAACATAAAATGCTCAACACCTGTAATACTCCAAACAAGAAAAGAATATCATAAGGAGAAAATTATGAAAACTTACTAAAAATAGATTTATTAGATATGACCTCATAAAAATAGAATTTCTTACAACTGAGCTCAAATGAATTGTGGAAACTCACATTCTACATGTTGGCACCAAAATAATTTTTCCCTGTGTTTGGCCATTTTTGGATTATTAAATAGATTTTTTTGAAAAATATGGATCACTATGGGGCTAATTTTCATAAGTTGATTGGGTAATGTGAAACTAGGATCTTAAGTATGCTTGGTAAGAATGCAAGCATAATAAATGTGTTTTTACCCCAGATCTTGGAGGCTTGATATCTCCAAAGATGGTTTAAGGGGAAACTTTTCCCCTGATTCCCGAGAGAATGCCTTTGATTGGTCATTTTGAATAAATTATACTTTGGGGCCCAGTTCTCTTGTGCAAAGATTTGTCCCGGACCCGGCCTGTTCACGTGAAATTGATAAGAAATGAAGGCTTGATGGTGTGTAGCTTATAAGGATGAGAAAAATAGTTATGACCTTTTTCTCTTTCCCATGATATGTGTAATTAAATACAATATATTGAAACATGAAAAGTAATTGAAAAGATGCTTTAAAGATGTTCTTATTCACAGAAAAGAGAAAATAAAAAATGTAAGAGGATGTTAGAATGAAGGATAGCTACACATGCACATAAGGAAAATTTGAGACAAAGTATACAGTAACAAAATGGGGATTCTATTTATGGGGCCCCAACCCTTCGCTATATAATATTGTTAGAACAAAATAATACAACTAAATACATATTATGGGTGCATTTGCATGGTGGTAGTAAGTTTAGGTATCCATCCCATCAGGCATGCAGGGACACCTTTCAAAAGTTAGTCTTGGTGCCTAATGAATTTTTCATGAGCCTCAGAACTAAACACAAATTGAATGTACCCTACCAGGACCTTAGACATCCCCTTTTTTTGTAGCACAGTGATGCTCATTTTCATCCCATTTGGGATATCCACTAGCTCCCTTTTCTGCTCAGGTGTGTTTTCCCTTTCAGGAAAGGTGAGTCCACTTCTATAATTTTATTTGGGGGGCCAGCCTCTGGTCAGGAGAGCCTCGGAAATGGGTGAGTCCACTAGCTCAAAACCTAGGAAGGGAATTAACCTTCTGATAGGATACCATTTGAAGCCTACCATGGCTTGAACCTCTTCCATGGTAGACTCCAGAGTAGCCATCCACTCCTCCAATCTATTGGCATGACCACCTAACAACGAGCCTTTATCGTTGTCCCTTAGGTGTTGAGCAGAAGACTAGAGTTTTGTCTCCAGAAGAGAAGAAGCGTAGTAGGCTCTCATCATATGCTAGTTATTTTCATGGACACAAGAGAAGTGGTGAGACCAGCGTTCCTCTGATCCTCAAGAGTTAGCTGAAACTTTGGGTGAACTAAATGAAATTACAGAGTCTGAAAGATGGGAAAAGAGGGACACATTTTGGCTAGGTGATTTATAACTGATAAAACAAGGGAAAGCTGATGAAGGAAATCTTGGGGATTTTCCCTGGTATCCAAAAGACAAAAAACTTTGCGGATTAGGTCCTCATTGGGCCTTGTAAGTTGAAAAAAATGGCCTGTATGGGCCATCTCCTCCCCTTGAGGATTTTTATTGAGTGAAGGTGAAGCCATTAGCTAGGAATTTCAAAGAAATTTAGCGGGAAGGGAAGAAGACGGTTTTCGAAAACCTATAGATAAACGTAGGACTAGATAGGTGACAAAGGAAAGGAGTGGATAGACCACTTAAATAGGCATGGTGGTGGCATTTACGTGGAAAAGAAAAATCATTCCATTATTAATGCCATATAAATTTCCAAATTCTTAATACATGTGAAATTTAATTGAAAATAAATTTTTTTATGAGGAGCATGTCACTGGAGAAGAATTAACTGCCTTTATAATTTGAGAATGTCTCATCACATTAATTTTTTTGGCCACATCATAATTTTACACAAGTGGAAATTTTTTAATGATTAATGTGATATGACCTAGAAAATATCTTCCTATGTCATCAAAGGACGTACACATGATACAGTGGCAATTGGTGCAATGAGTGGTCGTTTGAGAATAATAGTTTATGTTTTTCATGGTGGCCCAAAGCCTTTAAAAAATAATGACAATTAGTCTAGATATCAGATAATTATGATTTAAAACCCTAAGAAGATAAGATGAATTTTGATATATGTAGAGAAGGGGGTTTTTTTCAAAAAGGAGGAGGTATTTTCTTGTAGAAAGGGGGAACAAAATTGGCAGGAAGGTCCTACGGGGAAGAAAATTCGGTGAGAGTTCATCAGTGGCATAGTGAACCATGGAATGGGAACTTCTTGTGATGAAGGTTTACTCTCTACAAAATAGTTAACAAGAATTTTTGTTAAGATGATTGCATATTGTACAATCATTAAAAGAATTTGAGAGCATTAATACATGTTTCCCTTGTCTTTTCCTATGTTTAATGGTTGTGTCTGATGAATGTATCTGGAATCATGATATTTTCTTTTCTTTCTTTGTCTCAAAGTGATGTTGGGTGGGAATGAAGTGTGTTTTGCGTTAAAATTCTTTGTGGGTCATGACTATGCTCAGAATTTGAACATATCCTAAACTCGCTCATATCTCATCTAGGAAAGGTGTAAGCATCTGTTATTTTTTTAGGGTACCTGAAAACCCTTTTTTCTTAGACCTGTAAAACTCTCCCTAAGAACTAAGTATAATTTGGGGGTATAATTGGTAATTTCTGTGGGGTCCCTTGATCTAGACCATTTGAGCATGATTTCACATACTATGATCTTGCCTTAGGTGTATTGAGATGGATTGTAAGGAGTTTAAAGATTGATTTTCCTGGAGCTTTCCCTGCATGTAATTTTATTTTTCATTGGATTCATTAACTTTCTTCACCTGCATCCATGTTGAGACATGGATAGACCATGGTCAGGCTATTGGTTCTCTTATTTATCATTATTCTCCCTCATGGATCCTCTCCCCTTTCTTTTCTTTTCCACTATGTAGAAGTTCCCTTCATCCCCATTTAAAACTCACATAACTCTGTAGCAAAAACCATGACCCACCTAAAGAACATGTTATAAACTCGACATGACCATGTTGTTCTAGTATCTAACTCGAAGTCATCTATTATTAATTTGATTCATTTTTTTTTAGGACATAGGATTTTGGTTCAGACGTTTACCTACCCTCCGCAGTCCACATCGGGTCCTCAGGTGTTTTCAGCTCTTCATGACCACTCCATCGAGTGAGCATTGCATTTAGTGGCTACACCTGGCCCCAATTTTCCCCTTTTGTGTTTCTAGAGTACCAATCTGACTCTGTGCCAACCCTCCATACTTTCATGGCCACACTCTTAGGTCCTCTCACCCTAACTTAGGCACAATCAAAAATAGCGGGGACCACAACCACACCCTTTTTCCGGGTGCCTCCTCATTTCCTCCCTTCGAGAAGGGTGGGTAGACAAGTGGAGGGAGACCTCACCCCTAGCTAAAAAAAGATGAACCACTTGGGTCTCCCCTCGTAATCCTACCTCACTACATTAGAGCATCCTTTTCCCTTTGGGGGGTGAATTTTTGGGAGCCAATACCTTTTTGGCATCATTGTCGGGGACCCAAATGTTCTGGTACTTATTTTGTTTCTTAGTCTGACAGTCTTATGTTATTTTACATAATATCTAGAATTATACATTGATGTGTGATATGTTGTTGTAATATCACGTGATTATTTTTCCAAGTATTTTTCTCTGGTGGTGACTCCATTATCCTTCTGATTGTAATAGGCTATTGGTTTTTCATTTTGATAAGATTTGATTGAATAGGTTTTCTTTTTCAACCCTGTATTGTGGCTACCATTTGTGTCATATGGGATTTGTATCTGATATAAGAATATACTTATAAGAAGTCAGTTCCTTATGAAGTGTCCCACGGATACTTATGAGAATAGTGAGGGGTGTTTTCCTTATAAGGCACCTTTTAAGCCAAGTTTATTCAGAAATTTTAATTTCAAGAAGATATATGGGTACCCTCATTAGATCCTAGTTGGGATCAGGTCTAGAATGCCCATATTTCTGGGATATGGTAGTGATTCTGTGAAACAACATCTTGTCAGTTTGAAAATACAATGCATGAGTATTAGGTGGAATATGAAGATGTTTTTATGAGGTTATTTACAAAAACACTGCAAGGATATGCTAGGGAATAGTTTAATTCTCTTCCTCAAATATCTATTCATTCATGAGAAGAAATGGTAACCTTATTTGTTGAGAATTTCAGTGATGATCCTATTCATTCTTTCATGAATGTGATGAAAATTCCCTATATCTGGATGAAGGAATGAAGGTTCATGGGTTTCAGGAGTGAAGAAAACAACATGGCAGGATAGGTGCCAGTTATTGAGATGTTGATGGATGATTATATAAGTCATGTTGATCATATTGATTATGCTTTTGTCTAGTGTAATGAGTGCTTCATGCCCCATACTCCTTGTGTTGGAGACAATGTGCCTGACCTGGATAACAAAAGATTAAGAACTAAGGAAAAGGATCTATTACATGGATCCTTGAAGAGGTATGACATGATGTCTTCTACTGACCTCATAATTTCCCATACAACTGGTGAGTTTTGGGATATTCTCTTTGGGGTATGCATGGAGTTAAATAGAGATCTAGATGCATTTGTTTCAGATGTAAGTGGCATTTATTTTGATTGTGATATTGTCCTAATAATGAATGGAATGATTTCCAAATACAATGGATTTATCCCCTCGATGGAAGATAGATGCATGTTGTTTGATACAATAGTAAAACATGAGAGACATCTCAGAATACTGCATGAGTTTCCAAAATTTCATCTAGGGGGTCTGAGTGATGATAAGTTGGCTTCCTCACACTATTCTGAGGATTTTATCATGACCTTGATTAAAAAGGAGAGTCACTTACACAAAAATGGTATGGTATCATTCAATGAAGGCCATAAGGTTAGTAATTTGATTTTAATCACAGAGGATGTTGATACTGAGGTGTTTGAAGGGTTTAGTACCAGCCCTCCCACATGTTGGGATAAGTGCAATAAAGACAAACATAATTTCTTTAATGGTAGGTATGTCAGATGTAGACATGTGTGTGTTTGTTGATCATTACATGGACATATATGTCGGTTTGAGAAAAATTTAGATGGGTTGGGGACTTGTCTACTTTGGAGAAGGAGAAGTTAATTTAACACCTTGGGAAACACATATAGATCATTGATTCGATGTATTTTATGGTGTGTTATGGAGAGGTAGTTACGTATGACCAATGCACCCCTAAAGGGCATAAAATACTTAAGGATTTAAACAGGACTTAGGATCTTTCCTTCACAATGAGGGGTTCTTAGATGATGATAATTGGTTGATGACAAGTGTTTTATTTGAAGGGATTTCGATCATTACTTTTGAAGGATGGTATGGTAACCTATGTGTGTGGATGAGAAAAAGCATATTGTATGGGATCTTGGTGGACTGTGATGGATCCTTTTCAGGTCCTTGAACCCTGGTGGCTCAATTGTACAGTGTATAGTGGTTTTCTTTGTCTTCTGGTGGCTTTCGGTTGGTTTTTGTTTGTTGTTTTGTTTCTCTCTCATTAGTGACTTGTAGTTTTGGAAATCATCTGTTGACTCTGTTTCCCAATGGATAGTGACTGATCTTCTAATTTTGGTGTTCTTTGGACACTTATAGGGGGATTCCATCCCCGAGTAGGATCCAATGTTGGTACCCAAATAAGTATACCATGTGTTTGGCCATTTTTGAATTATTAAGTAGATTTTTTTGAAAAATATGGATCAGTATGGGGCTAATTTTCATAAGCTGATTGGGTAATGTGAAACTGGGATCTTGGGTATGCTTGGTAAGAATGAAAGGGTAATAAATGTGTTTTTACCCTAGATCCTAGAGGCTTTATATCTCCGGAGATGGTTTAAGGGGAAACGTTTCCCCCAGTTCCTGAGAGAATTCCTTTGATTGGTCATTTTGAATAAATTACACTCCAGGGCCTAGTTCATTTGTGCAAAGATTTGTCCTGGACCTAACCTGTTCACATGAAATCGATAAGAAATGAAGGCTTGATGGTGCACAACTTATAAGGATGAGTAGAGTAGTTATGACCTTTTTCTCTTTCCCATGATATGTGCAGTTAAGTATGATATATTGAAACATGAAAAGCAATTGAAAATCTACTTTGAAGGTGTTCTTTTTGATAGAAAAGAGAAAATAGAAAATGCAAGAGGATGTTTGAATGAATGATAGATACACATGCACAGAAGGAAAATTCAAGACAAAGTATACCGTAAAAAACTGGGGATTATATTTATGGGACTCCAACCCTTCGTTATATAATATTATTCGAACAAAATAATACAAATAAATACATATTATGGGTGCATTTGAATGGTGGCGGTAAGTTTAGTTCCATCCCATCAGGCATGCAGGGAATGTTTTAGAAGTTGGTCTCAGTGCCTAATGAAGCTCATCATGAGCCTTAGCCATCAAATTGAATGGCCCTGAGCCTTAGACATCACAGTAGCAACAATGAACTCATTCTCGGCCCATTTAATATCCACCAATCCCTCTTCCACTCAGGTTTTCCCATTTAGGAAAAGGACCACTTGTAATTTGATTTGGGGGGCCAACATCTAGTTGGGTGAGCCTCGGAAGTGCTCCATTGAAACACTGAACCCTTTGAGGATGACCATCTACATCCCAAACCATGGCTTGAACCTCTTCCATGGCAAGACTCAAATTAGCAACAAACTCCCTCCAATCTGCTGGCATGACATCCTGATGATGGAACTTCATCATTTTTCCCTTGGATTTTGAGTAAAAGGATGAGAGTGTTGTCTCTAGAAGAGAAGAAGCGTAGTAGGATCTCATCATATGCCTGTGGTTTACATGAACACATGGGCAGTGGTGATACCAGTGATTCCTCAGATCCTCAAGAGTTAGCTGAAAATCTAAGTGAATTAAATGAAAGCGTAGAGATTAAAAGACAGGAAAAGAGGGACACATTTCAGCTAGGTGATTTATAAAGGATAAAACCAGGGCAGGCTGATGAAGGAAATCTTGGGGATTTTCCCTAGCATTCAGAATGCTAAAAACTTGGCAAATTAAGGCCTCATTGGGACCTCTAAGTTGAAAAAATTGGCATATATGGGCCAAATCCTCCCCTTGAGGATTTTCACTAAGTGAAGGTGAAGCCATTTGCTAGGAATTTCAAAGAAATTTAGTAGGCAGGGAAGAAGATGGTTCTGGAAAATCTACAGAGAACTTAGGACTGGATAGGTGACGAAGGAAAGGAGTGGATAGACTGCTTAAATAGGCATGGTGGTGGCATTTACGTGGAAAAGAAAAATCATTCCATTATTAATGCCATATCAATTTTCAATTTCTTGGTACATGTGAAATTTAAATAAAAATGAAAATTGTTTATGAGGAGTGTGTCACCGGAGAAGAATTAACTGCATGCAAAGTTCGAGAATGTCTCATCACATTAACTTTTCTAGCCACATCATGATTTTACACATGTGGAAAACTTTAAATTATTAATTTGATACTACCTGGAAAATATATTCCTATGTCGTCAAAGGATGTATACATGATACAGTGTCAATTGGTGCAGTGAGTAGCCATTTGAGAATAATAGTTTATGTTTTCATGGTGGCCCAAAGTAGTTAAAAACAATTACAGTTCATCTAGATATCGAAGGAATATGATTTAAAACCCTAAGAAGATAAGATGAATTTTGATATATTTAGAGAAGGAGGGTTTCAAGAAAGAGAGGGGCTTTTCTCTGCAAAAGGGGATGAAAATTGGTGGGAAGGTCCTGGGGGAAGAAAAATTTTGGTGAGAGTTCACAGTGGCATAGAACCATGGAATGGAACTTGTCATGATGAAGGTTTTCTCTATGTGTAAACCAATTAGCAAGGAATTTGTGTTAAGATGATTGCATATTGTACAGTCATTAACAAAATTTGAGAGCATTAATACATGTTTCCCTTGTCTTTTCCTATGTTTAATGGTTGTGTCTGATGAATGTGTCTGGAATCATGATATTTTATTTTCTTTCTTTGTCTCAAAGTGATGTTGGGTGGGAATGAAGTGTATTTTGTGTTAAAATTATTTGTGGTTCATGATTTGCTCAGACTTTGAACATATCCCATGCTCACTCAGATCTCATCTAGGAAAGTTGTAAGCATCTATTTGTTTTCTAAGGGTACCTGAAAACCCTTTTTCTTAGACCTATAAAAATCTCCCTACAAATAAGTAGAATTTGGGGGTATAATTGGTAATTTCTTAGGGGTCCATCTATCTATAAAATTTGAGCATGATTTCACATACTACGATCTTGCCTTAGGTGTACTAAGCTGGATTGTAAAGAGTTTAAAGATTGATTTTCCTGGAGCTTTCCCCGCATGTAATTTTATTTTTCTCTGGATTCATTAAATTTCTTCACCTACATCCATGTTGAGATGTGTACAGACCATGGTTGGGCTATTGGTTCTCTTATTTATCATTATTCTCCCTCATGGATCCTCTCCCCTTTCATTTATTTTCCACTATGTAGGATTTCCCTTCATCCCCATTTAAAACTCACATAACTTTGTAAAAAAAAAACCATGACTCGCCTAAAGAACACTTTATAAACTCGACATGACCATGTTGTTCCAGTATCTAACTCTAAGTCCTTTTTATTAATTTGATCATCACTTTTTTGGGACATAGGATATCAGGCTATATGTTTACCTTCCCTCCGCAGTCCGCATCGGGTCCTTGGGTGCTTGCAGAGGTTCGCGACCACTCCATCAAGTAAGTATTGCATATAGTGGCTGCACCTGGCCCCAATTTTCCCCCTTTTTTGTTTTTAGAGTACCAATCTGACTCCACGTGCCCTAACCTCTGTACTTTCACAGACGTCACTCCCAGGTCCTCTCACCCTAACTTAGGCACAATAAAAATAAGTGGGAACCATAGCCACACCCTTTTTCCAGGTGCCTCCCCATCACCTCCCTTTGGGAAGGGTGGGTGGGAAATTGGAAGGAGACCTCACCCCTAGCTAAAAAATAATGAACCCCATGGTTCTCCCATCATCATCCTACCTCTACAGCTTGGATCCTCCTTTCCCCTCCATGGGGGTGAATTTTTAGGAGCCAACACCACCTATCTTACTACTTTTTAATATCATGAAGTTTAAGTATTCAATTAGAGAGTGTAATTCCACTCTAATCACTAAATACCATGGTGTGGGAAATATTTATGTAACCTACATGGATCTAGAAGACTTCATAAATAGAATGCTTCATGGAACAAACCAGTGTAGGAGAAAATATTCTCAAGTGGTCTATTTAGGGTAGGGGTCACCCACTATTTTCTTAGAGCATTTAATTTGTATTGGCATGTGTAAAACAGTATGATGTCGACTCTAGGACAATTTATGCAAATGATAACTCACTCCTAGAGGTCCTAACACAGAAGAAAGTTTCTCAATGCATATAGATTCCCACCAGTAGTAACATAGTCATCATAGCCAAGGAATTTTCCTCATATGAGTGGGGGAATACTAATTCATATATGCAAGGCCTAGCACTCTATTTGTGTCTTAGACAAGGAATAATGCCTTATGTATTCTAAATAACCTGTAAAGGAGTGAATTCCATGAGGCCTGTTCCAACTCTATTACTCTACTGAGTAGATTTATGGGGGAAGAAATAGTGAAAGATTTCCAAGATTAGATAGCTCAATTCATCCTCATGTATACTAAAGGAATCCATGTAGTGGGTTAGGGGAATATCATCAGTGACAACATTCATGGGCAGTTGTTGTAGTTATGTGCCATTGATTTTTTTCCATGAATTCTTACCTAGTGTATGACATTACCTTCATAAGACCATTCAAAGGGTTTTCCATAGATCTCAATATGCCTCAAAAATCACTTGTATATGAGAAGTATATACAAATGAATCATAAGGAGAGAAATTCTCACCATGTTAGGGTGAGTGATGCATTCATCGTGCTCATTATCAAGCTTCTTGAGGGAAATATGGAATAAATAATTTCTTCTCTAGTATTTACACTGATTAAAAGTATGGGAGTGACTTCATCCAATTCCCTACCTTCATCTACATCAGAATCTCAAGCAATGATCTTGATCCTCGCAGGCTACCTAGGTACTCGAGTGAAAAAATAATAATTTTTGAATTGTGTAGGAAACTAAATCATGTTCATGTCAAGCGTAAGAATAAAAGAAGAAATGTGTGTCATTTCCCATCTCTTTGGTAATAAATTCATGTAATAATTTTTTATATGTAACAAACATTGAAGCATATTCTTCTTCCCTCGGTCTCTACTCCTATACATCTAGGTTTGACTTTGATATTATGATAGATCCAGAAACTTTCACCTTTCTAGGTTTACACCATATGCCTCAAATTGAAGACTACTAAGCCAATTGCATTGATGATTTCAAGGTATGGAAATGATACTATATGTGGATGACCATAGACCATATGAGGGATCTCAATTTTGATTGGTTCATTGAGGGGATAAAAGATGATGAGTTGGTCTTGTTTGACCAAAAATACTAAGCAGTGCAATCTTCACCCCTTTCTCTAACTCCGTGGAATACCGTAGAATAGGATGATATTAAGGAGAGTACTGTAGTACTAATCCAAATATCAAGGGAATGGTTAAAGAGAAAGATAACTGCTTTCATCGAGTCTAGTGGTCTCTTGACTTTATCTAGACACGTATCTCACACTTCTTCTCTGAAAGAATCCGAAAGAGCCATGGGTTTCACTCACTCAAAAAAAATATTTAAATAGAAATATTATGGAAGAATAGCACACTAAATATTCCCATCATAGGAGATCCATAAGAAGGATAAGATCATTGAATATCCCATTGAGCCTCTCGAACAAGGTGAAATTAATCTTTCACAGTCTCATGTTCCCCAATGAAACTCAAGTGTATCTTCCTCCATAGTAGATTCATCCCACCACAAACAAGTTGTGGTCCCCTATCTGGACTAGAAATTGATCCCATGCCTAATATTGTGTCTACTTTAGTGGAGAATTTCCCATTGATTTAAGAGTTTCTTGGGAGTAATTCAAGGATAGTGTAGAAATCCATAGCATCTAGTTTTGAGGCTATCTCAAAATTCATGAAATCCAAGAAGAGAAAAAAATAAAAAATAACCTCTTATTTTTTAGTGTCACTTCAAGAACTCAGTAAGTGAAGTTTTCCTAGCCGTGCATTATAAAACATGTTGAAGGGATGAATCAGGATGAATATTAGCTAACTAGAATATCTTTGAGGAAATCCATGCATGAAGGTGGTGCACATATATTCAAGGAGTCTTCGGCCCTCTTGCTTTCTCAAAACGAAGAGTATAATCAAATGATGGAGAAATTGGAGGATCATGTGAGAAATCTCACTACTTATTTACAATCCTTCTTGGAACCTAATGCAATGCCACCTCCTCCTACAAATTCCATCTCTATCATTAGTATCCTTGACCCCTTAATTGATCAAGAAATCCCCATGTGTTGACATAAATAGTAGATAGATAAGATAAATATATTAAGTGGGTCCAACAGGATGACCACAATAAGTGGATCAACGGGACTATTTCCTAAAGTTATCACGTGTCAATACAATTTTCGAGAGAACCAAATGGTTCCAAAATGAAAGTGACAATGCAAAAGAGGAGCGATTAGAAAGGAAAAAAAATCCCACTGGGATAATGTGATTCTATTGGTATCTTAATATGATAGGAATCAGACATTACTTCGCTTGAACCCAAAAGCATGGGGTTGTGGAAATGCCCAAAAAGAAAAGAAAAAAAGAAGGCCCCAAGAGAGGGCAATGAGGAATGCCTAATCAGGATAGTGGAAATACCCAACTCTTTGTTTACATCTGAGGTTGACTGAAGAGCTTAAATTCTAGATAGAATGCACGATCAGAAAGAATAAGGCGATGAGATGTCAAGGCCCTCTAACAAAGTATGGTGTCCTAGACAATGTGGTACGCCACAAGGATCATGGTGGATCATATCCTTTGCATGATCCTAGTGTTCTGTAACTAGTATGACATACATGTCGATGAGATATCGGGGAGCTGTGTATGGTCTCTATTGGACAAGAACATTGATCTGGATTGCACTATTATGCAGTTACTGGTATCACATAATTTACGCTTTTAGTTGGTATCTACACTGACATGTATATACCATGATTTACAAAGGAGGTGATATGCAAATGGGTATTTTAATCTAGTGCTATAATTTTGTCTGAAGAGTGTGCTCACAAAGCCTCACGAGCCTCCTACATGTAAAGAGTCCGGCACTTCCTGGTCTTCATACATGAAGAAGTCAGAAATGCACCTAGGTCCTCCTGAAAAGGTAGATGAATACCTATTTACCACCCTAAGTCTTCCTAGTAAAGAGGGCAGCGGAAGTACGAAGTATGATTCCGTCTCGACCTCTTGAAGACTGCAAAGATGGCAGATCTTGGGTCTGAATGAATCACCCTTCATGGTGATTTGTCTTGCTACAAAAGCCTCATGGTGATCCCACTAGTGCATACAATTGGCCCAACGGGACTGCATTAGAGTGTGCATCCAATGGCAAAGCATATACTGAGGGCAGGCAATAAAACCGCCATTCTAGAGCTCCAAAAAGTGATCCGCATAAAAGGTCAGTCTTTGAAGTTTAATGCCACCACGAGGGTTCACCCAAGTGGTGTGAATAAACTGCATGTAAAGTAGTCATCCCTAAATGATCCTTTTTAAGAAAAATCATCCATGTCTAGATGGTAGAAGGTGATCATTGAGTGCGTAACCAAGGAATACCGAAAAGGAGGGAGATGGTTCATCCCCTATACCCACGGATATCTCAAGGTGCACCAAACAACTCACCATACCTAACACTGACCACGACCTGGAGAATCATGTACATGGGCAATAGTCTCTGATAAACGAAGTATGCCAAGTAAAGTGGGTATTACTGTCCCACCCATACCATGTGAGTTAGTGTTGGCTAGATTTTCTGCATAGCTGAAAACCTAGGCAATCATGAGATAAATCTCCCTCATTTACTGGCGAGGCTCCCGTGTAAGATTTGTCAAGTAAATATGCTAGTATCTATATAGTAAGTATTACTTTAACCATGCCATCTCATGAACCATAGCTGTATAGTTTTACAACAAGTAAACAGTTGTTAAAGAAAGGAAATATCTAATGAAGAAGGAAATAATATAAACACAACGAAAGAAAGAGGGAAGATGTGCAACCCAATCAATAGATAACTAGAGTTGATTGCATGCACATAGACAGGAACCAATAGATATTAACACACATAGAATTATAAGCAAAGGCAAGCTTTTAGATCTATATCTAAAATAACACAAAGTTTATAAGTAGATCTGAGACAAAAATTTAGAAGCAAAATGCACCATGACACAAAGTTCACCAGAAATCTGCTCATTTCTATTCCTTTGCTTCAAATAGCTATCAGGGGTTTCAGCACAAAGTCTAGAACACAAGAATGCTGCTTACAAATTATGATCCTTTAACCTCATAGGTTCTTCCTCTACTTATAGCATGTAGATGGGAAATTACAAATAGGAAGCCTGTTAGTGAACTAGCACATGTGGAAGTTGTAAAGGAAACAACTGATCAATCTCCCTCTTGGAACTCCTCTTTGCATGACATGCATGATTTGCAACTGAAAATAAAACCTTCTATTTTGAATGTCTTCCACCTATTTCCAAGTAGTTGACTTCTTCAAGTAATGGCTTTTAAACCAATCACTTAAGTTTTATAATTTAATTGATCACTCAATTACTTTGTCGGAGGAAATAAGAAAAAGAAGAAGAAAGAGGAAAGCCGCAGTCTTGTCCTTTTTCATATTCTGCATGCAGTTGATTCTTTTGCCTTTGATTCTCACCAAACTAGATGTGGAAGCAGATGGATCTAGAAGCGGCTGGATCTAGAAGCAAGTGACTGTGATTCACTTGCGGGTATTGCCTTTGACATGTCTTCCCTCTTATCCTTGAAGCTTTTGCAGTTCTTCTCCAGTACATGCATCCGTGCAATGTTTGCCGTAAATAACTCATCATTTTTTATTTTTAATTGCATATGAGTAATTAAAAATTCTGGAAAGCACTCCGGGTGAATGCAAATTCAATGAAGGCTTCAATTGAAAGATTGGGAGCACATGCACAAGATCCTGGAAGGAATTCTCCATGCACTGACTTCTACATGGGCTGCATTAGAAACAAGAGGATGAAGCCTTTGCAATTATGGATCTGGATCTGGATCTGGTCTGGTCTGCATCTAAATTTGGAAGCTATGCATGATTCTGCTAATCCTTTTCTTTCATCATGCTTCGCCATGGCCAGAGCAATGTTTGTCTGAGCAACTCTTTTTCTTTTTATTCGAGCTGAATTCTACACAATTGGTGCAGATCTTGGAACTTATTCAAATTCAAAAGATATATTCAATGTATTGGACATTTATTTAAGCTCCGTTTCAATTATATAAGCAACTGTAATGAATACCTGCAATTAATTCAGACAAAGACGAAATCCAGAGAATGAACACTTGATTTTTATCATAAAAAATCTGCATATAAAGCCTGCTACCCTAGAATTTGAGGTTTTACTTGCATGCAAAGCAAACATGAATTTTTTCAACTTCACCTGGGCACCTGTAATACTATGCAGAACAATTAATCATACTTAAATCAAGCTCTTTCAAACCTAGGTGCTAAACTTTGAAGCTTTCCGGCAGTGAAAACACCTTTTTCTGAGCAAAATTCCTCCTTAATTGGATGCCAAAATTGCCTGGGCTGCACTTCCTTTGCTGAATAATTAATTAATTAACTCCATTAATATGGCAGCCCATGCTTATATAACCTTGATCATTCTATAATTAATAATTGCCTCTTCTTATTTCCGGCAAATTAATTAATTAATTAATTATGTTTTTTCTCTTCAATTTGGGCACCTATTTTGTACATGCTCATGGCTGCCATTAAATAAATTAAATTTATTTAATTTTAGCTTTCTACTTCCAGTCTACTTTGACTTCACACTATGCTTTAACCTCATGCGCCAAAAATAGGAATTAATTCCATCAATAAATACTTTAAAAAGTATTATTTCTCCTCTAATATGGGTCGCACTTTTTTGCATGATAGAGGGTTGCATTAAATAAATTAAATTTATTTAATTTTAGCATTCTATTTCCAATATTCTTTTATCCTCTCATCCTACGTTGACTTTTTCTCATGTTTGGGTGTCAAAATTAGGTGAATAGAAACAATTAATAAATGCATTATTAAATGCATTATCCTTCTATTCCAAAAGTGGGTCGCACTTTTTGGACATAGGGTGATTTCTATTTTTAAAAGTCAATTTCTAATGGGATTATTCACCCTGCACTACAGCTCCAAAAATCTCATGATCCACTTAAGTTGTTTGACTTTCATAATGGGATTTTTTACCCTGCAAGGTAGGTAAGAAATTCCCATCAATGCCTTAAGTGATTTTCTTTTATTTCACAATAGGAATTTTCACCCTGCAAGGCAGGTAAGAAATTCTCGCCTGCCTGCTGCCTTTGATTTTCCCATCATGACTTAAGTGGCTTTGCCCCCATGGGAAAAAGTACCCTGTTATGCAGGTATAAAATTCTCACCTGCTTGCTGCTACTTGTTAGAGTAAGTATTTACCTTAGCTCAAGTTCACCTAGGTAATTTATTTACCTTTATTGTATTTATCCTCACCCACTTATGTGTGTGGATATTTCTTTGATCTTATTTAGATATTAGGAGATATTATCTAGTCATTAGGTATAGTTCTTTCCTTGATCTATGGTATTGACTAGATCCTTGATGTCTAGTTCTCTCCTAAATCTATGGTCTTGACTAGTTCTTTGATGACTAGTTATTTCCTTGATTTATGGCTTGATCTATGACCTTGACTGGTTCTTAGATTGTTATTCTTGGTCTATTTAAACAAGGTCCATTCTCAATGTATTGCATTGAGTTCCATAATAACATATGATATTATTTCTCATTTATTTGCAAAGGTTTTATGTAAAGTTATTCTGGTGAATTGCTTTCATATTATTGATCATGGTGTTTGATTAGCATCTATGTTCTTGGCTTGGTACAATCTGGTTATCATTTCTTTCATGGTATCAGAGCTGGAGATTGTTGTTGACATCTATCTGTAAGTTTTATTTTACAAATAAATTATTTGTGTATTCATATATTTGGGATTTGGTCATATTTTGTTGATGCATGCATTTTTATGAAAAACAAAGGCTTCCATTAGATCTAGAAGGTGTGAAAACCCTAAGATTGACTGTAAACTCAGCCAATTCTGGAGGCAGTCATTTTTTGTGGTTCTTTTATTTTTGCAGAGAAGCACACAGGTGTTCCTTGGGATTCAAGCCAAGGGGAAAAACATGATTTTATTTATTCAAGTTTGTTGGATTTCTCGAGATTTGTGCTGGGTTAATTTTATTTATGTGGTGAAGGCAACAACATTTTATTTGGTTTCAGTGGTAACTAAAATAAATAATAGAGAAAAATATTAAAAATCTTGTATCTTTTGATCGGTAACTCGGTTTGAGTGTCGTTTTTTACAAAAGTGCTTGTTTTTTCATGCTCTTGCCATTGGAGTTATTTATTTTGTGGCTTGAACTATAATTATAAAGTTCCAAATATGGAGGAGTGTTGTAATCAATTGTGGATGCAATTTCGGCTGAACCCGACGTCCTAAATTTTTGGCAGTTGCAGTTTGTACCTATCATGGATTCTGAGAATGATATGCTTTTCTTTGAAGTGTGTGGACTTCAAGAGGATATTTTAAAATTTGTGGAAGAAAATAGATCACTCAAGAAGTGAAATTCTCTTCTACAATCACTCATTCACAATAAGGATACAATAATACACTCCCTGCAGAACAAACTTGCTAGCCTACAACATCACCATCATATTGTGGATAGCCATATCCATGCTCCTAGTCCACTTGCAGTTGTTGCTCTTGTACCCACTGACATTGATCTGTCATTCTATTGAGCCTGAACCCGCTTTTGATGCTTCTAAACCTATGAGGCTTGTTACTGCATGCTCTTCCACATCTGTGCCTATTACAGTACCACATGTTGTGTATCCTACTTCTGCTCAGTTGCATGGCTATTTTGGGAAGCATACCACTACATTCAGTTCTCACATGCTCCGTTCTATGGGTCTCACTAGCGGAGTCATTGGCAGACATTCACAGGGTATTATTTCCTCTATTCCACATCTGAAGTGGAATTCTCGTCATGACATTAGTTTTTGAGCAAATACTTCATTGGGATCAAACATTGACAAATCTCCTTTTTTTGTTCACTCGACTCTTTCTGAGGATCATGAGCAACACATGATTTCTGCACCTTCACTCAGGCTTGAGAAACCTGAGATTTCTGTTGTCAGACATGATCAACCTGACACACATTCTGATGTTCTTTTGCATGCACCCATTGTGCATTTTTCACCAAGTCATATGCAGGCATCTTCTTCATCCATCCATGTTGATTTGGGGTGGATATCTGATCACTCGTGGAGGCGACATAGGCATTCATTGAGAGGACTCTACAGGTGTGGCTCCTCCACCATTCAGCCTCTTGCTCCACTTTCTATACCTTATGCATTGTGATGCTTCTTGTTTTGAGCATTTTTCTTTAGCAGGTGTAGTGTATCTCTCTTGTTTGTTGAGAGATTTTGTATCTGTATTTTCAACACTTTTGGCATGTTGACAGTATCTCTTATGGGGGATCTATTCTAGTGCATTCCAGTGTTAGTTTGTCAATGTTTGAGTAGTTATTTTGGGCAACTCATATAGATTTGTAGCATTACTCCACCCATTCAGCAGTATGGGAGGGTGTGGTGTTGATCCTGCTTCTTCGGGTTTCATGTCCTTGCCTTGTTACCTTGGCTTTTCTTGGATCGCGACACTCTGGAGTTTGTGTCCTTGCCTTGTTGCTTTGGTTTTTGTTCTTGGATCATGGCACACCTATTTGTAGCAGTTGATCGAATTATGTTTGGTATTTTTTTACACTTTCGACATCACTCCGTTGACAATCTCCTTGTATGGAGCTATTCTGGTGGAGCCCAGTGTCAGTTGTTTTTGAGTTTTGTGATCGAGCAGTGGATTCAGACCACAATGCACACCAAACTTCTTCAGCATTGTACGAGTTTTTTGAGCCGAGCTTCTTGGGATGCCTTGGAGCAGGTCTTTACTCTCTTTACTTTGTTGTTACTGGTTTTGGGTACCTTAGCAGTGTCCCTTTTTTCCCAGTTGTTATACATGAGTACCTCATCAGGCCTAGTTACCAGGGACTCACACTGTGGACATGCCACATCTATTTTTGGCCCCTAGCTTCACTTGAGGGGGGGTGTTAAAGTAGGTATTTACCTTAGCTCATGTTCACCTAGGTACTTTATTTACCTTTATTGTATTTATCCTCACCGACTTATGTGTGTGGATATTTTTTTTTATCTTATTTAGATATTATGAGATATTATCTAGTTGTTAGGTATAGTTATTTCCTTGATCTATGGTATTGACTTGTTCTTTTCTTGATCTATGGTATTGACTAGATCCTTGATGTCTAGTTCTCTCCTAAATCTATGGTCTTGACTAGTTCTTTGATGACTAGTTATTTCCTTGATTTATGGCTTGATCTACGACCTTGACTAGTTCTTAGATTGTTATTCCTTGCCTATTTAAGCAAGACCCATTCTCAATGTATTGCATTGAGTTCCATAATAATATATGATATTGCTGCTCATTTGTTTGCAAAGGTTTATGTAAAGTTATGCTGGCGAATTGCTTTCATCTTATTGATCGTGGTGTTTGATTAGCATCTGTGTTTTTGGCTTGGTATGATTTGGTTATCGTTCCTTTCATGGCTGACAAAAAATCAATCACTCTCTGAGATTCTTCTAAAGCCTACCCCTCCATATCCGCTACTAACAACGGCTTAATTCGACTATATTCTTCCAACGCCTCTTCAAAATCAACACGATGCTGGGGTTTGATGAAATGAAGAGTTATATATCTGGCCTCCTCTACATTCTACCACACCAGGAGCAACCAATAAATAAACCAGGATGCCACCTTTGAATTAACCCTTGCCCTCACAGAAACGTCCATATACTCTTCCCCCAAGAACCACTCAATAACTTTGGCAAATGGACCCTGATTCTGGCCTAAATATGATACAAATGCGAGCCCTTGAGATACTTCCAAAGAATGCCATCTCCCACTTCTCCCCCTGAAGAAACAAACCAGGCACCAAAGGGCTAGCCATTATAGATAATTGTTCCCATGACATTGTAACCAACCACCAACAATCCTACAAAATGGTAGAAGAAGCCAGCACCACCTAAATATTTAATTGCTACCAAACTCTCCCTTCCTGAGAAATGATATCATTGAGCTCCTCCCATGCATTCACATGCTTGGAAATGACAAGACCCTTTCTCCTGATAATACCTTGATTATCTAAGTAATTAGCTACAGATTTGGACTCCCTATAATTATGGCTTATGCTCGACTTAGGAATCTGACTCAACTAATGAAGAATATTGCTGATAAATAAATCCAAATTCCAAGGCACCACTTTATCTCTTCTAACATCGTTAATCACAACTTGGGAATCACCTTCGATAACCAACGCTTCACATCCAACACTGAATACTAATTTGATCCCTTCTAAGCAAGGCTTGAGCCTCTGTTACGTTGTTCATTCATTCTTTTAAAGTAAATGACCCCGCAATCACTAACTTGCCATCTTCATCTCTAATTAAGCACCCCGCTCTCGATGTGCCCGGATTACCTTTCGATGCTCCGTCGAAGTTCAGTTTGCAAAAACCACGAGGGGTGGAAAATCATTAGTATGTTAGCCATCGAAAAAATTAATATTATTTGGAAGATCAATAGAAGTGATGGTTTGGTGGCTAATAACTTTTAAAATATTGTTAATCATGGTACAAAACATTTTGAAGATATTTACATAGTTGAAGATGAGATCATAATTGTTGAAGTGGTCAAAATTACTTTCTTTTTTCCCAGTTTTGTTAATGATGAGAATAATATTAGTATTTTAGTGGAAGTTGTTGTTGAATGCCTAAGTTATGCCCCTTAATTGTAGTCTTGCATGTGTGAATCTTTTCCACTAAGAAAATTGCAAGTTCTTACAACGTCTCGTGCTAACCTATCACACTAAGCATGCTCTTAGCATGCTCACCTGAGGTGTGAGGAAAGGACTGGTCCATATCAATTTTGGCATTGATGGAATGTTATCAAGTTTTCTCTCACTCAAGGTGGGAATTAGATTAGTTCAAAAAATAATAACACATAATAACATCTTTAACCTATTGTTTACTCAAGGCACACATAAATAGTTATAAGAATTTTGCATATAATTAATGTATTGTTTCAGTGTTCTCCATCACACTGAATAACATCAGGGTAGTTTCTTTTTCATTCATACATCAAACACTACTTACCCTGAAAGACTATTAATCAAAATCCCCACAAAGACTCAACTAATCGACCTAATAATCCACTATTCGACATCAACTAACTCATTAACCAATAACTCATCATCCGCTTTATAGTAACCCTTCAATATATATATTGATGGGGTATTTCCCTTCGTCAGTTCAATAACAATCATACCGACCCTTGAGCCATGTTTACGAAGTCTTAACACTAAATCAAGAGGGAAGTACGCATGAAAAATTATGCCACACCTTGTCCTTGTGCGTAATTTGGGGGTTATAACTCTTTGGGGACTCTACTTCATTAATGATATTCCTTTATCTCATTACAGTGCACCAATGATCTCAAATTTAATATGCATGTGGCCCAAAATATAAAATTGACTTTCCCTATTCTTCCTATTAATTGGATTTCTTCAACTTGTTCTTGTGCGTGAATCATTTTGTTAGCATCTTATTTTCTTCGCATCTAAGCTTTTTAGAATCTATTGAAACCATGTGCATCAATCTATAATCTGTGTCTAAACTTTCAACGTACATGGGTCTATATTCTATAGTGACTATGATGACACACATCATCAAAACTTGGCAAGTAGCAAAAGGTGCACACACGCCCGAAAATAAATGCTTATGCATAGAGGGAAGGAATATTTGGCCAAAAAATATTATTTTGCTTTAATAAAATTGGGGCCCAACATTACCCCACACTAACTCGATTTACTACCCTCAGGTGACCGTTTCTCTATCTTTGCTAAAAAAATTGTTACCTCTTGGCACAATTTCTCTTCATGCCCGTCCCATGTGTCAAGCACAATCTAAAGGAGTTTGCTCATATTTTTCAGTTATGTGCCCAAATCTTTCAAGGCCTTGGCATTCTTTTTGGGATTTTTGGGGCCCATCCTACATCGATTGTATGACATTTTCTACCTCATTATTAGCATTATCAAGTTGCTCTCTTCTTTAAAGGTTTATTTCTTCAACTATGCAAGGTGTTTCTTGATTTTGTCCTTCTTGGCGCTAATCTCTTCCTCTAGATCATAAATGGCTTACAGCAGTTAGTCTATCCCTGCCTTATTAATGGTGTAAACCTGGAAACCCAAGGCATTTTGTTTATGTTGTTCTGGGAAAAAGTGCACTTTGACAATATTATTCTACTTTATGAATCCCTTGCACACCTTGTCAGCATATGTCACTATCTCACTTATAGTCATTAAGTCCCTATATTCCTTTGAGTTTCATCACACAATTGGATCTCTCTTTGTCTCACTTTTATTTTACATGTTATGCAAAATATCCTCAATTTCTCTCCCTTTCCTTTAAAATTTGGCTTACCAAGGTTTCAAGTTTGTCAATGTAATGTCCTAAATAGAGCGACACACTATCTAAAATATCTAGCATATTAGATAATATCTTCTTGCAAAGATGCAAGGATATGAGGTATGAGGTTTTATATTTTTCTAATAATTATTTATGCACCTTTTCTCGTGCCATGAGATTTTTTTTGTTTCCTGGAGCTCCTTGGTTACATCTTGCAAGTGGGATTTGTCAGCGTAGAGGTTGGCGTTATTTGTAAGGTTTTGATGGATGACCTCCTAGGCTATTTTTTGGAGTACATCACCAATTTGTGTCTCTATCATTTGAAAGGTATCTATGAAGGCTACCTTCATCCCTTACATGATTTTGGCATATTGGGAGTGTCGGCTAGAAGATGGTACTTCAAAGTGGGGCTCATATGTGCACACATCTATGGTAAAGGATATCAACTTCCTTGTTTTGGATTTCATGTTGGTATCTTCCATGTGATTCTAGAAGAATAACTTTGAATTCTTCTTGCCCTTCTAGAACCAAGAACGAAGGGTCTTTAAAAGAACCTCCTCATTAGATACTTTAATCTCCTCCTCTAATGATGATTCCACCCACTTCCCCTAGCCTTTATAGTTTATGTGGTCTTCATGCCTCTCTTTTCTCCTCATGTACTCGTGACTTTGGTATTTTTCCTCTTCCTCTATAGTTATTGCCAAATGTGGGTCCTTGAGAGGAAATCTTGGTTTGAAATTAGATTCCTTGGTACCTTGACCATCAATCCCTAATATTTTTTAGATGCGGGACCTTTTGGAAGGGAGGGTGCCCTTGGAATTTTTTTGGTTTGCGTCTCTCCCCCGCCCTCGTCTTCCTCATGCATTGTGCACCAAACTTATTCTGGTAATTTAGGCAACGGGAGTGGATTCCAGCCTTATATCCCAGATTTTCAAGTTGGGTTCTGGGACAAAGCAACAATCATTTCTGAGAGCTTTGCAGACATGCTAAATAGGACATCCTTTTCCACAAGAAAGCGAGCTAGAGATTTGAATGGGAAAAGAGGTCGAGGGCACCTGGCGCTAGTGTCTTGGCTAGGTGCTAGTGTCCAGAGTGAGAAATGCCGAAGAATATAAAGACAAACTAGGCAAGCAGGAGTGTAAGATCAAAAGCGGCAACAGAAAACAAGCAAAGATTGCCAAAGACAAGGGTTATTTAGTACTTTTCTTACTTATGAATCATATGAATAATAGTATGTGATCAGGATTAGATTGATACCCAAAGTGTGTGATTTAGTGCCTAATAAATTTGGTCTAGATTATTAGAAATAATCTAACACAATAATAAAAACACAAAACTTTCATATCTAGATCTAAAATAACACAAAGTTTATAAGTAGATATGATATAAAAATCTAGAAGCAAAATGCACTGTGACACAAAGTTCTCTGGAAATATTCTCCTTTGTATTCGTTTGCTTCAAATAGCTATAAAGGGTTTCAACACAAAGTCTAGATCACAAGAATGCTACTTACAAATTCTAATTATTTAACCCATAGGTTCTTCCTCTACTTATAGCATGTAAATGGGAAATTACAAATAGGAAGCCTTTAGTGAATTGGAAAATGTGGAATTCGGAAAGGAAACAACTAGAAATCTCCCTCGTGGAATTGCTTTTCGCATGACATGCATGATTTACAACTGAAGATAGAACCTTCTATTTTCAATGTCTACCACCTTTTTTCAAGTAGTTGACTTCTTCAAGTAATGGATTTTAAACCAATCACTTAAGTTTTTATAATTTAAATTGCTCACTCAATTACTTTGTCCAGATGAATGAGAGAAGATATGAAAGAGGAAGGCTGCAGTCTGCTATTTTATATTCCCTGCTGTAGTTGATTCCTTTTAACCTTTGATTCTCACCAATATATATGGAAGCAGCTTAGATCTGGAGCGCTGACATCTGGAAGCAATTGACTGTGATTTTCTTTGGGTATGCCTTTACATGTCTTCCCCTCTTATATCCTTTAAGCTTGTACAGTTTCTTCTCCATACATGTATCAGTGCATGCTTGCCATAATCCTCCTCATTTTTTATTTTTAATTCCATATGAGCAAAAAAAATTGAAAAGCACTCTAAAGGTGAATGTAAATTCAATGAGGCGGCTTCAACTGGAAATTTGGAGAAAAAGCACAAGGTTTTGGAAGGAATTCTTCTCCATGCCTCACTTCTTCACACGGGCTACATTTGAAACAAGAGGATGAGCCTTTGCAATCAGAATCGAATTTAGAATCGAGAGGTGTGTGAAGCTGGATCTGGAAACGAGGCATGTTCTGTGAGCCTTTTCTGTCATCATGCGTCGACATGGCCAGAGAATCTTGATCTGAGGTTTTTTTGAAAAACTATTTTGCTCTTTAAGTCGATCTGAATGCTACAACAATGGGGTGCAATCTTGGCACATCAAATGCAAGATGATAGATTCAATGTATTGGACATTTTATTTAAGCGCCCTTTCAATGGATAGAAGCAACGTAATGAATACCACCTGCAATTAATATCAACAAAGACGAAATCCAGAGAATGACACTTGATGTTTTCCATAAAATCTGCATCTAAAGCTGCTACCCTAGAATTTGAGGTTTTACTTGCATGCAAAGCAACATGGGAAATTTTTTTCAACTCCATCCACCTGAACACCTTTACCACTACAACAATAATCATACTGCCAATTCAAGCTCCTTCGAACCTAGCACCAAACGTTGAGTGCCTCCAGCAATACAAACACAACACTTCTATGTAAAATTCCTCCTTAATTGAGCGCCAAAATTGCCCGCGCTGGCACTTCTTGTTAAGGAAACAAAATGCACCATGACAAAAAGTTCTCCGGAAATCTGCTCCTTTCTATTCCTTTGCTTCAAATAGCTATCAGGGATTTCAGCACAAAGTCTGAAACACAAGAATACTGCTTACAAATTCTGATCTTTTAACCCGTAAGTTCTTCCTCTACTTATAGAATGTAGAGGGGCAATTACAAGTCGGAAGCTTTTAGTTGAACTGGCATATGTGGAAGTCGAAAAGGAAAAAACTGGCAATCTCCCTCCTGGAATTTCTCTTTGCATAACATGCATGATTTGCAACTAAAGATAGAACCTTCTATTTTGCATGTCTGACTACCCCATGTTAAAAAATTTTCGTACTTTTAAAATAATGGGTCGTTATGTGTTTTAATTGCCAGAAAGTGTCTGTATTGTGTCAAGATATTCCCAGAGAGTCATATAAGCCAATTTCGCCAAATACCCAGATGCCCAAAATCGTTATATTCTGTCGCTGGGGTTTGCCTGCGGGAAATTTTTATTTAATTATTTTGAGCCCCGTTTGAGGCAAATTGTGCTCCGGTTTAACCCTGTTGTGGTCTTACATGTCAATATTCCCATATACCAGTAGGGTTTTAACCAGGAATGAATCCTGGGCTTTATCTGTGACTTCTGGCAACGTTTTGCGTTTTTGGTGTTTTCCCGTTTTGTTTTCTGTGAAATTTCTCTAGGTCAATTCCTTTGCCGGTTTAGTCTGATTTCTTGCCTGGAGTATCTGGAGATCATCTATGGACGTTATGCCAGAAGGAATTTGCCACAGGAGGTCTGGTTCTCTCTAAAAGACGAAGTCATGCACAAAAAAGCTTCTTCTGGGCAGGTCACATTTTTGGGAAAAGAAGGTTTTAAGCTACAATGGGATTTTTGGTAGCAGCAGGCAGGTGGGAATTTTGTACCTGCCTAGCAGGGTACTTTTTCCCATGGGAGCAAAGTCACTTAAGTCATGATGGGAAAATTAGAGGCAGCAGGCAGGCGGGAATTTCTTACCTGCCTTGCAGGGTGAAAATTCCCATTGTGAAATAAAAGAAAATCACTTAAGGCATTGATGGGAATTTCTTACCTGCCTTGCAGGGTAAAAAATCCCATTATGAAAGTCAAACAACTTAAGTGGATCATGGGATTTTTGGAGCTGCGGTGCAGGGTGAATAATCCCATTAGAAATTGACTTTTAAAAATAGAATTCACCCTTGCCAAAAAGTGCGACCCACCTTGGGTGAATAATAATGCATTTAATAATATTTAATTCACCCAATTTTGGTGCCCAAGCATGAGGAAAAGTCAACGTTCATGAAACTTTAGCCTTCTAAAATTAAATTGCAAAATTCCTCCTTAATTGGGCGAAAAAATTGCCTGGGCTGCACTTCCTTGTTGAAGAATTCTTATTCAAAATTTTGGCACCCAAGCATGAGGAAAAGTCAACACATGAAGAAAGGATAAAGAAATTGGAAATAGAATTCTAAAATTAAATAAATTTAATTTATTTAATGCAGCCCCCTGAACATGCAAAAAAGTGCGCCCATATTGAGGAGAAATAATACTTTTTAAAGTATTAATTGATGGAATTAATTCCTATTTTTGGTGCATAAGGTCAAAGCATACTGTGAAGTCAATGTGGACTGGAAGTAAGAATGCTAAAATTAAATAAATTTAATTTATTTAATGGCAGCCATGAGCATGCACAAAATAGGCGCCCAAATTGAAGAGAAAAGCATGATTAATTAATTAATTAATTGCCAGGAATAGGAGAGGCAATTATTAATTATAGAATGGTGAAGGTTATATAAGCAATGGGCTGCCATAATGATGAATTAATTAATTCTTCAAAAGGAAGTGCAGCCCAGACAATTTTGGCACCCCAATTAAGGAGGAATTTTGCACAGAAGAAGGTGTTTTTACTGCTGGAAAGCTTCAAAGTTTGGCGCCTAGGTTTGAAGGAGCTTGATTTAAGTCTGATTAATTGTCTGCATAGTGGTACAGGTGCTCAGGTGAAGTTGACAAAATTCATGCTTGCTTTGCATGCAAACAAAACATCAAATTTTGGGGCAGCAGGCTTGATATATGCAGATTTTTATAATTAAAATCAAGTGTTCATGTTCCGGTTGCCATCTTTGTCTGAATTAATTGCAGGAATTCATTACAGGTGCTTTTATAAGAGAAAGGAGCTTAAATCAATGTCCAATACATTGAACATATCCTCCGAATCTGAAGAAATTCTGCTCAGATCTGCACCATTGTAAAGAATTCCGGCTGAATAAAAAGAAAAAGAATTGCTCAGACAAAGATTGCTCCAGCCATGGCAAAGCATGAAAATAGATGAAAGAAAGATCAGCGATTACTTCCAAATCATCAGAGATCCAGATCCAGATCTCAGATTGCAAATCCAGATCCATAATTGGAAAGGCTTCATCCTCTTGTTTCGAATGCAACCCGTGAAAAAGTCAGTGCATGGAAAATTCCTTCCAGGATCTTGTGCATGTGCTCCCAATCTTCCAGTTGAAGCCCTCATTGAATTTGCATTCACCCGGAGTGCTTTCCAGAATTTTTAATTGCTCATATGCAATTAAAAATAAAAATGATGAGTTATTTACGGCAAACATTGCACTGATGCATGTACTGGAGAAGAACTGCAAAAGCTTCAAGGATAAGAGGGAAGACAAGTCAAAGGCAACACCCGTAAGCAAATCACAGTCACTTGCTTCCAGATCCAGCCGCTTCCAGATCCAGCTGCTTCCAGATCCAGTTTGGTGAGAATCAAAGGCAAAAGAATCAACTGCATGCAGAATATGAAAAAGGACAAGACTGCAGCTTTCCTCTTTCTTCTTCTTTCTCTTATTTCTCCGACAAAGTAATTGAGCGATCAATTAAATTATAAAACTTAAGTGATTGGTTTAAAAGCCATTACTTGAAGAAGTCAACTACTTGGAAATAGGTGGCAGACATGCAAAATAGAAGGTTCTATCTTCAGTTGCAAATCATGCATGTCATGCAAAGAGGAATTCCAGGAGGGAGATTGCCAGTTGTTTCCTTTCCGACTTCCACATGTGCCAGTTCACTAAAAGCTTCCTATTTGTAATTTCCCCTCTACATGCTATAAGTAGAGGAAGAACCTACGGGTTAAAGGATCAGAATTTGTAAGCAGCATTCTTGTGTTCCAGACTTTGTGCTGAAACCCCTGATAGCTATTTGAAGCAAAGGAATAGAAAGGAGCAGATTTCCGGAGAACTTTGTGTCACGGTGCATTTTGTTTCTAACTTTTTGTCTTAGATCTACTTATAAACTTTGTGTTATTTTAGATCTAGATCAGAAAGTTGTCTTTGCTTATAATTTTATGTGTTAATATCTATTGGTTTCTTCTATGTGCATGCAATCAACTCTGTAATCTATTGATTGAGTTGCACATCTTCCCTCTTTCTTTCCTGTTTTTATTATTTCCTTCTTCTTTAGATATTTCCTTTCTTCAACAGCTGCTTACTTGCTGCAAAATTATATAGTTATGGTTCATGAGTTGCATGGTTAAAGTAAAACCCCCATAAATAGATACTAGCATATTTTATTGACAAATCTTACACGGGAGCCTCACCGGTAAATGAGGGAGATTTATCTCATGACTACCTAGGTTTTCAGCTATGCAGAAAATCTAGCCAACAGTTTTTGGCGACTCCGCTGGGGAACAACTATCTTTGCGGATCAAAGATTATCCCTTGCAGATCAGAGTGTTTTCCATTCAAGTTTCAACCTGGCTGAACGTCCATTCACCCGATCTGTGAAGGCACAAGGAAGGACTGATCATTTCTTCAGATTGCAGGAGCAATTCAATTTCAATCATCCTCCTCAAGTTAGAAGCCGCAGATCTAGTCTTTCACCAGGAAGAAGAGTGCAAACACATCCAGATCCGGATCATCTTCAGCATAATCCGGCAGCTGGAATTATTCATCAAGTCTATTCTCAAAGAAGACGTGCTCCTTTCATGATGCAGAATCAGAACTTGCCCCTGCAGCACCTGTTCCATGGGGTGCAGCCTTTGGACCTCTGAATCTGACTCCTATGCATGATCTACCTAAAGGGACGAGAAAGAATTTTCCAAAATTCTTTGGAGATGGCAAGCAGAATCCAGATGACCACTTGGCTGCGTTTTTCATATCCTGTGGAGTGCTTGCAGTCGAACATGAAGATGTATCTGTCAGACTCTTCATAGAGACTCTTGCATGACTTGGCTGGAGAATGGTTCTACCGGCTAGCTCCTGGTACCATAACCAACTGGGCTACTATGCGGGATGCATTCCTGAAAAGATTCAAGGCAGCCGAAGATTCCAGTACATTGATAACTCAGCTCACTCAGTTGAAGAAGGAGCCACATGAGCACATGCGGGATTTTATTGCAAAATTCCAAAGATTACTGTACAAAATTCCAGCTTCTGCTTCTCTGAATGACGAGAATCAAAAGGTATTCTTCATCAATGCTTTACTTCCTGAAGTAAGCTATCAACTGCGAAGAGCACGTCCTGCTGACTTGTTAGCAGCTCAAAACATGGCGGTTGAAATTGAAGACGACCTCATCATGGCTGGAAAGATAAAGAGCAACACTTTTATAGCTGAAAGTTCATCCTCTGCTACTACTTCTGATTCATCGCTGCAAAAGTTAGCAAATGTGATGTTGCAGATAAAGAAACAAATGGCTCAAATGGCTCAAGGCAACAACACTGCCCCTGCTCAAAATTTCAACAACAACAACTGAAACTGCATTGTTAGTTCCCAAAGATTAGGAATTGAAGCTGCTCCCAGAAACAACGTGGAGATGAATGAAGAAGACCAGGAAGCTGACGCTGATCAGCTCGAGAATGATGATTTTGTAGGTCCTGCTGGCGACTCCAACATTAATTACCTAAACTACAAATCTGAACATGAGTATGAGGAGCTTCTTGAAGATGATCATGGTCATGCATATGCAGTACTTACAAGATCACAAACTCGCCAAGCTGAGGCATTAGCTGACGAACAAAGAAGGGGCAGCCCTTTACCTTCTTCCTTAGCTCCCAGAAGATAAGAATGTGAGTTCTTCATCTCAACCACAGAAAGCAGCTCAGGTATCTGAATCTATACCTTCTTTTGACATTATTGATCATGCCAAGAAAACTAGAGTTCAAATGTCAGAAGCTGAATACTTGAGAGCCTTTCCTGAGCAGTTAAATAGGCTAGTCAAATATGTACAATCACCAGGACAATCCAATACATCAAAAGGCCTTTTGCCTAAGCCCAAAGATACTCCTCCCCAGAACAACACTGCAGTTGTTAAATCCTCACCATCTTCTGAAAGAGTGGAACCTTTCTATGTCTCCCTATTGCTTAATGGTTTCAAGTTAAGCAATTGCATTCTAGATTCAGGTGCTTCTGACAATGTCATGCCAGCTAAAGTTGCAGATGCTCTTGGGCTTACCTTGACAAAGACCATAAAAAGGTGTTATTCCATGGAGAGACAAGTCCCTTTAATCGGACAAATCAAAGATGCACAAGCTGTTCTGGCAGCTTTTCCTGACAAAAGATTAAAGATGACAATCTTAGTTGCAGATATTCCTGTCTCCTACGGGATGTTGCTGAGCAGAAACTTCTGCAAAGAGCTGGGAGGAGAAGTAAAGATGGATTGGTCATGTGCTCATATTCCTATCAAGGGGATTAATCAGAAGCTAGATCCGGAAAAGAAGTCCAAGTACACGGTGACAAAATCTGAGGATCCTAGATCTCAGATTCTTTTTCAGGAATCTGACCGTGGGGTCTATTTCTTGGAAATGGATAAAGACATTCCAGAGCCAGAACTTCAACCAGAGCCAGAGCCAGCAAAAGAAGAAGAAAAAGTTTGGACTCTGGAGTTTAAAGGCACATGTTGTTCTTTTGGATCAGGAGCGGCGTTCTACTAATATCTCCAGATCATGAGATATTCTCATACTCCCACAAGCTGATGTTCGAGAACACCAATCATACGGCGGAGTATGAAGCATTGCTGCTAGGAATGGAGCAAGCTAAAAAGAAAGGAGTAAAACTCCTCAAAGCCCAAGGAGATGTTGAACTTCTAGTAAAGCAGGTTTGAGGGAAAAATCAAGTCAAAAGAGATAAGCTGAAGCATTACAGAGATAAAGTGCTTTCTGCCACACTCGATTTTGCAGCCTTCTCTATTGACTTCATTCCAACCAATCAGAACTCCAAGGCAGATTCTTTGGCAGTCACAGCTGCACTATTGAATCCAGATAGACCACCGTCCATATTCAGACAAGGAAACTATAAAGTGGAGATGGTCTACCGCCCCAAAGTCCCTGATAATGTTGAACAGTGGCAGACTTTCAATGAGGACAAACAAACATCTGCATGTTTGCATGTTGAAGGGAGTAAATCACCACCACGACAAACAGTCACAGGAAAAACTGATCCAGGTTATGATGACAGTAGTGGAATAATCCAACCAAAAGGTAACAAAATCCCCAAGGGTTTAGTTTCCTTAGTGAAGACTTTCAACAAGCATGATCAGTACCTGAATAAGAACAAAGAATATGGTGATAGTTCTTCCTCAGAAATGCAGCAAATAAATCTGGGAACGGAGCAAGTTGATGCAGACTTATCCACCACAGAGAGAAGAAAGGATGAGCCACCACCAGATGAAGTTGATAAGGACTTGCCCAAGGTATTTGACAAGAAGGCCAGAGAAAGGAAGTTCGAGATCGGAGACTAGGTACTCTGGTGGGACAAGAGACATGAACCAAAGGGCATGCACGACAAATCTGATTCACTCTGGAAAGGGCCCTTCATGATCAAAAGAGCTGCCAGAATGGATACCTTTTTCCTTGCCTACCGGGATGGAATTGAATTACCTCTGCCTTTCAACGGGCAACATCTGAAGCTTTTCAGACATAAAAAACAGGGTAAAACCTGTATGTATATAAATAAATCTGTTTGGTTTTTTTTGTTTTTTTTTGTTTTGTGTTGTTTTTGTTTGCCTGACCCCGAGCCCAATGGACAAGACACGAAACCAGAGATGTTGGGATCTCATCTTTACCCTTGTCATTTTGACAGAGGCAAAGATGTCCACAGACGGAGCCGACTGGTGTCCCCAGATTTCACCCTGAAATCTGAGACTACCCCATGTTAAAAAAAATTCGTACTTTTAAAATAATGGGTCGTTTTGTGTTTTTATTGCCAGAAAGTGTCTGTATTGTGTCAAGATATTCCCAGAGAGTCATATAGCCAATTTCGCCAAATACCCAGATGCCCAAAATCGTTATATTCTGTCGCTGGGGTTTGCCTGCGGGAAATTTTTATTTAATTATTTTGAGCCCCGTTTGAGGTAAATTGTGCTCCGGTTTAACCCTGTTGTGGTCTTACATGTCAATATTCCCATATACCAGTAGGGTTTTAACCAGGAATGAATCCTGGGCTTTATCTGTGACTTCTGGCAACGTTTTGTGTTTTTGGTGTTTTCCCGTTTTGTTTTCTGTGAAATTTCTCTAGGTCAATTCCTTTGCCGGTTTAGTCTGATTTCTTGCCTGGAGTATCTGGAGATCATCTATGGACGTTATGCCAGAAGGAATTTGCCACAGGAGGTCTGGTTTTCTCTAAAAGACGAAGTCATGCACAAAAAAGCTTCTTCTGGGCAGGTCGCATTTTTGGGAAAAGAAGGTTTTAAGCTACAATGGGATTTTTGGTAGCAGCAGGCAGGTGGGAATTTTGTACCTGCCTAGCAGGGTACTTTTTCCCATAGAAGCAAAGCCACTTAAGTCATTGATGGGAAAATTAGAGGCAGCAGGCAGGCGGGAATTTCTTACCTGCCTTGCAGGGTGAAAATTCCCATTGTGAAATAAAAGAAAATCACTTAAGGCATTGATGGGAATTTCTTACCTGCCTTGCAGGGTAAAAAATCCCATTATGAAAGTCAAACAACTTAAGTGGATCATGGGATTTTTGGAGCTGCGGTGCAGGGTGAATAATCCCATTAGAAATTGACTTTTAAAAATAGAATTCACCCTTGCCAAAAAGTGCGACCCACCTTGGGTGAATAATAATGCAATTAATTATTTATTAATTTTATTCACCCAATTTTGGTGCCCAAGCATGAGGAAAAGTCAACGCATGATGAAAGGATAAAGAAGATTGGAAATAGAATTCTAAAATTAAATAAATTTAATTTATTTAATGCAGCCCCCTCTCATGCAAAAAAGTGCGACCCATATTGAGGAGAAATAATACTTTTTAAAGTATTAATTAATGGAATTAATTCCTATTTTTGGTGCATAAGGTCAAAGCACACTGTGAAGTCAATGTGGACTGGAAGTAGAAAGCTAAAATTAAATAAATTTAATTTATTTAATGGCAGCCATGAGCATGCACAAAATAGGCGCCCAAATTGAAGAGAAAAGCATGTTTAATTAATTAATTAATTGCCAGGAATAGGAGAGGGCAATTATTAATTATAGAATGATGAAGGTTATATAAGAATGGGCTGCCATAATGATGAATTAATTAATTCTTTAGCAAGGAAGTGCAGCCCAGGCAATTTTGGCGCCCAATTAAGGAGGAATTTTGCACAGAAGAAGGTGTTTTTACTGCTGGAAGGCTTCAAAGTTTGGCGCCTAGGTTTGAAGGAGCTTGATTTAAGTCTGATTAATTGTCTGCATAGTGGTACAGGTGCTCAGGTGAAGTTGACAAAATTCATGCTTGCTTTGCATGCAAACAAAACATCAAATTTTGGGGCAGCAGGCTTGATATATGCAGATTTTTATGATTAAAATCAAGTGTTCATGTTCCGGTTGCCATCTTTGTCTGAATTAATTGCAGGTATTCATTACAGGTGCTTTTATAAGAGAAAGGGAGCTTAAATCAATGTCCAATACATTGAATATATCCTCTGAATCTGAAGAAATCTCCAGATCTGCATCAGTTGTAAATAATTCCGGCTGAATAAAAAGAAAAAGAATTGCTCAGACAAAGATTGCTCTGCCATGGCAAAGCATGATGAAAGAGAAAGATCAGCAGAATCATGCATAGCTTCCAGATTTGCTGACAGATCTCCAGATCCAGATCCAGATCCATAATTGCAAAGGCTTCATCCTCTTGTTTCGAATGCAGCCCGTGAAGAAGTCAGTGCATGGAGAATTCCTTCCAGGACCTTGTGCATGTTCTCCCAATCTTCCAGTTGAAGCCTTCATTGAATTTGCATTCACCCGGAGTGCTTTCCAGAATTTTTAATTGCTCATATGCAATTAAAAATAAAAATGATGAGTTATTTACGGCAAACATTGCACTGATGCATGTACTGGAGAAGAACTGCAAAAGCTTCAAGGATAAGAGGGAAGACAAGGCAAAGGCAACACCCGCAAGCAAAATTCAGATCAGTCACTTGCTTCCAGATCCAGCCGCTTCCAGATCCAGTTTTCCAGATCCAGTGGTGAGAATCAAAGGCAAAAGAATCAGCTGCATGCAGAATATGAAAAAGGACAAGACTGCAGCTTTCCTCTTTCTTCTTCTTTCTCTTATTTCCTCCGACAAAGTAATTGAGCGATCAATTAAATTATAAAACTTAAGTGATTGGTTTAAAAGCCATTACTTGAAGAAGTCAACTACTTGGAAATAGGTGGCAGACATGCAAAATAGAAGGTTCTATCTTCAGTTGCAAATCATGCATGTCATGCAAAGAGGAATTCCAGGAGGGAGATTGCCAGTTGTTTCCTTTCCGACTTCCACATGTGCCAGTTCAACTAAAAGCTTCCTATTTGTAATTTCCCCTCTACATGCTATAAGTAGAGGAAGAACCTACGGGTTAAAGGATCAGAATTTGTAAGCAGCATTCTTGTGTTCCAGACTTTGTGCTGAAACCCCTGATAGCTATTTGAAGCAAAGGAATAGAAAGGAGCAGATTTCCGGAGAACTTTGTGTCACGGTGCATTTTGTTTCTAACTTTTTGTCTTAGATCTACTTATAAACTTTGTGTTATTTTAGATCTAGATCTGAAAGTTGCCTTTGCTTATAATTCTGTGTTAATATCTATTGGTTCTATCTATGTGCATGCAATCAACTCTGTAATCTATTGATTGGGTTGCACATCCCCCCTCTTTCTTTTCTGTGTTTTATTATTTCCTTCTTCTTTAGATATTTCCTTTCTTTAACAGTTGCTTACTTGCTGCAAAACTATACAGCTATGGTTCATGAGCTGCATGGTTAAAGTAAAACCCCTAAATAGATACTAGCATATTTTATTGACAAATCTTACACAGGTTTTCAGCTATGCAGGATTTATTAGGAAGGTATTCTGCGAATGGCATATTTACTTATTTTTGGCTTATGATTTGTAATAATTGTCAAAAGGTTTTAGGTCATGTAGTGAGGGGTAGATTCTTTAGTCTAGGGTTTGATACTCTAGCTTTGCTTAATTACTATAATTCTGCTGATCCAGTTAAGGATAAAGTAGCTTCAATCATGGCCGAGTAAGGTCTTTATTTCCAGAGTAATTGCTTTTTGGCTCTTAATTGACTACTGGAATTCTTTGAACAGGATAAAGTAGTTAAAAATACCGATCAAGCTAAGTCAGCCTTCCTTCAAGATATGGGGTTCGCCATGTACTTGGACATTGATTTAGACTTCTTTCATAAGTATTAAGTAATCTCTAATGAATAGTGCAATTATTTAAGGCAGATGCAAATCGGGTTAGGGTGACTTTACTTGATTAAAGTCTATCATTTTCAAAATCTGCAAGAAGGTGCTACCCTATAAATTTGAGGTTTGTTGCATGCATAGCAAACTTAGTTATTTTAAGAATTAACCTGAAACTTTATCAACACGCCAAACATTTTAATCAATGATAAATTCAAGCTCCTTTTAGGCAAATCACGAAGTTCCAGTAACTAAAAAAACCCATGCAAAATTCCTCTTAATTGGATACCAAAACTTAGCTGCATATGAATTTTGAAGTAATTTTGGGCATTAATGGGTCATTATTTCTAACTACATTCATTAGCAACCTTCTTGCAATTTCTATATGAATAATTCCCACTCCCTATTCTTGGCAATCTAATTAATTAAGGAAACATGCTTTGGGATTCTACAACTAATTCTTATTCAAGGTACTTAAACAACATGACTCGAACCTTCAGAAGGAAATAAAGACAAAATTTAAAGTGGTTTTAGACTTTCTAAATGAAATCCTGGTAGACTCCAAGAATTGAACTTTCCTAATGCATCATAAATTCTAGGAATTCTATTCCAGTAATTAATAGACCTTTGATATACATTAGCTCCCAATTATGTTGTCGCACCTTTTAATGATGAATTTGAGATATTGAATTTATTTAATAAGTAGTAGAACTTAAGTACGTGTACAATGGATCTAATGATAAATAATCACTTGAATTGTTTCAGCTTGATAATTATGATTGAGTTGTAAGCAAACATAAATGTCTGAAGTCAATAACACAATTACCATTCACACCTATTTTGGCAATGAAACTTCTAATTTAACCTTTCAAGTGAAACACCCTGCACCAAGTAGCACAAATCTTGATATTTTTCTTCAATAATTTCACTATTCATAATGGGATCAAACTCATTGCAAGGTATATGTGTAGAGAATCATAAACAAATATGAGAACTTAATTTTATTCTAATTTTAATCAGAAATTTAGACCATTGCAAGGCATGATAGACCAATTAATCCATATCAAGGATGCAAATAATGACTCCAACATTGGGTGAAAGTGTGAATTTTGCCTCGCATGGGAAAAGTGTGAGTCCTTGCTAGGCAGGTTGAAAATTCCCTCGTGACTTTGAAATTATGAGCTTCACACTTTGAAAAAATGTGATCCTTGCACTGATCTAATGAAAGTATTTTCTGTGCAATTTCTTCATCATTTTCAGCAAGTTCTTTGACTCTTGCATTCCTTCTGGAATGTTTCTATAGATGATCACTAGATTGAATCCAGTGTGAGACTCAGACTTTGAACTTGCTTTTGCAGGAATTGACCTTAGAGGAATTATCACATTTTTAATCCCACAGGCCAGATACACACCTTAAAATAGTTAAAGCATTGCCAGAAGTTGACTTAGATCAATGCCCATGGGATTCATTTTCAAAACCTAAACTGCGAGTAAAGATGTGAACATACCTTTTCAAATGTACGAGGCTTGCACTTTGAACTGAAGCAGGAATTTATTCAAACAGGCATTTTAGAATAATTTTAAAAAGAATTGTAGGCAATCCAGTGGGACATGCCTTATAATAGTTAGTGACCACAACCTTCTATTGACGATGCATTACTCCCAACATCTGAAATTCTAAAATACAACAAAATTGGAATCCAATAATAGTAAAATTGGGATCCATTAGTTCTTAATATCAGAAAATAATTATCAAAATTGGAATCCAATAATAACAAAATTGGAACTCGACAACCAAGTTCAATAATTCTTTAAAATATTGGAATCTAATATTGCTACTAAGCTGGAATATAATAACTAATAATAACAGGTCTATAATGGAATCCAGTATAAACAAAAATGGAATCACAATATAGTATCAAAAACGGAGATAGATTTCTTCCAGAACTTGTAATACTGGAGTCCAGATTCACTGGAATGCGTGAGCATCCATTTCACTGAAATAGGCATTGATTTCACATTTGCCTAATACCACACAATTCACTGAAATTAATAGTCACAACAACCAAAATTATGACATGATACATACTTAACACTCTCATAGCAATATACAATGGACAGGGTATGACATAACACAATAATTTACTCATGCAAGCATGCTTAAAATTTTAGGACTCTCACTATGTTTCCAAAAAAGGAGTCACAATACCTCATTTCAAAAATATGTCGATTTGTAAACATTAGTACTAAAATTACCTTCTTATGGGGATGAATTAACTACTAGCTTAAAAAAAACACAGTGTGCCTGATCATGATGATGCCAACGATCATCACATGTACAGGTTTTCCAATATTATAATATTTTATGGGCTTACTAGATGAACCACAAAAATCCATTCTGTCACTACGAATTTTTTTTATCATAGGTGAAAAATCAACTTTGATATCAAACTTGATCCATAACAAGGTAGTTTTTCTACTTTGTAAATTTTTATGAATGGATCCCAGAGGTTATTTTAAGAGTACTGAAACTTCACTTTCGATACCATATAAAATCAACTCCATAATTTTGCAATGCACCAAATACAACAATGAACAACAACAAGTTAATAATGGATTTTGGTAATGCCACTTAACCACCTTTGTTAAATGATGAATTGACCATTACAAAAAAGTATGGAAGCACATAAACTTACAACACTTCATGAATCTTATTTATCCAACCACATACTCTAACTATTTTCACATTCTATAGTTGGTTAGAGAAATTGAACTAAGCATCCAAGAAGTGTAACGAATTACACACAAGGGTATGTGCACAAAGAAGAAAGAGCATAGTGCCAAGGGGTGCTTACACATGTGAAGGTACCTTGGATCAACGTATGTAGGGTTGTGCACATGCATATGAAGAAGATAAAAGGACTTTTCCAAATTTCTAGAGAAGGCTAAAAATAGGAAAAGTAGGGTTTGAGTGCCGACCAAGAAAAGGATAAAATCATGATGACTTGGAGGCCAAGCAAGGGATATAATTATAAAAATTGCATGTAAAAAAATAATAGAGCCATGCACGAGTCAAAGCTAATAATAGGATTAAAGAAAGGTTTATATTTAGGATAATCTATTATTAGCATAGGACGTAAAGCATGCAAGCTAATTTTTTAGCACACCTATCCTTAGGAGAGTGCATGGATAGTGAATGAAAAGTACCCACCCCTATATATATGTGATGTATGTCTTTGTTAAAGAGAGATTGTGGATGAGAGAGTAGAGTTATTTTGTTTTGACATAGACTGGGGTTTGGTGTTTGCGTGCATGGACCTGTGCACTATTGTAATGACCGGTATATGTTTTCATCTTTTTGATATAATGAATAATTAGTTTATAATGGATACTTGTGGTTGGATGATGATATTTTATATGTCTAAAGAAGGATTCTTGATGATGCAATTGATATTAGTTCTTGTTTACATTGATTAAGTATTTTCCTTATTATATTTATTTCTAATTGCCATGTTTATGAGGATTGTTATGTATGGATGAGTGTCTTGGTTATGACTATGGAAAATGAGCATGGTAACCTTCTAATAGGAATAACAAAGGAGGGATCTTTTGGTTTCATGTGCTTTAGGTGAGCATTCAAATTTTTCTACATGAATTGCCAAAGCGCCTAGTTGGTGAGTGTGTAAATAAAAGGCTACATTTTAGTTTCATTGTCGGGACCTCTTTCCATTTATCTATTAGGATGTTGCATGTAAATGGTGTATCGATGACTATCTTTGGAGAGTATTGAAAGTTGAATAGAAGATCACCAAGATGCTTTTGCACATGAAGATATAGCACTAGACCTAAATTTAACGTGTCGAAAGTGGGTAGAGGATAATCTATATGACTACCTATATGAGACATTATTCATCTCTTTCCTAGTAGAGTTATACCAATTCTTGACATCTTATGCATCAAAAAAAAAATTCTACCCAAGAAAGATAGTTTGGATGTAGGAAGACTATCAAACTCTATTTTTTCAACTAAAACATGGACTAGAATTGTGGATCATTGGTGGGAAGATGTGATGTGTAACCATACTTTGGAATATGTAATTTCCACATATTTTTTATCTAGAGGAAGAAAATTTCAAGTTTTTGTGTGAGCCCAGAGGATCCTATTTACACATGATACCCTTAGCTATCAAGATCTTGATGATAGAATTGGGGTTGGAAAAATTACCTATGGTTAACTAAACCCCACCACAAGTAGGGGTAAGAAAAGATCTTGACAAGGATAATGGTGGCCCTGGCAGAAGAAAGACATAGAGAGGAAAGGTGGATCAAGTATGATGAAGCGTGACATAGGGTAGTTGACACAACATTTTTATCAAGAAGAATGATGATTAGAAAAGGTTTTTAGACTCTCGTGGAAGACAAAGATCCATAGTATCATGTCCTCCCAACTTTAGGAAAGCACAGTAGAGATACCCTATTGGCTTCTAATGAGAGCATGTCAGAGGAAAGAATGAGAACCATGGGCATATATCTGACCCAACCTATTTATCTCGCCCTTGCGGAAGGTTTTTTACATCTAGAAGTATTTTTTGAAGTGCATTCTAGTGAAGGAAAGAAAGTAGGATCTCCATGTTGGGTTTGAGATATAGGTAGATATAAAAAAAATTTACCCAAGGAAGTGCAAAAAATTAAGGACGCGCACATGGCTACGTAACAGGTTTCAATGTTCATGAGTAATTTTGGAGGAATTTTTATAGGAACGTCATCAGGATAGAGTGTCGATGCACAGACCATTAGAAGTAATCCTATAGGTATTGCAACAATGCAGATAGTGGGTGTCCAATTTAGTACCACAACTAGGACACGAGGAGGTTAATCTACGGGACCTCAAGCCATGGAAGGTGGTGCATGAGGCTCAGAAGTTTTAGGTCAGCCACCACATGGAGGAAATATTTGTGGTGGTTTAGGGTCTGAGTCTAGTCCTTATCTAGGGTAGGGTCCACAACCACCTCTTAACTAGCCTCATCAGACACCACCTCAATAACCACAACATTAGACACCTCAAGTCTACTTTGAGATTTCTCTTCACTTTCTAGAGTACCTAGGTGTGGAAGATGTAGTTGAGCACATGCGCAAGTGTGAATTGTTATGGAGAGAAAAAGGCATTACATCCCCTGATAGAAAGGCAAGTCAATTCACCACCACACTTCAAGGGCGTGCACATAGTTTGTAAAAAAAGTATGATCCACACCAGACTATGGTGGATTATGATAATTTATGCACAAAATTTTTGGCTTAATTTCACATTCCATAATTTGAGAAAAAGAGTATCAACGTGCTCAAGGACATCAAGCATGGTTTGTCTAAAAGCGTAAATGAGTACGATGCATATTTTAAGACACTACTATACAAATTATATTATGACATTCATCAATTCAACATACACAATGGTTTTTTGGAGGTTTACTAAATCCATTTCAAAGGGAATTGTCACACAAGACATATGTAGATCTATGTGAGGCCTTGGAAGCAGCCCTATGTGTTGAAGAAGTAAGGAGTGTAGACACTGGATTGAGACCATTTTTGGAGGAACAAATAATATCTATGGCTAATTAATTGTAAAAAATCTCTAGCAATTCATCACAGAAAACTCATAGTGGGCTATGGTGCACTAATTTTGAGGTTGAAGAACATACAAAGGATAGTTTTCTGTGTAGGACGGTGCACGTATTAATACAATATTATGATATTTTCCACAAGAATCATGATGTTTGCAATTTCCCTCTCTTGCAATGCATGACAATGAAAATTATCTCCATGAATTGTAATATTTTTGATGCACACATCCCTGATACCAAATATTTTCGGTTGCTAGATCAAATTCATGAGGATTATGAGATTGGATTATGGCAAACCATGGTGGTGTGTGTTGGTCGTCAAAAAGAAACTCCAAGAAGAGCAACAGTCAGGGGACAAGAAGTCCCTCCTCTTTAATGGGAGAGGTTCCCTTATTCAGAAAAGAACCTATTTACACATGTACAAAGCGTGGTTTCACAATGGAACTTGGATATCATAAATTTTTTTCCTAAATAGATCACCAATTACAAAAGGACAGAGGAATGAAAATGTGAAAATAAGCAGAAAGGCACCATCCAGAATTATAGATGACAGAATAATTCCTTATGCATGCAATATTACAGTGGATTGGAATAAGATCATTTGTACTTACATTAATAAGATGAAATTTGAATAGACACACAGTTCTATGAATAACATCTACAAGAATAAAAAGCTTCTCAGCATAATGTAGACAAATGATCTTACAATATTTAATGGATAGCTTACGAATAAGAAGGAATCAGATAGACAAAGAATGGAAATCTTTCTGTATTGATTTCTTTGTGATTTCTTTACACTTTTATAAATAAGCCAAGTTCTCTACCCTAAAAAATGGTGAAGAGAGGCCATTATATAGTTTACAAATTAGTTATCCTTAGTAACTACTTCTTTTAACTAATGTTTAGTTAGAGGGCTGCGAATCACAATTACCCCAACTAATTACATTAAATCCAAGAAGAAAGGAAGAAAAGAGAAGAATGAGGAGAAGAAGATAGGTGATCATGACTGAGAGGGGCCCACTGACTTTAGGATCCACTGTCTGAATCTTTTCAATGCCTCTGCTATGTCTCTGCCTTGTGGGACTGATGTGTTGGCAGTGGACTGAGTCCAAAATCTGAGGCACTTCTCCATTTCTTTATCGAATTCGACATGAGTATGATAATCTTTATTCACCTCCTCAATAGCAGACTGGAGAGAGTAGATCTCCTTTATCTTTTCTTTGTAAATAGACTCCTCCTTGAACAAATTCTCTTTGACAAAAGCTCTAAATTGAGCTTTGATTTCTTGTAAAGAGAGAGGCACACTAGAAGTCTCATCAAGGAGATGGCAATGTATATCCTTGAAGGCAGATATAACTAGAGTCTTGAAGGCCTCACCCTTCTGCCAGCTATTTCTTAACTCTCCCAAAGCCTCCTCCAGCACCTTGATTTTCCATTCCACGCTATATACCCATGACTTTGACAAGTTATCTTTTACATCATCAAAGACCTTGCTTGCCATAAAAATATTTTCATCAGCCTGTCCCATAAGGTGAAGGTCTACTATACAGTTGCTCCAGATTTTGAGTTCTTTATCTATATTCCCAATAGTGGAGGAGAGCTTCCGTTGCAAATTATTTACCTTCTCATTGAGTTTGAAGGCTTCTCTAATGAAATTCAATCCTGCAATGAGCATGTCATCCACCATGGCCTCCATAGCCCTTCCATAGATGGAATACTTGTGCATATCTTTGATACTCTTCACCTCATCTTGGCTGAGAATCACAGGTGGTGGAAGAGTAGTCAGTGGGATAGGATCTAAAACTTTGTCCTTGGACAGTAGTGACTTGATGAAACTTGTAAGAATCTGGGCCTGCTCCTCCAACTGCTCTATGGTTTGTTGTCCTTTCTCTACCCTCCCAATGACTCTACTGACTGTTTCTTGAAGATTGTGGATCTCACCTTCAGGGGTAGACTCTCCCATGGGAATTCTTGAGAGCTCAAGGTCGAATGCTTGCAAATATTGCTCTGGCTTGTCTACCTTAGGCTTGGCTATCTCTAGGAATTGTTGGCCCTAAGCATCAAACACTATCCTGGAGGTAGTTCTGGCTTTTTTGGAATGAGTAGGAGTAGTGCCTAATAAGGCTGCCACAACATCAAAATTGGGTCCCAAAACTCGGGAGGAATACTTTCTCTTCCTACTGTCAACAAGAGGTTGCACACATGAAAAAGAGGAGGAAGAAGCAGGTGGGGCAAGAGGACCAAGAGACAAAGAACTCATGGCACCCAAGGTTTGCATTGCTATTGCCTCTAGTTGGGATATGAGTGGAGCGCTTGGGGCTTCTGGCATAGACGAGTCACTAGCACCTGGAAGCTCAATTCTTTGGACCTACTTTTCTTTATCCATGGGGGCTTCTGGAGTGCTTATAGAGACTGGAACTTCACTCTCCTCACTTTCACTGAGAAAAATTATGTTCTCTGGGCCTGAGGGCAACTCCGTGTGCTTTTTTAGGGGATCTTCCTCCACAGGCTCCTTCTTGACTTCTCTGACTTTCTTTTGGTATACCTGGGTGGATGAGGAAAGAGTGGAGATTGTGGGACCTTGAGTTGACGAGGTAGGAGGGGTCTGCATAGGTGCTCTAGAATCAGGTGACAATTCCTCTTTTCTTGGTGTTGATGTGTCTTTGGAGGACTCACCTGAGTGCCTTCTGAGTTCACAAACTCTCCTGACAAACTAGATTTTGGTTCTTACCAAGACGGGAGCTAGGATTTCCGCCAGATCGTCCTTCTCCTTTTTGAACCAATCCAAATCCTCCAAGGGAGTGTGTTTGACCACGTTGTCATACTCATATGAGTACATGTCAGAATTATCATCTTGGAGCCCTTCAGGAACTTGGTACAGATTAAGCTCTTGAATTAGTTGAAGAGAAAATCTGACATAATGCCTCCTTCTTGCTTTAAAATCATCAACACAGTTAGCTCAATAATCTTCTATGTCTGCCCTATGATGATAAGTGATCTTGATGTTCTGCTTAATAAAATTCTTCAAGTCAAAACAGGTTCTTGGCCTGAAGAAATGGACAGTGATGGGAGCTAGGGATCTTTCTATGTTTTGTGCATGTAGAGATGTTTTGCAGGTGTAGTTTCCCAAAGTGATGGGGAAGTGCAAGACAGTAATTTTCTTATCCCTACAGGTTCTGTGTAACTTGTCCAATTGCCTGCATACTTCTATTAAGGCCATTTTATCATTACAGAACATGGGGAGTTTGAGAGGGATGCTCTCATAGCCAGCAAGCCTTATATAGGAAAATTTTCTAAATTGGATGAAGTAGGCACCGTGTTGCGATATCAAATTCATAGCTTCATTAGAAAATATCCTCGTTGTATCGCTCTCCAGAATCCTGACAATGTACATGGTGAAGGCATCATTCACCCTTCTAAATTTGTGATTGCTAGTTTCCAAGGTGAACTGAGGGCAGTAGGCATATACGGGGTCACCCTTGTGAGCATCAATGTATGAGAAGCCAAACCATTGCCTTGATGCTACTAGAGTATACATCAAGTATGAAGTCATATAGAACTTCTTGGTTTGTTGTACATTGGATAGCTGCTCTGCTAGGTTCATACTAATGAGCTCTACCTAATTGATATTCTGAGTTCCTTTACACACCATATTGATAAGTGGGCACATCCAGAAATGGAACTCATTTGTAGAGGGTAAGCCCATGACCCGAGCCAGTAGGATTATAAAATCCGACAATTCCTCATTTAAATCTACACGGAAAATAACCTTGGATAGACGAGATGCCCCCTTTTTAGGGTTTTTAAGCCAGGACTTTGCCACCCGTGCCTTATATTTCTCACTGTCTTGATCAAAGAGGGCTTGTGCCTAGTTTTGAGAAATTACTATAGCATTTTCCATCTCTTGAATTCTTAGGGTAGTGCCAATGGTGGTAGCGTCAAGTTTGGCGATGAGTTCCCCATGCACATTCGTCAGCTCACTCAAATCAGGGTTGAAATGAGCACCGCAGGAAAGTATTATATCTGCGCATTGCACCGAGATAGGGAAACCACCGGTGAATACTAAACCACTGTCATGAATCATCTGTGCCATGGGTGAAGGATTCACGTCTGTCATTCTTGCCCAAAAATCTCCAAAGTCGAGGTAACAAACCTCATTGTCCCTGATATCGGGAACGGCAGACTCGAGCGGTGAGACTTGCTCCTAGCCTTGGAATTTAATCTTCATGTTGTTATCAATTTGAGGAGCTAAGGTTGCAATCTGGACTTGGGACAAAATTGCAGGGGAAATGAGTATGCGCGCAGAAATTTTGATCACAAAGGTATGAGCAATGGATAGCAAGAAAGCAGTGTGCAAAATGCATAGGGGACAGTTCATTATATAGCCATTTGGGAGAGAGAAAGACAATTAATGTGCATTAAATACACACCTACCAACTTGGAAAGCAAGATATTTGTGAAGAGAGGGAAAAATTAACTCAAATAGCCTTTGGTTCATTTGGGACACGCGGGATGCGAAAGCACGATTTGGCCGATACGGGAAAAGTATGCACAAATGCTTCTGGGACATGAGGGACGAAAGTACGTGGAGTACGCGATTCAGCTGAATCAAACAAAAAGGGAACAATGAGTCCAGGTGAACTTGGGACACTTGGGACAAAAAGTTCCTACGGGCCTGAAAGAAACAGACTTCAGGTAAAGCAGCCGATCGGGGAACAGAGAGCCCAAATGAACTTGGGACACTTGGGACAAAAATGTCTGACAAGCCCGAAAATCACACAAAATGACCCAAAAACGCAGATTTTTCCAATTTCTTGACTTTTCACATTACCAGGACAACAGAAAAGACATTAACTTCAAAAAATTTCAATTTTCAACTTCTCAAAAGCAGGAGAATTTTGAGTGGACAACAGCGTGTAGCTCTTAAGTATAGGAAGCACAACCTAATGAAGGAAAATATAATGGAGAAGGTGGATTCCACAGTCTATATATGAGTAGATGCTAAGGTGATAGAGCCAGATTCACACGTGATATTTTCTATACATGTGGATCCCCAAATCATTACCACTATGAGTGTCCCCAAAATTTGGTATGCATGTATTACGGAAAACAACATAAGGTTAAGGATTTCCATGATATTTATGAGTGTATGTGTAAGAACAAGAAGAAGGAAATAGGTGTGGGCATGATTAAGGTGCAGCATGTGAAGAATGACCAATGGATTCCAAAGAAGATGCCTTATCCAGAGTTATAGCCCATATTGGTAACTACTCAGGAAAAAGCAACACATGTACACAAGCCTTTTAAAAACAAACCACTCATTAGGAGAGAGGAAGTTATGCATGGAAAATATACATATTTTTCTCATCAAAAAGAGGTCTATTAGGAGACCATGGTGGTGATTAGAGACTTATAGGGTGAAATCCAATGCATGAAATAAAATGCGCGTGAGAGGGAATGCACAAAGACAATTGAGATCCCATATAAGGATGTAGATGATTTGAAGGGGGTATGTAAATTGTTGAGACAATATAATATCATCCCATTATTAGGGGAATGGATATGCAAGATTGTACCATACGTTAAAGTTTAGCATGAGTTAAAGACCCTTCATGCAAACTTGCCACCACATAACCATGTGTATGACAAATAAATCACACTAGATGCATTTATTGATGGTTGGTTGGTGAGAAATATTTTGATTGACACAGGTGTTGAGGTGAATGTTCTGAATTTAGATGCATGGACCTAGATGGGGAGGTCACCATTGAAATTATCTTCTAATGTGTTATATATGATGAACAAGACAAGGGCCATACATATTGGGGTACTGAAGGATGCTTTAATTACCATTCAAGGAGCCAAGTATATTGGAGATTTTGAGGTTCTAGATATTGGTGAGGAAGATAACTTTCCAACACTACTTTGGCATCCTTGGTGTTATGTGAACAATGTCAACTTGCATTTCAACAAGATATATATTAGTTTTGAGAACAAGGATGAGCTCGTGGTCATACCTAGATGAGGCAAAGTTTGCACCATACAACCATACATTGAGCCTTTGAGTGAAGAAGAGCATAATAGAATATATGTGCAGATGGTTCATGACCCTGAGAATGTGGAACAATCTAAGGAGGGTGTACTTTAGTGGGAAGATGCACACTCTGTAAATGACACTACTAGTATTTCTTGCAATAATTAGGCCCATTATGTATACGAAATGGTCAGGTATGAGATGAAAGGGAGAGTCGCCAAGATGATCAGACTACACATATGGTTAGGAATTTTGGCATAACTCAATTACCAGGGTATACTGGTGAGGATAAACCTAATTCGTTCTTGCATGCCACAGAGAACTAATGGCCAAATGAAGTCGATCAAAGGAATATGTTGGTCTATAATTTGTGCAGGAAAACAACACTTTAGGGGGAAACACACAGATAAATTTTTGGACTGGCGAGAAGTGAGAATCACCTTTTCAATCATTTTTACTCATAACAATGTATCGATGCTTATATGAGTATGATGGGAAGTCTCTTGTTTCATTACATGTCTATAACTGTGAGAGACAATGGGTGCAAGGACAAGAGGCACTACCACCATCTCTTTCGGTACATAATTTCTATTCCACTTTGAGTAGATATGCACATGCATGGTATGTCCATGCTAAGTTAAATATGGAGACTACAAGATGGTGCGAGATGAATGAAGGTATTATTCATACCTTTGACTATTTTTCTAATAAACCTCATGTACATAAGGATTTGAAAATTATGAAGCATGTCACATTGGGGGATAGCTTGAAAGTAAAAGAGCTCATAGTTAAGCTACTAGGAGAACCTAATCCCGAGTCATGCGAAGAGACACTTGAAATAGAAGAGATGGAATTGGGTCGTGCTTGGAAGGAAAAAGAAAAGGGAAGCTAGTATACCTCATTGAGGATGAAAAGGTAGAGAACTTGGATATTAGCCACATAGAATGCACAAGAGATTTAATGGACTCTATTTATGGAAAGGCACACACGTACCATGCCCCCATGAAGAATAAGAAGGTTAATATCGGTATCAAGGATGCACCTAAGGAGGCCATCATTGGAGACTACTGGTCCAAAAAAGAAGTAACAAATATTATTGCGTGACTTTCAAGACTTGTTTCTAAAGGGATATCATGAGTTAAAAGGATTTCAACCCTTGTTGGGAGAGATTAAGATTAAGCTGAAATAAGACGCATTCCCTAATTTTAAGAGAACTTACAGGATGAATCTAAACCTACATGTGAAGGTGAAGGAATAAATAGACAAGATGCTTAATTTTGGCATCATTAAACCAATTAAGGAGTTTAAGTGGGTTAACCCTATCTTTATTATCATCAATAAGGATGGGAGGATTAGGATTATAGGGAACTAAATGCTTCATGTTTCATAAAACCTTTTCCTACACCATTCATAGAGGAAATACTTGAGGGAGTTGCAGGGCGCGATATTTATTCCTTCATTGATGGGATCTCAGGTTATCACCAGGTCCGCATTATGTGAGAGAGCCATGAAAAGACAAATTTCTCCACTAAATGGGGAATTTTTTCATATACGGTGATGCCATTTGGATTGAAAAATTCTCCCATAGTATTCTTGTGCATATTTGTACAGGATTTTCATGACTTCATTTATAAGTTCTAACAAGTATATTTATATGATTGAACCATTTATGGGTTGGTTAGGGATCATTGTGATAATATAAGGCTCATGTTTGAGAGGTGTAGGAAGTTAAGCGTCTCTCTTAACATTAATAAGTTTATCTTTGCTACACCTTTTGGCACTTTATTTGGGAACATCATTTGTAAAGATGTATTAATGGTGGATCTAGCTAAGATTGTAGCAATTTTTGGGTTAGAAGAACCTACCAACTAGAGTGAGCTACATGGATTTTTGGGGAACACTGGTTACTACATAAAATTTATTAAAGGATATGCAAAGATTTTTACACCTCTAGAATAATTTATTAAGGTCAAAGGAAATTTTTATTGGGGCAATGCGCAGTAATAGGCATTTGAAACATTAAAGGAGAATCTTACCACTACACCAATATTTTTCTTCTCTTTATGGAACAAATCTTTCCACGTACATGTTGATTCCTCTTGTATGGATATTAGTGTAGTCTTGGCACAACTTGGAGAGGGTAATGTGGATCATCCCATATGTTTTGCAAGTCAGAATTTGACACTAATAGAGTAGAATTATACTACAATAGAGAAAGAGGAATTTTCCATGATCTACGCACTTTATAAGTTCTAAAAATACTTTTTGGCCACCTTGTTCATATTTTATACAGATCATATGGAATTGAAATACTTGGTCATTAAACCTTTTTTTAAGGGTGCATCTACCAGTTTATATTTATATTTCAGGAGTTTGATATCATAGACATTGTAAATCCTGGAAAGAGCAATATGGGACTTGATCACTTATCAAGGATACACTCTAGAGATGACACATAGATTTTTTAAGACACTATGCATGATGTGTAGTTATTCAGGTTGAATCATGTGCCCACATATTTGGAGGACATAATAATATTTTTGTACACTAGACTTGCATCTGAAGGAATGAAAACATTGGGGAAGAAACATCTTGTTATTTGAGTTATTCCTTAACAACTCATTGGAGGAGACTTGTATAAGATTGGATGTGACAAGGTCTTGTGCAGGTGTATTTTAGAACATGAGTACAAGGCTATTATGGAGGAAGTTCATTGTTGTCACCCATTCTAGAATGGTATAAATTTTGGAAAAATTTAAAATTTTTGGGTTAGATGCCTATGTTACGGATATTTTAGGAGGCCCACCTTGCAATAATTTGATGATCTGAGAACCTTCATAAGGCTGATCCAACACGTTGCATGGAAAAAAACAAGAGGTGTAAATTATGATGGAATTTCTTCAATAGTGGTAAGCTATCTGGGGGCATTCTTACAAAAAACCAAGCTCCTTGAATTACCCACCGAGCTGGTCAAAGGTTCACACATTGTGCTCCTTCAATATAATGGGTGGATAAGCTAACAAGCATCACTGAGTTGTTTGTATTACACACTAAGTTGCTTCATCGAGTTAGCTATAGTTAATGAGCCAAGATATATGTGAAGGATTAGGCTAGATGTTAAAGGAGACTGAGATCGATTTGTATGTGACCGAGCTTCTTGAAACTTGAGTGAGTTGGTATGTCATGAAGCCAATGAGCTATCTCATTAAATTGGAGGAACGGTCGAGTCCGCATGCCATGAAGAAACTGAGTTATTCACATCATGCACTAAGCCATGTAAATGAAACTGAACTCCCAAGGGCTACATCAAGTTGGTCTGAATCATTTAGCTGTAGGAAAATTGTAATGACACCGAGCTACTTCAATTTGTGAGAGGCTAAGTTAGTCTATGTTGAAGAAATGCAAGGAGGTCTAGCTCAAATTCAATCCATGGAAGATTGAATCTTGCATAGATTGAGGGCCATTGAGAAATATTGATACTAATTTTTTTAAAAAGCTAAGCTCACATAGGAACACAACAAGATTACTTGAGGTCTCTTTTAACTATCTCCAGAATAACTATAGTGCATGCAAGGAGTGAGTCACTCAAAGATTCTTAATTTGGGAAGACTAAGAGAGAGTTACAACTAGCTCTTTCATTATAATTTTTGTGTAATAAATGTAATGGAATAAAGAAAAGGGGAGTAGGGAGCTAAGATCAAACTTGAGCAATGGATGAGGACGAGTTTTTTCACTTTAGATCAGGCCATGGAAGCATCAAAATAGAGTTACAAGCTCAAGAGAGATGAAACTGAGCTATAGAAAAACACAACAAGCTATATCATGAGGAAATGAGTTATTTATATCGGCGTCCAACCTCCAAAAACATTGGATTAAGGAGGTGAGTTGTTACCCATGGTGATGCATGGAAATTTTGAGTAATGGGAGGCACACAGCTCACAAATCAAGCCTGTTTCAAGTCCTATGTTTAAGAGAGCTAATTTATGTAAAAAATATGGGCCAAGCTACTTATCCATCAGGCCAAGTCATCTTCGCATAGACAAAACTATGAAAAAATCCCCATTGGCGAGCTAACATATAAGACCGAGCTCCATGAATTGACATCAAGACACATTAGTTCATCAAGATGTTAAAGCCATCAAACTACTGCAGTGAATTGTTAAACCATCAGGAACTGAGCCACTAGAATATATTTACCAAGAAATTCGATGATTAAGCAGGATAAAGGAAATTTCAGGATGAAATAACATGCCATGCTCATCAAAAGGGCATCGAGTATGAAAATCAACTCAACACCTAGAGTGTACTACACAAGAGGGATGGAGATGAGTTTCTGATATAAATCAATCTTATTTGTATAAAGGTCCATGGTGGAGTCATTATTTTTCAAAAAGGCATAGGAATAGAACTTAGTCAAATTTTGGGGAGAGGTTGAACCCTGAGTTGAGTTCTATGGTGAAAGGAATTTGGTCACATAGGAGAAAAAAATCCCAGACAGCTTGGATGAGGATGGGCCATTTGTGTAAGGAAATCCCAAAACACCTAGCATAGTGTTTTGTGGAGATGGCGGCAATGAGTGTCCCAGACATCCCGTGGGATGTGAGTTTTTTTGAGACTCGAGATTACCAAATGAGTAGAGGAGCAATGTGGGTGAAGAAGGTGGTCAGCGGCTCACCTTGGTGTCAAACCAATTCACGTGAACCACTATGGATTTGACAAGGCTCTTGTGAACTTATCTTTGTTGATGAAGACTATTTGTGACAATTACACCAAAATAAAGGAGATGGTCAAAGACTGCATAGTTTGAGTTGAAAAATCCCATGCAGATGCTCAGTATTCATAATACTTTTAATTAAATTGTGGTTTCTACATGCCAGATGTAGAAGCCATAGTTTTCTACCAATTTAATAAGTTGCTGGAATAACCTCGATCTGATACCAATTTGTAGAAAATATGCAGTCTTATACATCAAACAACATAAAAGAAATAAACAGAATAATTAAATAACTTGCATAAAAAAATGAATATTTGAAACAGAACTGTTGTGTGTAATCTCCATTAATAAAAGCTTCATCATACTCAGAGATTCAGGTCTTTATGTGCATGCAGTTGTGTGCTTTCAATGCACATCCTTACTTTCTTGTGCAAATTTCACACCTTTGTGTGTGCATACAAAGCAATTACAATTGTTGTTATTTAAATAGAATAAATCACCCACTAACAGCTCTTTAACTAAGCATTCTAAATTTAAACTCATGCTTTAAAATAGTTGCATGCTATGCATGAATTAAAATAAATTTATTTGAACTAAATATAATCCTAAAAATAGGATAAAGCTGAGTTAACTAAAACAAAACTAAATCTATTTTTAATATTCCTAAAAAAAGATATGGTTGGAATTCACTATGCATGGGCATGAATTTTTCCAACACTCCCCCTTAATTTCAAACTGTAGCTTTCACTCTCCTGGAGCTGCGTTTGCTTTTTTAGATTTGTCATGTGTAAAATTACAAACTCCCAAACAATCTCTCAAATATTTGAAAATTGCTTTTGTTAAAGCCTTTGTAAAAATGTCTACAAACTGATCTTCAGATCTGTAAAATTACGATGAATTTCCTTGTTGTTTACTAGCTCCCTGATGAAATGATACCTCATATCAATATGCTTGCTCCTCTTATGAAAAACATGATTTTTGGACAACGATATGGCTAAGTTGTTGTCACAAAAAATCTGTGTAGATTCCTCTTGTTTCTATTGTAAATCTGTCAACACTCTTCTCATCCAATCAACTTGACATGTTGCTCATGTTGCTGCTACATGCTTTGCTTCTTCTGAAGATAATGTGACAATGGGCTGCTTCTTTGATGCCCATGAAACCACTCCTATTCTAAAGTGAAAAGTATAGCTAGATGTGTTCTTCCAATCAACTATACTTCTAGAACTGTCACTATCTATATAACCAATGAGTTTGAACTCATCTGAACTTGAATAAAGAATTCCATGTTTTCTTGTTCCATGTACATACCTCAAAATTATTTTTCCAGCTTAGCAATGTGAATCTTTTGGAGATTCCATGAACCTTGATATGAGGCTCACACCATGCATGATATCAGGCCTTATGGCCGTCAAATACATAAGACTTCCAACCAATTTTTTAAAAAATGTTGGATCCACAAACAATCCTTCATCCTCTTTGCTCAACTTCAAACCTACTACAACTGGTGTTGGCACTGGCTTACAATTCAACATGTTAAACCTTTTCAAAACATCACTTGCATACTTTTCTTGTGAGATAAAAACTTCACCTTTTGATTGTTGAACTTGAATGCCCAAAAACTAATGCAGAATACTAAGATCTGTCATTTCAAACTCCTTCTTCATGGCTGATTTGAATGACTCTGTAGATAGATTTCTAGTAATGATCAAATCATCTACGTATAAACAAACAATTAAAATTTTACCTTGCTCATTTATCTTGGTGTATAAGGTAGGCTCACTGCTGCTCCTACTAAAACCATTCTCAATCAAATAAGAATATATTCTATTATACCAAGCTCTAGGTTCTTGCTTGAGACCATAGAGAACTTTCTTCAATCTGTATACTTTTCCTTCATGACCTTCAATCTCATAACCTTCTGGCTGATTTACATAAACTTCCTCTTCAAGGAATCCATTTAAGAATGTTCATTTAACATCCATCTAATAAATAAGCCATTTTTTTTGAGCTGCAATTGCTAAAACCATTCTTACCATGTCCAAACGTGCTACTGGTGCAAATGTTTCATTGTAGTCAACTCCATATTGTTGCATAAAACCTCTTGCAACCAGACTTTCTTTGTGCTTCTATACTTTTCCATCAACATTGTATTTTGTCTTGTAGACCCACTTGACTCCTATCACGTCCTTTCCTTTTGGAAGATCCATCAACTCCCATGTCCAATTCTTCTCTAGAACATCAATCTCATCACCCATGGCTTTTTCCCAAACTTCATTCTTTATAGCCTCTTCATAATATACTGGATCTGCAGCTTGAGAAAATAATGCAAACAATGAAAATGAATTAGTTGTATCAACATTATAAATCTCACTTAGACTTCTTGTTTTCCGCTGCACATGAGTATTCAATGTAGGACTACTTTGTGGTGATGGAGTAGGTTCTGGTGTTCCCTATGGTGTCTCTTGCATGGCTGAAGATGGCTGAAATCTTGGTGACCTCTTGACTGTAGATGGAGGTTTAGCTTGTGCTACAACTTGTGGTGCATGTCCAAGATTTGTAGATACAATACTTTGCTACTCTAAAGTTTCATCTGTCATATCATCATGTGGAATAGTTGTTGCTATACTCACTGTTTTCTCTATACTTTCATCCCATGCTTCATTCTCAATAAATTTTACGTCCCTTCTGATCACAACCTTTCTAATGACTGGATTATAAAACTTGTAGACTTTTGTTTTCTCTGAATACCCAACAAAAATACACTTTTCTCCTTTGTTGTCTAACTTCTTCCTTAGCTCATCAAGTACATGTGCAGACGCTACACAACCAAAAAAACTGAAATGTGAAACACTATGTTTCCTATTAGTCCATGCTTGTTGAGGAACCATGTTGCTAACAAGTTTCGTTGGACACCTGTTCAAAATATAAACAGAAGTTGCTATTGCTTCTGCCCAATAATCATTTGGAAGATGTTTTACCTTCAACATGCTTCTCGCCATCTCCATGATGGTTCTATTTTTCCTCTCTACCACACCATTTTGTTGTGTTGTATACCTGGTATTAAACTACTTGTGTATACCATGGTATCTGCAAAAATTTATAAAATCATTAGAAACATACTCACCTCCTCTGTCCGTTCTGAGAACTTTGATGTAGTATCCACTTTGCTTCTCCACTAATGCCTTGAACTACTGAAATGTATCAAAGGCATCTAATTTATTTCTCAGAAAATAAACCCATTTCTTCTTTGTGTAATCATCAATAAATGTCATAAAATAAATACAATCTCCCATAGAAGTTGTCTGCATAGGTCCACATAAATCTGAGTGTACAATATCAAGTGGTACACTTGCTCTTGTTGTTTTGCCAACTGGGAATGAATTTATGTGTTGCTTCCCCAAAATACAACCCTCACATACCCTTTTCAGTTTCTAAGTCAATGGAAAACCTTTAACCATATTTTTTCTATGTAATAAATTCAACCCTCTAAAAATTCCAATGTCCATACCTTAGATGCCAAAGCCATGATTTATCCTTCATGACTGAATGAAAAGCTGATTGTGTTCCTTCAGTGCAGGAATCAACTATATTTATGTAGAAATCAGCACGAGACTCACTTACTATAGTGCAAACCTGATTTACATTGATGTAGAATGCATCTGATTGAGCACATGACTCAATAAAAGACTGATTTGGCTTAGCGTAGGACTTTGTTGCAAACTGAGCTGTTGATTTTGCTCCAAACAGATCTGATTTCTTCTTTTTTCTAGGTTTTAAAATCAATGGAAACATCCTATTGCTTCTCATCTTCACTTTTTCAATCAACTGAGTGCTAGGGGCTTTTTCCACAATCACACACTCATTGTCTTCCATATATAGACTCAGTATCCTTTTTGTACCAGTTGTCCAATACTCATAAGGTTATGTTTCAAACCTACAACATAGTAAACATATTGCATACTTTTTTTCTCCCCCATATCTTGTTAGAATACTAACAACACCTTTTCCTTTTACTAACACAATGTTGTTATTTCCAAGAGTTACATCACTCTTAACTGAATCATCCAAACTAGAAAACAAATCTAGATTACTGTCATGTGATTACTGTAACCTGAATCCAAATACCATACATCACATGGACTCTCTTTTGACAAATTACATTTAATAGGGGATAGATAAGGTATTTCTTCATAAATCCTTGTGCATGCAATAAACATAGGTTTATAAATAGAACTTCCAACCTGATTTTTATTTTGCATCTCCTGATCATATTAATTTTTCTTGCAATCATAATCATAGTGTCCATACTTCTTGCAATAATGGCACTGAACATGAGAATTGTCTTGTCTCTAACCATAACTCTATTCTTGATTCTATCCTCTTCCACCTGAGTTTGATGAACCATTGCCACATCCTCTAGATGGACTTCTTCCTCTGTATCTTGGGCTGAAACTTCCTCTTCTTTTTCCATGACTACCTGCTATCTGAGAGGCAAAATCTTGATCTATACTTGCATGTGATCTATTCATCCTCTGTTCATGATTGATTAGTGATGCATGCAACTCATCAATATAAAACTAACTCAAATCCTTAGTTTCTTCAATAGCAACAACTAAAGGATCAAATTTCATAGGAAAACTCCTAAGAAATTTTTCAATAACCCTTCTATCTTCAAGAGTCTCACCATGAGATTTGATTTGATTGACTAAGCCAACTACATAAGTAAAAAATGATTCTACATAATCTGAATCTTTCATTGCTAAATTCTCAAAATCTGTACGAAGTAACTATAGTTTGGTGGTTTTTACTTTCTTCTTACCTTGATATGCAACTTGTAAAGTATCCCATGTGCATGCATATTTCCATGCATGCTACGGTTGGAATTCACTATGCATGGGCATGCATATTTCCAACATATTTGTGACAATTACACCAAAATAAAGGAGATGCTCAAAGATTGCAAAGTTTGAGTAGATAAATCCCATACAGATGCTCATAATGGCACACCTCCAATTATTGATCATTATACATTTCAGTTTGTTAGTGATGTATTTTTCATATGTATTTTCTCGGACTACTCTAGTTACCATTTTCCTACCTTGTGTATCTAATGATCTTCTAAATCCTAAAGAGAGATCTATTCGTAAAGTTAGGGAAGCTGTAGAGGTAGAAATTTCCCCAATAATTACAGAGAATCTCTATTTAAGATTGTTCTAAAATGTGTAAATCTTAAGGTGGCTGGAAGTACCATTAAGGGTTATGGGTGCCTTGATCTGTCTGTTGTTGGTAGCACTATTTCTATGGATGAGATTGCAAGGGTAGATGTTAGCTGTTCTACATTTCTTATGATGCATATTTCCTTAGCAATGCTTACAATTTCAATATGTTGAAATGAGCATCAAAAGAAAAAAATGCTAACCTTATTTGGCTCAACTCGACACCATTGTAGACATACTAGCCATTTTTTAAAGAAGCACAACTACGAATTAAATCAATGGGTGTATTATTGTATGGACCCCCTGTTATAGGGAAGACACTAGTGGTGAGGGAAGAAGCTAATCATACATAATATATTTTTATTTGAGTTTCTGATTATTAATTGGTTCAAAAATACCTAGGGGAAGGTTCAAGAGTGGTTCGTGATCTTTTTTTCATGCCCATTCCATAATATTTATGGATGAGATTGATAGTATATGGTCTACTTGAATGGAGTCTGGGTATGTCAATTGTAATAGTGAAGTGCAAAGAACTATGCTCGAGCTACTTAATCAACTTGACAGAATTGAAGCATATAACAAAATTAAGGTTCTAATGGCTACTAATTGGATAGATATTATTGCTCATGCTCTTCTTCGACCTAGATCAGTTGACATTGGAAGCATATGATAAAAATAGATATCAAATTTCATGAATATAATTTATTTCCAATAGCCAATTGAGATCCCCTACTATTTTTCAGACACTTGGAAAGCTATGTGATAGAGCTAAGGTTCATTCAGAGACAACATTATCAAAGTTCATGCTTTCACCACTACCATGAGGATATGTACCTTTGGAATGTTTTTTAGAAAGAAAGTGGAGCTAATACTAGAGTGGCATTCCTTAATTAATGAGCTATCATCATCCCATTCAACATTACAAGAATTATTAGAGCCAGGGTCTAGAACTATTAGAGGGGTGTTGTCATTAGATGAGAGTTGTGGAGGCATTGACTCATCAGAATCAAACTGAAGATGTTGAGTGTCATGAAATTTTTGAGGGGATTCAATTCAAGACTACAGTGGCATTTGGGCATGGTGTTTGTTGTAAAATTATTTTCATGATAATTCTTTAGATAAAAGGCCCTTGAAATATAATCAATTAATTCTAGTTTGAATTAATTAAATGTATAGGCTATAATGTAGGATGTATTTAATTAATTTTCTCATCAAATTAATTAAATACCATAATTGCAATGTAACATGTAACTCAAGTTGAGTCAACTTGAGGTTGGGATTGGGGTTAGAGATTAATCATGTGGTTTTATAACTAATTCTTGGAAAATAATGCCTATATAAGGTTGTATTGTAATGCTAAAGGGGGTTCCTCTCTCATATTTCTCATTCTAGAGACTCTTTTGAAGAGTTCTTATATTCTATTGGATGTTGTTAGATCAGGATGTTGTAACTTTATGTGCATAGAATTTTCCCTCAAGAATACAATGTTTTTTATACAACTGTGTTAATGGTTTCAATTGTAACATTTGTTAGTCTACTTGTAATTGAATTGTTGATATTGTTGTTCATTCATAGTATGCTTGATGCTTAGGTGATCATCCTTTGTGTTGGATTTCATATTATGTGGGATTTGTGCCATATTAGTATGTTTTGAAGGTGATGAAGACTTTGTGTTTCTTAGATTTCACACTCATTGTATTCTTTTCCATATGACAGAGAAATTTTACTTTTGTGAAGCTTTTTGTTTTTAATCTGCACTTCTCTTTTCACGTTCATTCTTCCTTTCTCTTCATATTTTCTATTTCTCAAAATTTTCTCCGTTTTGTGCTTTTCAGTTAAAAGCACCAAAAATATAAAAAATCATATCATAAGATGGAGATGCCCCTCTCACAAAGCAGATTAAATTGTACCCTATCTAAAGGTAAATTTCCCTAACTATTTCTGATTTTTACATACTTCCATTGGGAAAATTTAGTGGAAAAAAATCCAACCAATAGTTTTTAGCACTCTACTAGGGAAGGAACTTTTGTCACATATGTTCTCTTTATCTATGAACCTTCGCAGAAATGAAGGAAAGATGAAAAAAACCTATTGGTCTACACTAGTAAGTGAAATTTACAGTGATGGGGGAAAAGATGGAGATCTCCTTATTCAAAATTTTCAAGCTCCAGTCAACCTAGAACATGTCCAGTTTCTGCAGAACTTATACAGAGGCATGAATCCAAGATTAATTTCACAAATGTTGTTGTAACTGTTTGAAGATTGGTAACTAAAAAAGGTTTTTTCATATTGTGTTAATATTCCATATTCCATAAAGAAATCCACTATTGCACTTGTGTCATCTCCAAAAAAGAAACTAATAATGCAACAAAGGAAAAATAGAGTTTAACAAATTTCTTCATGTGATGACCCAGTGATCAATTATTTGTGGCTTAAATATCAAGAGAGTGTTGCAAAAGGTAGGAATATGAAAATAGAAACTTCTGATGATAAAAATTCCATACAACTGATGATAGAGGTGCAAAGACAATACATGCAATTGCAAGCACATAAGGAGGAAAAACAAATTGAAGAATAATCAATCAAAGAATATGAGACATTTTATAACGAAGAGGAGAACATTTAAGTTCCATAAGATGCTCATGATGATTCTCCATATTACAATGTATTTATTCCTCAATGCTACCTCAATTCCACTAATGAATGTCTTCTTATTGCTCCACCTAGTACATTCCAATTTGATATTCCCTCAAATGATGAAGAAGACAAATAGCTTGAGGCCCCATTTCAACCTGAAATAGAATTCTTAGAAGATATGTCTTGCACTGGGGTTAAATTTCCTTGGTTTGAAAGGAATGATCCTATGTTGGTGGAAATTTAATTTCATCATGAAAACAGGGACAAAGCTGATTTTTATCTTATGTTAGAAGACAGTGAAACTTGAGTCACTGATGATAATTCTCTTGTTTCAAGATCTTTCAACAACAAACAAGTGTCTGAACTTAAAGAAAAGAAAGTTAATGAACTCAATAGTACTCCTGTTATATTTGCTAATGACATCAATACATTGGATCCTTTTTGTAGTCCCTTGAAACAAATAGAAAATGGAAATCCATGTCTGGAAATATTTTCTTCACAACTATGATTATGAAAGCTTAGTCTCAACACGTTCTTTGGAACACGTGAAAGAGGAAGAAGATGATGTTGTTGATCAATTTTTTACCTAGTCTAATAGCCTTTAAGTTCCCTACTAATCATGAAGACAAATCAGTAATAGCAACTTGTGACTTAGAGAGTAAAAAACCTTCTAGAATCATAAAGCGTAAAGGATGTTGAGCTATTTTAAAAGAAAATAGTGTATGTTTTTCAGGGACATGGTAGAAATTGTACATAGATTGAAGAATATGAAAATCATCCACTACCTTTTTTCCAAATTCCTCTTGAAGATGGTTATTACAAGGAAAATTCAATGTGAAAGTGCATGTTTTCTCATTAGATCTATGCCACGATGATAGTTGCCAACATCTTCACACAAAATGATATCAGCACTATCATTGACAATAGGAATTTGGTGCTATAAGGATTGGATTTTTCTTAGGAATCTAGTTGCCCAGAGTGTCAGTAGATGTGCAGAAATAAATATAGAAGTAGCCAAAGACCATACAGGATTTTGTGATGTCACTATTCCTCCACCTTCTCACTATAAGAAGAAGAAAATCTCAGGGCTGACATTCAACTCTTCACAGGAAGACAAAATAATTTTTAGCATAGAGTATCACTATGTGGATGGTCTTTCTTGCTTTCGTGTTATTTTTCAAGCCACATAATGTTCCTATAATATTTTTGTGTATTCACCTGATCATTTTTGGGTTCTCGGGTGCCTCATACTTTCAATAAGTTATTTCACAAAGGTACCTATTTCTCTCATCTTGTCTCCAGAATTGTGTAAATTTTGTACAGTCTCTTTCCTTTTCCATGTTTATATCCATATTTCTTCTTTGTACATACTTTTCCTAGTTTTTGGCCTCTGTTTCCTTCCTGTTCCTTTTTGTGTGTGTCTGTGTACTTTGGTGCAGCTATGTTTTGAGAGGATGTCTTCTTGTATTAAACTTTGGCCTAATGGATAAGGCACTGGTATATTTCAAATTTTGAGATTCTGGAAGTTCGAGCTATGTCTTGATTTGTGCAATGCTCAGATCAAAGCCATGTCCACTAGAAAGAGCTAATTGTTGTCACCCATTCTAAAAATTGTATGATAATTTTCAAAATAATTTAAATTTTTTGAGTTAGATGTCCTGTGTTGCGGATATTTCAGGAGGCCCACCTTGCAGTCAAGCTAGAAAAATCAACATTGCATCCAAGGCTGACCTCCAAGCACTCTCAGTTGTAATAGGCTAGATGTGCATGATTGATGAAGGGTTAAAAAATTGTAACAGTGGGCGAGCTCCTTCAGGTGACACAAGTTATTCTATAAACCAAACTGAGCTTGAATCATCCATCGATGAGGATAAAGATAGGGGTCACACACTGAGTCTACATAGAAGTATAACCAAGTAGCCTTCAGATAAGATCTATTCATACATACCAAGTTGTTTCGTCGAGTTAGTTAATAGGTAACTGAGCCAAACTGTATGTAAGAAGATATCAGGCTAGCCGTTAAACAAAACTCATATCATACACCAAGCTTTGAATGTTACAATAGTTGCTTTGAAACTTGAGTTAGGTGTTGATCTCAAAAGGACTTCAAGTGGGTTTTGTGTGTCTATGTGCATTGGTGTAACTGTGAATTGAGAGGAAGTCTCCATGTATTAAACTTTGGCCCAATGGATAAGGCACTGATCTATTTCAAACCGTGATATTTTGAAGTTCAAGTTATGTCTTATTTGTGTGGTGTTAGATCCAAGCCATGTCCACATAAATAGCTAGTTATTGTCACCCGTTCCAAAATTGTACAAATTTTGGAAAATTTTTAAAATTTTGGGTTAGATTCCTATTTTGCAGATATTTCAGGAGGCCCACCTTGCAATAATTTGATGATCTACCTTCATAAGGCTGATCCAAAATTTTGCATGGAAAAAAATGTGTAGATTATGAAGGAAACACTTTAACAGTGGCAAGCTATCCATGTACACTCTTACAAAAAACCAAACTCCTTGAATTACCCATCGATTTGGTCAAAGGTTCACACACTAAACTACTTCAATATAATGGGTGGTTAAGATAAGATTTTTTAATACACACCAAGTTGTTTCGTTGAGTTAGCTATAGGTAATGATCCAAACTATATGTGAAGGATCAGGCTGGCCGTTAAAGGAAACCAAGCTCAATGTATATGTGACCGAGTTGCTTGAAACTTGAGCAAGCTTAATGGGTGTGTCATACCCTAAGCACCGCAATTTTATGGCCAGCTATGTAGACTATTGGGAAGACCAAGGACTCCCTGTTGATTTGTAGAAATGAAGTCATCCACTCATTAAGGGGGTGAACTAATGGCCCAATGGACAAGTTAACTAGAACAATTTCAAAGAGTTTATCAATAAACTAGAAGTTCAAGTTGATGCCTTGGTTGTCGAGGTGTTGAGCATCGTAAGAAATGTCCACATAAATGGAGGGAGTATGTATCTGTCACGATAGCGATCTCAAAATTAATCACAAGAAGTCATAATGGAACAATGTTTAAAGATTTTGTGTGTAGATTCCTAGGATGACAGTTATTCCAGGAGGCCCACCTTGCAATAATCGGATGATCAGACCTTCATAAGGTTGATCCAAAATTTTGCTTGGAAAAAAAATGTGTAGATTATGAAGGAAACACTCGAACAGTGGCAAGTCCTGAGAGAACTCACATCGGACTCTCTTACAAAGAACCAAACTCCTGTGAATTACCCACTCGATTTGGCCTAAGGTTCGACACACTTAAACTACTTCAATATAATGGGTGGTTTAAGATCCAAGAATTTTTAATACGACATGAAGTAAGATTCAAAAAGTTAAATCTAGGTCAAAAATCCAAACTATATGTGAAGGATCAGGCTGTGCTGTTAAAGGAAACCATTTTGCGGAATCCTAGATGTGACGTGAGTTGTCCTGATGCTTGAGCCGAGTTTGAAAGTCATGAATTCCCACTATGATATCTCATTAACATAGGGGCCAGGGAATGGTCCGATCTGTCCCCTGTGACACAAACAACATTTGATCTACATCATATCACTTGATAGGGTCCCCGTAAGCATGACCCACATGAACACCTAAGAAAGCTATGTTGAGTCAATTATATAATGACTCAGCTCCATGAACATATCAATGACACCGAGAAACCTCACATTTTGTAAATTACAAAGAGGATCATCTAAGGTGGAGGCCAACTACAAGCCGAGGTCTGGACCAGGTGTGTATTCATGGACATGGATTAAGATCTTACACAAATTTGGGGGACATCGAGCAAGAATGATACCAAAATTTTTAAAAATACAAGCTCACATAGGAATGCAACAAGATTGCTTGAGGTCTGTATGATGTCATCTCCTGAATAACTATGGTGCATGTAAGGAGTGAGTCATTCAAAGATTCTTATATATGGGTAGAATGAGTGAGAGTAACATTTTTATTTGCATCTCTGCAAAGTTCGTAGTGAAATTATATTATACAGTGTAAACGATATGTGGAATCATTGGCAAACTGGAGAATTCACTTGAGTTTAAGATAAAACTTGATAACATGTTGCTTGGATGAGTTTTTTCACTGGCTTAGATCAAGCCATGGTTGCATTCCAACATTGAGTTTCTGGCTTAAGAGAGCATCAAACTGGATATGGCTTCAAAACACATGGAGGGCCTATTTGGTGATTAAATGAATAGTGCTCGTGTTATCTCTCCTTCACAATTAGAAATTGTTGACAACGACTTTGATTAACAATGGTATGGTGTAACCCAGGGTGATGGCATGGATAGGTAAATTTAAATGTTTTCCTAAAGTAGCTATCTACCAACATTGATGATATTAGCAGTAAAATAATCCTACAATCTTATTGTTGAGCTAAGTCATGTGAAAAATATGGGCCGAGCTACTCATCCATAAGGCCAAGTTGTCTTCGCATAGACAAAACTATGAACAAACCCCCAATGGTGAGCTAAGAAAGAATATCAAGCTCCACAAATTGACACCAAGATACAGAAGCTCATCGAGATGTTAAAGCCATCAAACTATTACAAATGAATTGTTAAACCATCAGTAATGGAGCCAATAGGAATATATTTACCAAGCTAAGTGGTTGATGATTAAGCACAGGATAAAGGAAAACTTCTTGATCGAGGATCTGAAAGAACATGCCACGCTTGTCAAAGGGCGTCGACCTAAAGAACTCAACTCAACATCTCGAGTGCACTACAGAGGAGGGATGAAGATGATTTTCTGATATAAATCAAGACGAGCAATATAAATGTCGATGGTCGAGTCATTCTTTCACACAAAGGCATAGGATTCAAACTTAGACGAATTCCAGGGTGAGGTTGAACCCTAAGTCGAGTTCTACACTGAAAGGAATGTAGTCACATCAAATAAATAGAGCCTGAACAACTCAGATGAGGATGGGTTGTTTATGCAAGGAATGTCTAAAACACCTGGCATAGTTCTTTGTGGAGATAATGGTGTTGAGTGTCCTAGATAGCCCATGGGATGCGAGTGCTTTTGAGACCTGAGATTACCAACTGAGTAAAGGATAAATGTGGATGTAACCGAAGAAGGTGGTCAATGGCTCACCTTGGATTCAACCCAATTCATACGAACCACTATGGATCTAATAAGGCTCATGTGAACTTAGCTCAACTGATGAAAACTGTTTGTGACAATTACACCAAAATAAAGGAGTTGTTCAAAGACTGCATACTTAGAATGGATTATGCTCATAATGCCACACCTCCAATTATTGATCATTATACATTAAATGGAGTTTGTCAGTGATGGAGTTTTCAAATGTATTTTCTCATACTACTCCAGTTATCATTTTCCTGCCTTGTGTATCCGATGATCTTCTAACTCCTGAAGATAGAGCTATTCGTAAAATTTAGGGAAGCTGTAGAGGTAGAAATTGACCCAATAATTATAGAGAATCTCCATTTGAGATTATACTAAAATTTACAAAGCTTAAGGTGGCTAGAAGTACCATTAAGGGCTATGGGTGCCTTGATCTGTCAGTTTTTGGTAACATTGTTTCTATGGATGAGATTGTAAGGGTAGATGATAGCTATTCTACATTTCTTATGATGCATAGTTTCCTTAGCAATGCTTACACTTTCAATATGTTTTAAATGCATTAAAAGAAAAAACACTAACCTTCTTTGGCTCAATTCGACACCATTTTAGACACACTAACCATTTTTTTAGAAACACAACTATGAATTAAATCAATGGGTGTATTATTGTATGAGACCCCTATTATAGGAAAGAAACTATTGATGAGGGTAGTAGCTCATCATACAAACTATATTTTTATCATAGTTTCTAGTTCTTAATTGGTTCAAAAATACATAGGAGAAGGTTCAAGATTGGTTTGTGATCTTTTTTTCATGCCCCTTCCATAATATTTATGGATGAGATTGACAGTATATATAGTCCTACTTGAATGGAGTTTATGGTTATATCAATTGTAACAGTGAAGTAAAATAACTATGCTTGAGTTACCTTAAGCAACTTGACAGGTTTGGAAGCATATAACAAAATTAAGGTTCTGATGGCTACTAATCGGGTAGATATTAGGTTCTCAAGCTCTTCTTCGACCTAGGGTCAGCCCATATTGGAAGCATATGATAAAAATAGATATCAAATTTTTGGGAATAACAATTTATTTCCAATTAAATCAATTGAGATCTCCTATGCTATTTTGGGGTAGACACTTGGAAAGCTATGTGATATAGCTAAGGTTCATTCAGTGACAACATTATCAAAGGTCGTGATTTCACTGCTACCGTGAGGATGTGTACCTTTGGAATATTTTTCAGAAATAAATTGGAGCTAATACTAGAGTGTCACTCCTTAATTAATGAGCTATCACCATCACGTTCAACATTACAAGAATTATTAGATCCAGGGTCTCGTACTATTAGAGGGGTGATATCATTAGATGAGAGTTGTGGAGGCATTGAGTCATTAGAATCAAACTCAAGGTTTTTAGTGTCATGAAAGTGTCGAGGGGATTCAATTCGAGAATATAGTGGTATTTGGGAATGGTTTTTGTCACAAAATTATTTTCATGATAATTTATTGGATAAAAGGCCCTTGAAATATAATCAATTAATTTAGATTAGAATTAATTAAATGTATAAGCTATAATGTAGAATGTATTTAATTAATTTTCTCATCAAATTAATTAAATACCATAATTGCAATGTAACATGTAACTCAAGTTGAGTCAACTTGAGTTTGGGATTGGGGTTAGAGATTAATCAAGTAGTTTTATAACTGCTTCTTGGAAAATAATTCCTTTATAAGGCTGCATTGTAATGGTAAAGGGGTTCCTCTCTCATCTTTCTCATTCTGAAAAATCTTTTGAGTAGTTCTTCTATTCTATTGGACTGTTTTTTTGGATCAGGTTGTTGTAACTTTCTGTGTGCACAGACTTTTCCCCTCAAGAATAAATTTTTTTTTATGTTACTGTGTTAATGGGTTTTAATTGTAATATCTATTAGTCTACTTGTAATTGAATTGTTTATATTTTTGTTCCTTCATAGTATGTTTGATGCTCGAGTGATCCTACTTTACACTGGATGTCAGAGTATGTGGGATTTGTGTTATATCATTATGCTCTAAAGGAGATGAATAATTTATGCTTCATATTTCACACTCATTGTATTCTTTTCCATTTGATAGAGAAGTTATCCTTTTTTGCAGCTTATTGTTTGCAATATGTCTTTTCACATTCATTCTTCCTTTCTCTTCATATTTTCTATTTCTCAATTTTTCCACCCTTTTTTTTCTTTCCAATTAAAAGCACCAAAAATAAAAAAAATCATATCATATGAGGGAACTACCCCTTTTAAAAAGTAGAGGAAATTTCACCCTATCTAAAGGTAAATTTCCCTAACTATTGCTGAATAGGAAATTTGATTGCACGCATTATCCTTTTAGTTGGATTATGGTGGGATACTTTATATAAGGATGCAAAGGCTTACGTTCATTATCAACACCTTTGAAAACCTATAAGTAGAGATGAAATGCCTTTGCAACCCATTGTGAGTGTAGAACCTTTTGAGAAGTGGATTGTTGACTTTGTAGGACCTATTGCACCTCCCACACATAGGAATGGGGTGTGTTATATCATTACCTGCACTGATTATTTGACAAGGTTGGAAAAGGTTACACCTACGAATGATTTCATAGTAGCTATAACAGTGAGGTTTGTTAGGGAGAATATTATCAACAAGTATGGATGCCCTTTGATCTTGAAAAGTGACAGAGGAACTTGTTTCTTGAATAAGACAATAAAAAAATTTCTAGCAGATTTTATGGTGGCACACTATAAGAACATCCCTTTTTACCTCAATAAAATGGTACTGCTAAATATTTCAACAAGATCTTGGGACAAACACTTACGAAGATATGTGATGTTGTAAGAAAGGATTGGGATGACTATCATCTATTCTTTAGGCATATAAAAAAACATATAAAAGGTTGAACAAGACCACACCATTTCAGTTGGTTTTTGGCATATAGATGGTACCACCTATGGAATTTTTGTTACCATCCCTATTTATCGCACATGCATGATATTTTTTGGATGAAAAGGATTTGGAAGATAACATTGATAAATTAGTGCAATTAGATGAGTAGTGTGTCATTACATGTTGGAGCCAGAAAACTAAGAAACATAAAGAACAAGTCTTTTGTAGTTGGGAAAATGGTACTCCTATATTACTCCATGTTTGCTAGACACCCAGGGAAGTTGAATGTGCATTGGTTGGGACCTTTTGGGGAAGCATGCATAGGTGAGAAGATAACTTAGGGTATCATCCTCCTTAATATTATATTCTCATAGATTGTGGTTTCAGTTGGGTTAAATAACGATGTATGGAAGTAACCTATAGAAGATAAATCCCGTACCAAGAGGTTTACAGAGTATACATGCAAGGGGATAGTTAATGCATATAATCTCAGGGTGGATAGATGGTATGAGTAGATGTGTGAGGCATTTAAACATGAGTAGAAAGTACTATAGGAGTTACCTTTTGTTCTAGATAACCAAGCTGAGTTTTCGGTATACCAAAATTTATCCTTGAGAAGATTTTTGATGAAGTCTGTGGATAAAAACTGTTGGTGTAAAATTATTTTTTCCTTTAACACAAGAAATTTCCAAGCTTCATTAAATAGGATATATGATGCGCATAAGTTTAAATTTGATGCAAACAAGGTAGATACAGACTACCACACATTGTGCTAGACATATGTATATCCAAGTAAGATGGTGTATGTGAAGACAATGGAGTCTGATGATATATATCACACCTCAAAATCTAGTTGTGGGAAAGAAGGAAGAAGTAAGGGTATACATCTACTTGAGGTCCAGGATAGTTAATAGGAAGTACATTGATGAATATCTTCTACTCCCACCGCCACCTCAAGGTAAGTAGACTGCTGGCATGAAAAGGACATGCAAGGTTACTCTTCCAAGGAAAGAACAAGAAGAAAAGAATAAGGAGGAGGAGGAGGAGGAAGAGATATAGGATAGTGTTGTGTTGGATTAGGGCCACAAAATAAAGTTGAAGATAATGTGTAAAGAGAAAGGTAACGGAGCAGGAACCTCAAAAATTGTGAGTAAATTTCCAAGGGTCACTCCACCCAAGTCAATTATAGAGAAGAAGACACCTTTAGTAAGGAGAATGAGGAATTTGGTGACCCTTGAAGATAATGATAAATATATGTCAAAAGAAGAGGTGGCGTGCGACAAAAATCCAATCATCCATGATGTGGAGGATGAAGAAGATCCCAAGGATGAGGATGTACAACACGATGTAGAGGTACCCAATGAGCCTGAGGAAGGCCCCATAATAGAAGAGTAAAAGAAAGATAGGAAAAATGGAAAGCTGTCCAAGGAAGATGTGGGAGCTTTAGGTGGAGAAGGAGGAGGTTCGAACCCAAGTGTAGAGACATGGATATCCACATGCAAATGTACTAGTGGGAGAAAGAAGAAGGAGGAAATATTGCGTACATCAAAGGTAATCTACATTGAATATCAATCTAAGGTGTTGTGTGTAATATTTCAAAGCACGATTCCAACTAAGAAACTTTATGGCTAGGAGATGATTGATCCAAAGGGTGTGACTATGTGCACAAGGAATATGCTCTCTTAGATCATGCATAATCATATGGAGGAGCCAAAATTTAACATTAGCGATGAAGGTGTAGAATTAAGAAAGTGTTGAATGTAACCCATGTGACTGTAAGGCCCACTGAGTTGAAAAATGAGAAGGCATCTAATTCCTTGAACAAAATGACAGCAAAAGTGGCTTAGAGGAATTTGGATAAAGGGGCCACCATTAGGGTATTAATTTAAGATAAGAAGAATAAAGAACATGAATTCCATCAAATGGTAGAGGAGTGGGATAAGAAAGAAAAGTGCATTAAGTATATGTTCATTAAGGTCAAACATATTGTGGATTCAATCACTACAGTGCAACCGGACCTAGAAGAAAGGGCCAAAGATGAATATCTAACAAAATTGCATTATTTGGAATATATTGTAGGAATTCTACTTCAAGAATAGAAATATGTACAAAGGCCTTCAAAAGAATAATTAGCTACAATGCATAATAAGAATAAGGTAGAGGTAGCTCATGAAATAATAGAATATGAGGTGTTGGTCACCACGTTGAAGGATGAGCTAAAGAAGGAAGGTTGGGAATTCAACAATTACAAAGACCCTGACCCTGTTCTTGAGGCATATAAAATCAAGGAAGAGAATGAAGTTAAACAGGTGCAAGTGGTAAGGAAATATGAAATATTAGATGAGAGGAGATCATGGCTAAGATTTCCAAGAAGCAAGATGCACTCAAGATGGTTAGAGAATATTTTTATCAAATACTCAAGGAGTTCTAGTCATTGGTTGTGTGAAGGATAGATGCATTTGAACTATTGATCTCATGATTTTATGGGATTATTAGAGAGTTAAAGGAGAAGGGTGAAAATAAGGACCCCATGGAGGTATCGGAGATTGTAGGGGTAGTTCCAGATGCAACTGTTAGGGAATTAATAGAATGGAAAAAGTTGGAGGGCATCCTTAATGTAGAGTTTTCTAAAATTTTACATCCATCCCAGGAGTAGAGATAAAAGTGTGCCTAGTAATTCTTTCATTTAGTGGGTGTATGCCCCTTTTTATTTCACTTTCATATTCTTTATTCTTTGATTTATTCATTCTTAGAGAAATAAGTTGAGCAACATATTACTGAGGATGAACAATATCCCTAGTGTGTGGTAATGTTGGGTAGAGAAATTCATGAAGTATCAGATAGAATAGAGACTTATACATAGGAGTACATGCATAATGAAGGAAAAGATAGTACACAAGCAGCACGTACGGAGGTACCTTGGATCAGCGTGTGAGATTGTGCACACATATACAGAAAGAACATGGACTTTTCCATTTTCTAAGCCAAGACTAAAAATAGGAAAATAAGGGTTTGAGTGCTAACCAAGAAAAGGATAAAAGCATGATGACCTAGTGGCCAAGTAAAGGCCATAATTAGAAAAAGAACATGTAGAGAAAGAAAATAACCATGCACAAGTCATATCTAATTATAGGATTAAAATGAGGTTTATATTTAGGATAATTTATTATTAGCATAGGATGTAAAGCATGCAACCTACCTTTTTAACATGCCTATTATTAGGAGAGTGCATGGATAGTGAAGGGAAAGTCCCCACCATATATATATATATATATATATATATATATATATATATATATATATATATATATATATATATATATATATATATATATATATATATATATATATATATGACGTATGTCTTTGTTAGCGAGATACTATAGATGAGAGAGTAGAGTTATGTTGTTATGACATAGACTAGGGTTTGGTGTTTACGCGCATTGACCTATGACCTATTGTAATGATTGTCATATGTATTCATCTTTGTGATGTAAATAAATTTTTTTTAATGGATACTTGTGGTCAAATAAGTATATTTGATATGTTTGAAGAAGGTTTTTTGATGATCCAGATGATCTTAGTTCTTGTTTATATTGATTAAGTATTTTTCTTATTATATGTGTTTCCAATTACTATGTTTATTAGGATTATTGTGCATGGATGAGTGTTTTGGTTATGAATATGGAAAAGAGCATGTTAAACCTCTTATAGGTATAACAACGGAGGTTCCTAGTGGTTGCATGTGCTTCGGGTGAGCATTCAGAGACCCAGAATGTAAACAAAAGGCTATATGCAGAGACCCAGACTGGTGTTGGAAAGCTTGCACAATGTTCTAGCATGGATTCCCCAATCACACCTTCTTGTTGACTTCTTTATGTTTCATGGACTCCAATAAATTCTACACAGAACTAAGTCAAAATCAATGTCAGTTTTCAGCTATGTAATATGAGTCTCCTCTGTGGCCTCCAAGTAGTGCTAACTCTTCTAATAGAGTTATTGTTATAATACTCGAATTTTGGAAATGCCTACTGAAAAGAGAATTAGAGCTCTATTTGACTCATATAATTCTCTTCTAGTGCACTAAAAATACCTTTAATCCATTCCTGAGTTTTAGGTATCAACACTAGACTTAGGTTTATTAATCATATACAAGCAATAATAATAATAATGGTAAGTTAAAATTACTCCCAAAATGCCTTTGAATAAGGCTTAAAAGCTTGCTAAATAATTCAAGTGATTCAAACTTGAATTCTTTTTTATGCCCTCTCAAACTCTTTCATACTTGGGGTAGGGCTGATAATTATGGATATAAGCCATATTAGTTGGCTTTTTAAATATTCAACTTGGCTGAAGAGTTATTTATGGGCCCATTTTTGGGCACGATGGGTTTGGGGTTCAAAACCACCTACCCCTTGTGATTTTCCACTACCATTGCCTGCTTCGTGATCCTATCACACTCGTACATGTTGTCACTGTGTTGAGCTTCCCCATCCGCTAACTACCAAGTTTTCTCTACAACATTATTACCTCATCCACTCTACCTCCACTATCCTACTGACTCAGCCACTATCCACATTGATCTCGCTAAGTTGGGTTTCCTAAATATTCTGCTAACTCCACCTTTTTTCATCACAGTCGGTAGGATTAGACCCACATTTTGTGGGTGGTATGTGGAATTTTTGTTTATACTGGGGGATTTTTCGATTTTAACGTGGCTTTGTACCAAATTTTGTTGTGATATGTAGTAGGTCAATGGACTGTTGTGTGCCAAATATGGTGAGTTTTGTTGGAGTACCATTGATTCGTCTGAGTGAGTTTGTGGTGTATGTGTTCGAGATGTGTAGTTGGTTCTTGAACTCACCCATTAACTCGATCACGAGCTCTCTTATCTCAACTTCAACTCAGAAATGAGATTGGTATTAGTTCTCTTTTTATCTCAGTCATCAACTCATCCCCAACTCATTCTATGACTCGATGAGATGATTACAATTTCATGGTAGCTAGGCCCCCCTCCAAAACAAAAGTGTACCCCACAATTGAAAACCCACTTTTATGATCTTTGAAGACTAAAGATGAAGACCGCCTTATTTTTTCTTTGTTCAATGCCACTTGTCTACTCCATATCAACCCACTTATTATTCTATAGTATGCCTTACAGTTAGGTCACTTGTGCTCTTACTGTTGATTCCTATTCTCATACAGATGGTATATTGTGCATACAGTGTCCGTTTTGTCCTGTTCAAAGTGCATTGGAAAATTGACTCTGAGATATTCTGTAAGGAATAGGTTCTAGGAGATATTTGTACCTTATTATGCCCAAAATTAACATCTAGATCATGGGAAGTGTAATTATTCCTATTGCATGAAATAATGACATGAAGAGCATAAATGCATGATAAAAAATTACCACCTAATTGATTTACTTGAGAAAAATAATATAGGTGTTCCTGATTCTATCAAGAAAAATGCTCTGAAACCTGAGTCCTTTAAAGTAAAGGAAAACAAGTATGAGAAGAATAAATTCAAATCCCTCATAGTTAGAGTAGATCCCTCATCAACATGGTTTATAGATTCAGGTGCCTTGCACCACATGGATTCCTCTCATGTTAATTTTTTTATGGAACCTTTATCATGTCCCAGATCACCTTGGGTGATGATACATATTTCATAGTAACTAGTAGTGAATCAGTGTAAGTTGGTGGTTGAACCTTCAATGATGTCCTTGGTGTTCTCTAACTTATTATTAGTTTACCAAATCACCCATATTGGTCAAGGGATGAATGTTGAATTCAACCCTAACTTGGTGATCATTAGAGAGCTACATAACGATTCTATAATGGTAGTGGGTAAGGTAGACCACTAGGCTTGGTTATACACCTTTTCACACTTTACTCCTAATGCTTCTCCCATTGCCTTACTAACTCATGGTGATGATGTTAGAAAGTTTTTTTTTATTAAGGGAAAATAGTTTTGAAGGGACTATACCCTGTATATAAAAGCGCTCAAAAGCCAGATAGTAAAAGTGAGAAAAACAGCCCGGAGAAGGGAAAAACTACCAACCAAAGAGGGCTCAACAGCCAAATATGACAATATAAGTGAAAAAAGGATCCAAACATACAATGATCCAAAAAGAAGTAGAAAAGATCAAAAATAAACCAAAAGAGAAACAACATATAGAGCTCCACCAAAAAACAGTGCCAGAACCACCAGATAACAGCAACTTCGCAACCAAAAAATAGCATCACAGCAACCCGTTACTTGATGATGTTATAAAGTTATGACATGAATAATTTGGCCATTTAAACTATTTTTACCTTAAGAAATTGAGGCAACATGATATGGTCAATGGATTACCTCACGTTTTTTTTTTGAAGGGTCTTTATGAGGGTCATGCCCTTGGGAATCACCTCGAAAAGAAATTTGGCAAAGGATAATCCTATATTGAGTCTCATACCTTAGAGTTATTCCATAGTGACATCTATGGCCCCCTTCCATATCCTTCATTCATTATATCTTTGTACCTCTTTACTTTCATTGATGAGTTTTCACGGTACACTTGGGTGTATTTTCTCAATTAGGAATCTGAAATTTTTGACCACTTTCAAAAATTCAAAGCTCTCATTGAGAAATAATTTGAACGGTCTATCAAGGTTCTTAGAAATAAAAATGGAGGGGAGTATGTGAGAAATATTTTTTTACCAATTTTTCACCTCCAAAGGAATTACTTTGTAGCATACAATTGTTTAAATCCCTTCACAAAATGGATTTTTATAAAGGAAGAACACAATCGTAAAGAAGATGGCCAACTATACAATCCAATTTAAACCCCTTCCATAAAAGTATTGGGTAGAAGATGTGAATTGTGCTTGATACATTCAGAACCACATTTCATGTAAAGAAGTAAAAGGGGTGACCCCCTTTGAGGCTTGTTATGGATGGAAACCTAATGTTGAGTACTTTCATGTCTTCAGTTCAATTGCCACGTCTTGAATACCCAAGAAGAAACAAAAGGCCTTAGAACCATAATCTAAACCTTGTATCTTCATTTTCAATCGTAAAGGTACAAATGATTATATACTTTTTAAACCCACCACTCATGAGCTCTATATTGAGAGATGTGTGAAATTCGAAGATACATATCCTACTTGCACTTCTCCACCCATAAAGGTCACTCTTCCCCTCTCAGACCATGATTTGGGATCTTCTAAAGATTTTTCTCATCCTCCTACTCCTAATAATCTCATTCCTCCCACTCCTCCATATATTAATTATGACAGTAGTGATGACGAGGAATTTCCCCCTCTCACTCGAGTGATGATTCAATATATTATGATTTTGACTCTCATCCTGGTCCTCATTGGGATATGAATAACTTATAAAGTGATGTGATTGGATAGTATATTATTCATATAAGAGATGAACTCATTCATATTTTTTTGGGCCCCATGCCTTCTTCAACTCTACTTCTGATCTATATTATTTCTGGGAGGCTAATGTAATTCCTAAGTTGGATTATATTACGGAAGAGGAATATTCCTCTCATTAAGAATCATACTTGGAAATCCACCCCTCTTCCTAAGGGAAGAAAAATGGTTCGATGTAGGTGGATATATTGAGCCAAGTATGGTGTTGATGGGAATTTTGAAAAGTATAAGGTTTGAATCATAGCTATGGGTTTCTCCCAAGTTCCTAGAGTTGATTATTTTAAGAATTTTTCTCCTATCACTAAGATGACTTATATTCAACTGACCCTATCCATAGTTGTCACTAGTAGATGAGATTTCCACCAATTAAAATTTAAAAGTGTCTTCCTTCATGGTGACCTAGAGGAAGAAATCTATATGAAACAATCGTTAGGTTATGTCCAAGATTCCTCCCTTATTTATAGACTTAGGAAGTATATCTACAACGTCAAACAAGTTCCACGGGCTTGGTATGCCAAGATAGACTTATTTCTTCTCACTTTTGGGTTCACTGGGTGTTATTCTGACCCAAATGTTTACATTTTATGACAAGATGATTCCATATTTATCTTAGTTCTATGTGTTGATGACTTGTTTATTATGGGCATCTCTTCTTCCATAATTTATTCTTTCAATACTATTTTAGCCCACAAGTTCTCCATGATTGAAAAAAAAAATCTTCACTACTTCTTTAGGATTCAAATCAATCAGTTTGACTCAAGGATTATCATTTTTCAACCCAATTATTCCCTTAATTTTCTTGTTAGGTTTAACATGGTTGATTGTAATCCATCTCCCGCTCTCTTCATTTTTGGATTCAAATTGGTAGAAAATCTATTCACTCCCTTATTTAATGACACCCTTTATTGCCAATTGGCTAGTCGATTAATCTACCTAGCCCATACTAGACTGTATTTATTGTTTTTTATTATATAGGGTAATAAAAATAGGGATTTTGGATCCTAGATGTCATAAAAATAGATACATCATGAGATACACAAAGGAGAGAGATAAAGTGACGAGGAAAAAGAGAAATGACCTCTACCAATGGTTAGAAAAGGATAAAGACAAGCCAAAATACTAGACCAGATTTATTTGTCCATGTTGGAATTGTGTCTAAATTTATGCAAGAACCTCATGAGCTGCATTGTAAAGAAAATAAATGAATTATTCATTATGTTAGAGGAACCTACACTGATTTCATTCACTACATGGGATGGACAAAGGTTTATATTTTTGGATACTCGTATTTTAACTAGGTCGGTAATCTTGATCATTGAAAATATACCTCTGGATAAATATTCTCTTTTGGTTCATGTCATGTCAGTTTGTCAAACAAGAAGAAAAATACAATTGTTATATCTTCTACAGAGGTAAAATAAAGGGGATTATTCAATGCTAACACCAAATATATTTGGTTACAAGGGATTTTGATAGAGTTTGGTATTCAGTTTAGTTGGCCTACTGTCATCATTTTTGACAACCTTAGCACTATCTCAATCTACATAAATTTGGTTCAACATCACCAAAAAAAGCACATTGAGATCCACATGCAATTCATTAGGGATTTGATTCTTGGACAATTCATTAATTTACAGTACTACCAAACATCAGACCAAATTACAGACAAATTTACCAGACCATTAATTGAATCCAAGTTTCTTCACCTACCCTCACTACTTGGGATGAGATCTATTGTTGCACCACTTATACTTCATGATTTATATTCCTCTTTTCCTCTTCTTCTTCTAAAAATATTGTGATTTTACATGATTACCTCATCATGCCTAGTATTTGGGTCTCATATGACGCTTCTTTATTATTATTTTTATGGGATTCTTCTATCTCTTATAAGTGGACATTTTTCCCATTGGGTTTTCTTCCAATACTTAAGATATTTATTTTTTGTGGGTACCTCATTAGGCATAGCTATTGAGACCTGTTTCTCTTTTATCTTTCCTTTCCTCATCCTAATATTTCTTCAAGGGTGTGTGTTGGTGTGAAGGGGTATTATTTAAATTTTATTTATTTTTAAGGTTGATTACCCTCACCCATGGTGAGTCACCTCACTTAGGTGATTTGTAGGTCTTAGACGAGTCATTAGGAAGTTATAGAAAAATGACATATTCTGTCAGAGAATCATTCATATGCATCATAGTTTCATTTTCATATGGTAGTTACATTTCATTCTTGTATTTTAACTCCCCTCTCCCATTTTGGGGTATGACAATTCTAGGAATGGGAGTTACACAACACTCATTTATATACCTTTTCATTTTTTATCTATGAGCATGAGTATACCATTTTTGTATGCACAAGTTCCTTGAGATATTTTTCTTGTTAATAACTTGGAGTTCTTCATATTTTCATTTAGAGTTCAACTTTGTCAATGCGCACACATTCCCAATGACCTTTGTTCCCTCTTTCACATATCCCTAACAAAGATACATTTGGATCCACTCGTGGCCTTCCTCCATTTTTGGCCAAGCATAAGTAGCCCTAATGAATATTACTATAATCATCTTCTTACATTGAGAAATATTTGAAATAATTTAATCTTGACCTCTATATTTTCTTTTCAATTCTAAAAGATGGGAACCAGATTATCCAACGGAAGGGAATGATCATATGAGATAGATATGAGTGAAATTTTAGCTTACTCATACCCTCAAATTCTATTTAATGGATTTGAAGTTTATTCAAATTTTTTAGTGTAAGTAACTTTTCTGTAACCCAAATGATAGCTTAGAAAAAACATTCAATACTTATTAATGGCTTGAAACAATCAGGCATGACTTTTAGGAATTACTGAAGGATTTCACATTTAGCAATGAAATCTAAACATTTTACATTATAGTTCACCTTTATCATCATCATATGTATCAACATCCTTTTCAAATATTTTTTTGATTAAAATATGGGAACAACTTTCCTTCTACATTTCAAAAACACCAAACACACTAAAAATGACAAAACAAAATAGGGAAGAAAACTACACAACTATACTAGATGAAAATATTATTATTAATCTATAATAAAAAGAAATTAAAATAAACAACATAAAAAATATATAAATATAATACTAATATACTTCTAAAATAAACTCATATTCAATCTCTAAGGGATGGCACCAATGGTACAATATAAAATAAATGTTGTAGATACTTATAGTTCACTAGTAAAAATAGACTTTTCCCTTATAATGCATTAATTTGAATAAGTTGTGTCCGAAATTTTCTAAAATTTGATACAGAGTGTTCCATAAGATATTCATTTTATAATGATTTCCCTTCTTGTCATCTGCCTTGTCCCAAAGTAATATCGTTTCTAAAATCTAGAAGGAAGTATGCTTTATGTCCTGATCAGATAAGACATAAGGAGGCACAAGAGACATTTCCATTTTTTATTGTATATGAACAAGAACTAGTGTTTCCCATTATTGTGCATATTCTCACTTATAAATTAATGCAGGAAATAAATGGAATAATATGTATGATTTATAAAAAAAAAAAAACTTAACATCCTTTATATGAAATATGCAAGGGAGGAAACATATTTATGACATCTATGATTTTATTATTCATATATTCTACCTAACCATTTCCTTGTGGGTAGTAGTTTGAGGATAATTTTAATGTGATATTATTTCTATAGGCCTCTTAATGAATTCAATTGACTAAAATATGGGTTCATTATCATGAATAATGTAAAATTAGGTACAAACCTCATGACCATGTTCCATTTTATAAAGCGTATGACCTCCTAAAGGTGTTATTCTCAGTTTTTAATTCTTCGTTCCACATTGTTCAATAGTTAGTAGCAATGATAACAATTTTTTCCATCACTTGAATTAATAATTAGAACTCCAATTAATTCAAGTCCCCCCCATTGGTAAAATGTTTTATTCTCAATGAATGGATGCAAAATTATGGTTGTGTTTTTTCTCTCTTAGCAAGCACTTGGCATTCTTGGAAATTTTAAACAAGGTTGTGGGCATCCTTGAACATCATGGACCAGTAATGTTAGAAAATTTCTAGTTGTGATAACATTATAAGTTTACTTTTTTGAGACATTAGAATAAATTTGTATGGGATATAATTATATATTGTTTAAGGAAATTAATAGTAGTGGTTAAAACCACTCACCTAGATGGTGTTACAAATATATTAGGGAGTAGATATATTTTAGGGGAGAGCTAATATATATAAGGGATTTTTTGATACACCTAACTCCACATTACTGGGAGTTTAATAGGTTATGAAAATGTAACACCTAATTGTTAATTTAAATATGAAATATTATTGTGATATTTTTTATTGGTAAAAAATAGTTTATGGGTCCATCTCCCTTTTATATATATTAAAATAGTGTACATAAATCCTTTCCTATTATAGAAATACGAAAAACCAAAACTTAAAAAATTATAGTTTTCAACCATCACAACTGTACATATCCAAAACACAAACACAAAAACAAATTAAAAAGTAATAAATATTGAATAACAAGTCATATGTATCTTCTACAACAACAATTGTATCTTTAACGATATTTTCATAGCATATTCTAAAAACAATGCTCCTTTTATAGGTTATATTATTGTGCAAATATCTACTGAAATTATCATTTAGTATCATAACATAATGATTGTAATAGAATAATAATAACATTTCACAGGGTGATGTGTCGTATGATTACCTTAATGAATATAAAATATATAAGCACAATATCTCAATATATGTTAAGGTATTATAGATTTGTTTAAAGTAGTTTATTTTGTACAAAAATAATTGTAGATCTTATGCATCTACACATTCAAGTTCCTTTAATATATGTCTAGTTGCACATCTTAGATTTGAATGTTACTGGAGAAGAGTATGCACTATAACATCGGAACTTAATATTTGTATATATCCATGCACACTATAACATTGGTTATTTATCACCACTCAATAAAAAATTATGAAAAATGTTTGTATTATTTTCTATTAGTCAAATAGTTGAGCATGTGCTTGCAACCTCAAATCTATTTATACTAGTTTATATTGAATCATATATTAGACCTAACAAGCTTCATATTTGTATGATTTTGATACCTAGTTAGATGTATATCAAATGAGGGGTGGCACGTGATTGAGATAGAGTGAAAAATTAACCTACACATTTGCATGTTACAATTCATTTGTACATAGTTGCATCGAGAATTTTTTGGTTGTGTCACTTTGTATTAGTGTGTTGACATTAATTTCTGATCAAATGTTACTTTGATTGGTATGTTAACCTATTATTTCTTTGAATTGACTTGGGAATGTAAATATTCACCTTTTATGCCACATTTTTCAACTTGAATTGGAATTCAAATAGCTCTTACATTGCATATAAATTCAACACCATTCTAATTATTTGAATTTTCATCAACCTCCATATTGGATAAGTGTCACGGATCTACTAGTGTGAAGAATACACAAGTGAATGATGCAAGATGTGAATTTTTCCAAGGAAAAACAATGCAAGCATACAATACTACAAATTATGAAAATACAAGAGAGATAATTTCAATAATATAGAAATAGTTCCAAATCAATACGATAAAATAGAATAATGTAAGAGATGTACATATATGAGGTGAATGTGTAACCTCATCCTATAATCATGGTAATCTCCATCTATAATGAAGGTAACCAACACCTAGAATGGTGTATTCAAGTAGTAACCAACACTTAGAATGGTGTATTCAAGTAGTAACCAACACCTAGAATGGTGTATTCAAGTAGTAACCAACACCTAGAACAGTGTAGTCAAGTGTACAACTAAGCAAGCATATCCCATGAGTGTATGTAAACTCCAAGTTAGGTGGAATATCTCGAGTAGGATAATACAAATAAAGTGAGGAAAATAAATCCTACACAAACACCCCCCAAAAAAACACAACTTAGGTAGGCAGTGAAAAATGAAAGTGGGTACCAGAAACAAGACTTGATGAGGTACCCACGTACAATGGAACCTCTCAAAAGATGGAGTAAAAGGAGAAAATCTTGTGGGAAAATTTCCCCCCTAAAAGAGAGACATGAAGAAGTGAGCAGGCTAGAAGGCCCCCTAGAGATGATAAAGCTTCTGATCTAAACTGCACCCAAATAATAGCTCATATATGAATGAACTTTCTCTCAATGAAATGTTTTGTGAAGATGTTAGCAACTCACTCTGAAGACTAGAAAAATATAAAATTTATGACTTTCTCATGAATGAGCTCCTGAATGAAGTTCATGTGAATCTATTTTTTTTTTGTCCTCTGATGAAGGATGGGATTCCTACATATCTTGATGGTGCTCTAGTTATCACAAATTATGACTATAGGTTGGATGATCTAGATGCTAAGCTCGGAAAGAAGACCCTAAATCCAAATAACCTTGGTAGTTTTGTTAACAACTCCCCTGTAATGTTCCTCTATAGATGATAGAGAAATAACATTCTACTTATTTCTCGACCAACTGATACTACCAGAACCCAATGAGAAACTATAACCTAAAGTGTACTTATGAAGCTCAGTGTCGTTAGCCCAATCTGAGTCTGAGTAGCTAACCAAGTCAATGTCTAAACCAACATTGTAATAAATCCCATATCTATGTGAGCCTCGAATGTAGTGCAAAATCCTCTAAGCTTCTTTCGAATGTAGTTCATGAGGTTCATGCATGTACCTCGAAACAATACAAACAGAATAGGAGATATCAAGGTTAATGTGAATCAAGTAAATAAGGCTTCCAGAAAGTTGTCGATACAAAGTAGCATAAACCAAGGGTGTATAACAATCAACCTCAATCTTGACTACATATAATAAAGGATTTGGAGATGGATTGTAATCAACCATGTGAAATCGAGCTAAAATATTTATATAGTACTTAGTTTGTGCAAGTGAATTCCATGAGTTGGATTGTGTGATCTCAATGCCAATTAAGTATTGTTATAAACCCAAGTCAGTCATAGAAAATCTATCTTGAAGATTTTATTCACTATCAAGATAGTCGATGAAGTACTCTTAGTAATCAAAAGGTCATCAACATTAAGGATTAGTATTAGTAATGAATCATCCCGCCACAATAGATATACATTGGTATCTGAATATTACTGAGTGAAACTAGAAGCTAGGAGGAAGGAATCCATCTTGGCATACAAATCCTGAGGGACCTATTTGAGGCCATAAATATATTTCCTAAATCTGTAAGCTAAGGATGAATCATAAACAAACCTAGGTAGCTATTCTATGTAGATCTTCTCTTGTAGGTATCTGTGAATAAAATCACTCTTCACATCACTTTAGTGCACACTCTAGCCATGTGCAGTGGCTACAGCAAGTGTGAGTCTAATCAAATTCATCTTGACTATGGGTGCAAAGATCTTTGAGTAGTCTATGTCGGCTACCTATGAAAAAAACTTGGCTACTAACCAAGCCTTGTACTTATCAACTAACCCATCAACTGAAAAATTGGTCCAATATATCCATCGACATCAAACCATATTCCTTCCCTTAAGAAGTGAAGTCAAATCCCAAGTATAATTACTAATTAAGAAATTATCTTCCTCGTGCATAACACTATCCCACTCATGTATTCTTGATGCCTCTTATAATTTTTATGGATCTATCACGAAAGCATATAAGGTATGTGGCCTACTATGATAGTTTTCCAGAGTACGCATGTCATCCTTTAGATCCCCTCCCCAAGTTCCTACACTTTGAAGTTTCTTCCTAGCCTAAAGAGGGCCTAAAGTGGGTGATTCATGTGTCAAATCCTCATCCTCTGAAGTATGGATATAAGTAGTTGAGGATGACTCCTCATTACTTTGTTCACTGTTAGAACTAGAAGAAGTAGAACACGCTACCTCAAGAACCTAATGTGGATGATCTGAATCCTCAAATTGCTCATCAAAACTGAGTGAAGCCAAAGTATATAAAGAAGTGTCAAGTAAAGAGTTAGTGGGACTCTCCTAAAACTTAACACTTAACTTGATGAATAACTCATGAGTAGTAGGATGGATAATTCTATAGCCCTTGACCCCATTTGCATACCCAAAAAAGATGAAAGGTTTGGATTGAGGCTTTATTGCCTTGCGTTTATTTTGGGAATCAGTGCCATTGTTGGTGAATCAAATACCCTAAAGTGATTAAATTCTAGTTTCCTATTGTGTCAATATTCAAAGGGAGTTATACATTTTTAAGCTTTGTGGGGATCCCAGTTTTGTATATAACAAGGACAATTGATGGCTTCTACCCAAAACTACAGATTCAAATATTTAGAGTGGATCATACATTTTTCCATCTCTTCCAAGGACCTATTTTTGTGTTCTACCATACCATTATACTAAGAAGTATAAGGCATTATCCATTATAAAACAATACCCTCTGTGGTGCAAGACTTCTCAATTTTTTTGCTAACATACTCCTCCCATTATCTGTTCAAAGAAATTTGATTCTTTTCCCAAATTTATTCTCAGCAAGTTCCTTGAAGTCTGAAAATTAATCAAACACTTCATATTTTTCCCTAAGGAAGTAGACCCATGTATATAAGGAAAATTCATCTATGAAGGTGAGAGAATATTTGGCCCTAGTGAAATAATAATGGGGAAACATCCATGTGATATCATTGTGAATCAAATCTAAAGGTTTTGAAGCTCTCTAAACTTTTCCCTTGTCAAATTTCTATTCAAGTTTTTTTCCAAGAGCACAACCCTCGCAAATTCCCTCTGAGAAACAAACTCTAGGAAATCGTATAAAAATTTCATGTTTACTGAGATGCTCAAGGTAGTGGTAGTTAAGATGGCCAAACCGCTCATGTCTTAATCTGCTAAATCCATCTAAGAGTGTGAGAAATGTAGTAGGGGAAACATCAGGTGAAAAGTGTAAGAAGGTATATAACCTAGCATGGTGATCTTCCCTTCCCACTACTATTGTAGTGTCACTATGCAACTCCCTAATCTCAACTAAATCTAGATCAAATAGGACTCTCATGCCCTTCCCTATATGATTCATGTGATACAATGATAAGATATTAGTTGAAAGTGAAGGTACATTAAGAACATTTGTAAATGTTCCACCTTTGACTTCAACAGACCATCTCCTTGAAATTGTGGCTAGAGTATCATAACCCAAAGTGATGGAGGACATGTTGTAGGTGTAGTGCCCACTTCCCTTTGACACTTTTAGATACTGATTTTGATACTATTGATCATATTTTGGACACTATTATGTTTTGTTTTAGTATGATGGTTAGATGTTAAATCATGGATTAGTAGTAATCTAGATTTAGTTATTATGTTTGATGATTACTAGAGACATTTTCTATATGTGGTTGAGGATATACTGTTTGAAATGGACATATTATAGATGTTGATTTGGACTTATGATATTGGATATTTTGAGTAGATCTGGGATGGTAGATTTTGATGATGACATAGTTGATTTATTTAATTAAAAATGATAATGTTGAATTATTGATATTGTTGTGATCTGTGTGTTTGGATGATTTTGAGATATTGTTTATATCATTTTGGATGTTCTGATATGGCTACGAGACCAAAGGATGTATTTTCATTTTGCAGGTTAAAAATCACAATAATGTCGGGGGACTGGAGACTAACCATATTAAAATTCTGGGTGAATTCAACAAGGTCACCATGGCAACTGTGTTATGAGTTTGTGTGTTGTGTTATGTTAGGAATTCCCATGGGGGGATTTCCATTATATGTGACCATGGGATATGTGTTTTATTTATGTGTTCCTTTTTATTATTGTTGTATGTATTTTTATTTGTAATGTGTTCCTTCTTTTAATTAATTTAAATGTGATAGTTTTAATGTGATAGTCATATAGTTAAATTTTATTCAAATTAAATTGGGATGTGGAATGTAATTAATAAAGTTGTTGTCTTTAGATATTAATGTTGGAAGAGTGTGTAAGTTAATGTTGTAAGGATGTGTAAGAAACATGTAAGAGTATGTACGGAATTTTTTGGAAGGTCTAGCACTCCATCCTTTATGAAATTCGAATTTGACCTTAGAGGCCAAATTTGGAGGGGTGTGGGACAAGTTAAACTTGTCCCACACCTCTTAAAATGATCCACCAACCATGCCTATGGTTTGGAGGTTAAATGTAGGAATTTATAATGCATTTTGAAGTGACAATATGTAATTTTTAATTGCACTTCCCTTACATGTTTTTAATTTGGTCCTTTTGGAGTATGGGCATTTTTGGAGTGTGTAAGTCTTTTTTGTCATTTTATTTATTGTGATTTGGTGAAGGATGTTGACTTTCCTCTTGGGGTTGAGGAAGAATGATGTGGCATCCCACATGGATCCACATCATCCTCTTCTCTTCCCTCTCCTATAAAAGTGAAGCTCCTTGCTTGTTTATGGTTGTTGGAACTTTGTTATTTCCTCTTAGGGGCGTAATTTTTTTTGGTGTTGTTTCTTTTGGAGCTTGTTTGAGGAAGAGCTTGGAGTATTTTGTATGCTTATACTTTGTTGGTTCTGGACTGCACTTTGACATTGTGGAAAGCTTGTGAGCTTGGAACAAACTCCATTATGGAGAGGTAGGCATCTTGAGTTGTATTTTAAATGTTTTTATTCTCTTGCATGAATTTTTGAATGGTGTGTGTGTTTGCATTCTTGGTTGGTTGGGTAGAATTATTAGGGAAAGGTGTAGGAGAAAGCTATGGGGATTTCATATAGGGGGCATAAGGGATTTCCAATGGCATTGTTTTATTGTGGAGGGAGTTTTGGTTTGGGATCCACCTTGGAAAAGAAACTGCTTGCATTTATTACTCTTAGGGGGCATAAGGGATAAACTTGGGGGGGCATAAGGAGGGGTTGGGAGATATAAGGTTTATGGGGTTGATATGATTATTGGTGGTATGCATTTTTGTGGATGCCCAATTCCAAATTAGGAGGCATAAGGAGTTCCCCATAGTTCTTGCTCTTGTTGGCTTGCTTGATCAAGCCTATGTGTTGTATGAATTGTTTCAAATGTAGTTAGGAACTGCTGTCTTATTTTAGACTGTGCATTTTATTGATTATATGTAATGTGAATGTTTCTTGTATGTGATAGAAGCCTTTGTTTTCATGTGTTGATATTCATGCTCCATTTCAATATGGTTAGGGCTTGGGGGCCAATGAGGGAAGGATGGCTTCTCCTTTCTCATTGGATGTCTTGGTTGGGTGGAGAGTGTTGCCTTTCCCCTTCCTTATTGTGATCAAAGTTGCAAAGAAGAAGAAACAAGAATGTTTCTGTTTGGAGAAGAAATTTCATAGTTTGACAGTCATTTCTTGTGAGCAAATTCAATATAACCTTTCCCACCTTGAGTGGATGAGATGTATAGTAACTGTTGTAATGTGAAGTTGTTGCATTGTAAATGGAAGTTGAATTTGAATTGAGAGATATACAAGAAGAATTATACTTCTCTTTTTTGTTTGGAAAGGAAATGTAAATGATATTTTATGCTTTGTATCTTGTAATTTGAAACCAATTCAAATTGGAAAAGTGACAAGTTGTAACAGTGTTATGGAATTATGAATAAAGGATTGAAGTAGTTCTCAAAATTGTAATGTGCACTAGATTTGAATTGTTGTCCAAGAATGAGATTTTGTTTTGAAAAGGAAAATGAAACAGTGTTGTATATTTCATGTATTGTAACTGAAATCAAATAGAGAGGAAATTTGTAAAAAGTGTATTGAGGATCAATGAAAGAATGCATTCCCCTCTCAAAAGTGTATTACACAATTGATTTGAATTATTGTTGAAAATTGATTGTTGTTTGAAAAGAAAGGAAATAAGCATGCGTATGAAATGAAAGATAGTGTTATATTAATTACAAAATGGTATATTGAAATTGAAATCAGAGATGCATTTTTAGTTAGAATTGAGATGGATGATTGTAATAAGCATTAGGTATTTGATTAAGTTAGAATCATATGCACATTCAAAAGACAAATTGCCTAAATCATTTAAAAGAAACAACTCACTGTTTAAAAAATTTAAAACTTGAATCACAATTTGAAAAAAATGAACAGATTCAAACTTATACGCAATAATAAGTTATGAAACCTCAAAATTCATACTTAGGAAGACTTAAGGAACTCAAATTCACTATAACAGTCAAGAATGAATCTCCAGAACTTAATGAATTTCAATTTGGAGTTTACACAGTCATTTTTCCATCTATTGTCAGAAAAATGCGACCTCAAAAAGATTAGATAAAGTGACTTCCCTAAAACACCCTAAACCCTCCCTAGACTGATCCTCCATGTCTAGTTGACATGTTGAGCGAAGGAGGAGTTCTAATTTTACCAAAATTATAAGTTGGAAATTGTCAGTTTGCCAAACAAAGGCCTTCAAATTGTTTTTACAAAATTTACAATTAAAACTTCATCTAAAAGCAAGTTTGATGTTCCCTATGCAAAAAGGGCATCAAGAGATTTATGAAAAGTCCTCATTTGCACAAAATCAAGATTTCTAGCTCAAGTTATGGCACTTGAAATTTTTGAGCTTGGGCGGGAAAATTTGGGAAAAATTTCCCTGGCGGGCCCGCAAGCCAAAAATTTCCCCTCATTTCGGCCTTAGGAAAAATTTTGAAATTTTGGACCTTGGGAAAATTTTCACTTTTCCCTCCACTAGCCCGCAGCCAATCAGAGGCTGCCACGTGTCCTTCAACGATTGAGGTGGAGGCGTGGATAAAATTTTACCTCTTAAAAAATTTCAAAACTTTTGGGAAATTTTTCACTTTTCCCTCCATCGTCCCGCATTCAATCAGATGGCACCACGTGTCCCCTTGTGGCTACGGTGGAGGTGCAGGTTCTTCTAAACCTTTTTAGTTTTTTTTTAATTTTTGGGAAAAATTCCCAAGTTTTTCTTGCGGCCCATGTCTAATCACGTGATGACACATGGTATATCGGACCTCAGTGAGAGTGCGGAATTATTTTCTCCATTGAGATTTTAACTCCAAAAATCTCAATTTTCCCTTTTGCTCCGCTGGTCTGCTCCTCCCCGCGACCAATAAAATTTTGACACGTGGTTGGGGTTTTCTCCTTGGCGAAGGCACGTGACGATTTTCACCCTTGGGCTTTTGGGCCTAAAATTTCAATTTCTCGGAATGCTCCGCCGGCCTACATTTTCCCACGCCAATCGGGAAGTGCCACGTGTCCCCCTCCCTAAGCCCGCAGACTCCCCAAGGGAAAATTTTCCCCCATAAACTCCACCGGCCCATATCTTGAAAAGTATGAGGAGTTAGGAAGACTTGTTTATATTGTTGGAAAGGTGAGAAAATTTCCTAACTAATAGGAATGATTTAGGAAAGTTTTGATAATTCTAATTACGTAAAAAATCAAGTTGAACCCTGTAATCCTTTTAAAGCAGGGTTGAGAGAGAATTTACCTTCCTAACCTAAGTGATGAATTTAAACCTCTTGTTTGACCTTGTGCTTATTGCTAATTGTTACTAGGAAGCATTTTTTCAAGTCATTCTTGATTGTTATTTATAATCTTGTTTGTGTTAGCAATGATCTTGTAACCTAGTAGTTGATCCCTTAAACAAAAAATATTATCCCATAATTTTCTAGCTAACCCTAGGTTGTTTCTTTGGTCTCAAGTGGTTGTTTAAACGAGCACTACAGTTTGGTATCAGAGCAGTGGTTCAAAGGATTGGACCATTGGGCACACTAGAAAACTTGAGACATGAAAACTTAAACCTAGCACACTGAAACCTAGAAAACAACTTAGCAAGAATTTGTATGTTTTTAGTAAACATGGAAGTTGTATAACTTAGCAAATGAACTGACTCTCACTTTGGTCTATGCAGGAGGCTCAAACGAAGTGAGAGGAACCTTCATAAAGACTCAAATTCACCACCACCAGATCAGGGTGTAGCAGCCATTCTATCTCAGATTCTATAGACCCTTCAGGATGTTAATGCCACTCTACGTGGAGGGAAGACAACTAGTCATGATAGAGCTCCTTCTATCGAGGGTCAGGTACCCCCTTGACTTAGTGAGGAGCATAGAGGAGAGAACTCCCATGTAGAGTTAGTAGAGCAGAGTCACCACCTAGGAGATAGGGTGACAGAGTTCTAGAGCATAGAGAGAGGTCTCAGAGCCCTAGGCTTAGGGATGAGCATGCAGAGAGACCTAGAGGCTGACAGACCACAGCAGTGGATCACATCAGGGAGATCCTAAAGCTTAGGCCCTCACATTACTCAGGTGATACAGGTGGATTTCAGGTAGAGGCCTGGCTAGTGAGCTTGAGTGGTTGCTTCAAGCTTTGTCCTTATTCTAACAACATGAAAGCTCGTGTTGCAATCCATCTACTGAGGGATGGAGTAGGAGTATGGTGGAGGACAGAGGAGAAAAAGCTCCATGTAGATTCAGAGACAATGACTTGGGAGCTATTTGAGGAGAGATTCAGGAGTAGGTACCTATCACGGAGGTTCATCCAGTAGAGGATTGACGAGTTCCATGACCTCTGATAGGCTACCCTTTCAGTAGCAGAGTATGAGAGTAGATTTCTAGATCTACTTTAGTATGTAGAGTATATGCAGGATGAGTAGGTGTGGATTCATAGGTTCATCTGGGGCCTAAATTTAGATATTGGAGGTGGCAGTGCGGATTCACTATCCATAGAATTTAGCAGAGGCCATTGAGAAGGCATATATTGCAGAGGAGACTCAGGGTAAAACCCAGTAGGCTAGAGACCGAGTCAGGAGCCTCTTTCAATAGATGCAAAGATGGTAGATTGAGAGGTTTAGTACCTCTTCCTCATGGTGGTCAACATTCAGCATAGTCATCCTTTAGGCCACAACAGTAGTAGTAGCAGTAGTCCCACCCACCATATAGACCTCCACAGAGAGCTGATGCACAGAGAGGTCGGAGCATGGGGCCTCCTCCTAGGGGTCCCATTAGGACACAGGGTGGACCTAGAGCTCAGTCAGCTGGAGTCTCACCAGTAGAGGCCACAACAGACCACAACTAGATCATCAGGATCCACACCACAAGCTTCTAGGGCACCTACTAGAGGTGTTGTTCCTTGGAGAGGATCAAGTGGTTGCTTTGGATGTGGAGTAGCCAGACATTTTTGGAGAGATTTCCCTCATAACCATAACAAGGGTAAGGCAACTGGTTTCTGAGCCATGATAGTTGGTGACATGGGATGTAACCACAGGATTTATGCAGTGGTTGAGAACCACCAGGAAGAGCACTAGAGCATAGTCATTGAGACCACATGTAGCATTGGTGGTATTCCTACCTCTGTATTGTTTGATTCTAGTTCTTTTGATTCTTTCATTGCACCATCTTTAGTAGAGCGATGTAGGCTGGTGGCAGTTAGGCAGGGTCTTAGTTGGGATGTCGAGATGGCTTTTGGAGCCAAGATCTTCTATGGAACTCCTTAGTTAAGGAGTGTGTAGTGGATTTGGGACCTTTCACCACCACCTCAGATCTCTGTATTCTTCCTTTGGGCTCGTATGGAGTTATTTTAGGTATGGATTGGCTATCTACACATAGGGCAAGGATGGATTGTTATCATAAGACTATAGCTTGTGTAGATGATTTGGGAGTTGAGTCGGTGATCTTGGGGGTCAGGAGACCCGTTTCTATTCACACCATTTATGTTATGCAGTTTAAGCTATGTGTGCGAAGGGGTTGTCAAATGTATGTTATTACATTCAATGATAGATCAGAGGATGAGGATGGGTCTAGTGGACCCTCACTAGATGATCATCCCATCTTGAGAGAGTTTTTTGATGTATTTCCAGGGGAGCTACTAGGGTTACCACCCCCACGTCAGATATATTTTCATATAGACCTAGTTCCAGGAGCAGATCCTATCTCACAGGCACCTTATCAGATGACCACCCCAGAGCTCTATTAGCTCAAGTTGCAGTTTGAGGGCCTTTTGGAGAAGGTCCTTATCCATCCTAGTGTATCCCCTTAGGGTGCACTAGTGATTTTCATGAAGAAGAAGGATGGATCATTACAGTTGTGTATTGATTACTACCATTTGAATAAGTTAACACTCAAGAATCATTAACCTCTTCCTTGCATTGATGACTTATTTGATCAAATGAAGGGAGCCATGGTTTTCTCTAAGATTGATCTCAAGTCAAGCTACCATCAGTTGAGGATTTCGGAGGTGGAAATTCATAAGACTGCCTTCCGAATGAGATATGGGCACTATGAGTTCATAGTGGTGCCTTTTGCTTTGAAGAATACCCCCACAATGTTCATGAGTTTGATGAATGGGGTATTCAAAACCTTTTTATATCACTTCGTGATCATCTTCCTAGATGACATTTTGATATACTCACATACACGTGAGGAGCATGAGGGGCATATTTGACAGGTTCTCCAGTGTCTTCGTGAGTAGCAACTTTACGAGAACTTGGAGAAGTGTGCTTTCTTCCAAACAGAGGTGCAGTATTTGCGTCATATCATTTCTAGGGAAGGTATCGTAGTCAATCCTTCCAAGATTATAGCCATTATAGATTATCCAGCACCTACTACAGTGACCAAGGTGCATAGCTTCATGGGTTTAGCAGGTTACTACCGGAGATTTATTTAGGACTTCTCTCAAATTGCACACCCTATCACTTCCCTTCAGAGGAAAGAGAATAAGTTTGTTTGGTCGGATAGATATGAGTAGGCCTTCAGGACACTAAAGTAGTGCCTCACTACAGCACCCATTCTTACAGTGTCGGATCCATAGGGTGAGTTCTTTATTTGTATAGATGCTTCTTTAGCTGGGCTTGGAGGTGTGTTGATGTAGGATGGTAGGGTTGTAGCTTTTGAGTCTCGCAAACTCAAGGATCGCGAGCTTAATCCCACCCATGATCTTGAGCTTACGGAAGTTATGCATGCTTTGGTTAGATGGATACATTTTCTTCTTGGATGGAGATTCACACTCAGGATTAGACCATTTGAGTCTTCGCCACCTCTCCACGCAGCCCAATCTAAATGCTTGTCAACATCGTTGGATGGAGTTACTTTGTGAGTATGACATGGAGATAGAGCATGTGAAGGGGAAAGAGAATGTGGTAATAGATGCTCTCAGCAGATGGAGACATGTGGCTATGGCCACCTTAGTGAGCACAGATTTGTGGAGCAGGATTCTTCAGCAGCTTCCTCTTGACAACTTCTACTCTGTGGTATGAGCAATGATAGAGTCACAGAGACCCCTTGAGGGGAATTTTGATGGCTTTTCCTTAGAGGTAGATGGCATTCTCAGGAATAGAAGTAGGATATATGTTCCTAGAGATGGAGGCTTGAGGCAAGACATTTTTGTAGAGGCACATCATGCACCCTATTAAGCCCATCTTAGGGTGAAGAAAATACATGCTACCTTGAAACAGTTGTACCACTGGAGAGGACTTTTTCGAGACGTGGCTCAGTTTGTGGCATGGTGTTTAGAGTGCCAGAGGGTTAAGGCCAAACATCAACATCCAGTAGGTCTTTTTTATCCTCATGCCATACCGGAATGGAAGTGGGACACCATTTCCATGGATTTCATTTTCAAAATACCTATGTTGAGATATCACCACGATGTCATTATGGTCATGGTTGATAAATTGGCAAAAGTGGCTCACTTTTCTCTAGTGGAGACAACTTATACAACTAGAGTAGTAGCACGAGTTTATTTGGATGAGATTTTTAGGTTACACGGGATTCCATAAAAAATCATTTGTGACTGTGATCCTTTGTACACTTCACATTTCTGGACTACCATGCAATATGTCCTCGGGACGAGGATTAACTTCAACACAGCATATCATCCTGAGATAGATGGAAAGACCAAGCAAGTGAATCAGATTTTAGAGGATATGCTCAGGATGTATGTGATGGATCAGAAGTCTAAGTGGGAGGAGTACCTGTACTTAGTGGATTTTGCCTATAATAACAGTTTTCAGAGTTCTATAGGCATGGCTCCTTTTCAGGCATTAAATGGTAGAGAGTGCAGGGCACCCCTTATATGGGAGAGTTAGAGAATAGAGTATCTCTTGGACCCACTCTTTTTTAGAACATGGAGCAACAGGTAGTGTTGATCAGGTAGAGATTGTAGGAGGCACATGACAGGTAGAAGAAGTATGCAGATCAGCATAGGATTGATCATAGCTTTGATGTGGGCATGAAGGTGTTCCTTTGTGTTAGACCACATAATAGCCCTATCTGCTATGGAAAAGGTTCTAAGTTAGCTCCTAGATTCATTGGTCCTTTTGAGATTTTGGAGTGTATCGACCCTTTGGCCTACCGTCTAGCATTTCCACCTAACTTGTTTCATGTACATGATGTGTTTCATGTTTCCATCCTTAGGAGGTACATTGTAGATCCTTATCATGTGTTGGACTAGACATCATTGTAGGTTCAGGATCAGGGGAAAGTGACGGTGGATCCCATCTATATCATAGATCACAGGACCCTGGTCCTTTGAGGTAGAGAGATTGATCACGTACAGGTGCAGTGGGACAGGTATGATGAGACTGCAGCTACTTGGGAGGATGCCACAGTATTACAAGTCTAGTTTCCACATTTGTTTCAGTGACTTCCAGGAGGAAGTTAATTCTAAGGGGAGAGGGATGTAGTGCCCACTTCCCTTTGACACTTTTAGATACTGATTTTGATACTATTGATCATATTATGGACACTATAAGTTAGAAATTTCCAGTTTGCCAAAAAAATACCTGCAGATCATTTTTTACAGAATTGAGCCTTAAAAATTCATCTAAAATAAAAGTTGATGTTCCCTGTGCAAAGAGGGCATTGATATCTTTCCGAACAGTCCTCATTTTCCCAAAACCAAGCTTTCTAGCTCAAGTTATGGCACTTTGAAATTTTTGAGCTTGGGTGGGAAAATTTGGGAAAATTTTCCCTGGTGGGCCCACAAGCCAAAAATTTCACCTCATTTCGGCCTTAGGAAATTTTTTGAAATTTTGGACCTTGGGGAAAATTTTGCTTTTCCCTCCATCGGCCCACAGCCAATCAGAGGCTGCCACGTGTCCTCCAGGGACTAAGGTGGAGGCACGGAAAAAAATTTACCTCTTAAACTTTTTCAAAATTTTTGGGAAAATTTTCACTTTTCCCTTCGCCAGCCCACAGCTAATCAGAGGGCACCACGTGTCCCCATTTGGCTATGGCGGGGGTGCGGGTTCTTCTAAACCTTTTTGCTTTTTTTTAGATTTTTGGGAAAAATTCCCAAGTTTTTCCCGTGGCCTGCCGACCCATGTCCAATCACATGATGACACGTGGCATATCAGACCTCGACGAGAGTGTGGATTTATTTTCTCCATTGAGATTTTAACTCTAAAAATCTCAATTTTCCCTTTTGCTCCGCTCGTTCGCTCCTCCCCGTGACCAATAAAATTTTGACATGTGGCAGGGGTTTTCTCCTTGGAGGATGCGCGTGATGATTTTCACCCTTGGGATTTTGGGCCTGACATTTCAATTTCTTAGAATTCTCCGTCGGCCCGCATTTTCCCGTGCTAATCAGGAAGCGCCACGTGTCCCCCTCCCTAAGCCTACAGACTCCCCAAGGGAAAATTTTCCCCCCTAAACTCCATTGGCCCATATCTTGCAAATTATGAGGAGTTAGGATGACTTCTTTATATGGTTGGAAAGGTGAGAAAATTTCCTATCCAATGGGCATGATTTAGGAAAGTTTTGAAGAATCTAATTGCATGAAAAATCAAGTTGAACCCTGTAAGACTTTTAAAGCAAGGTTGAGAGAGAATTTACCTTCCTGACCTAAGTGATGAATTTAAACCTCTTGTTTGACCTTGTGCTTGTTGCTAATTGTTGCTAGGAACATTTTTGCAAGTCAATATTGATTTTTAATCCTAATCTTGTTTGTGCTAGTTGTGATCTTGTAACCTAGTACTTGATCCCTTAAACAAAAAAAAAATTACCCATAATTTTCTAGCTAACCGTAGGTTGTTTCTTTGGTCTCAAGTGGTTGTTTAAACGGGCACTACAGCAAGGCTCCAAGGAAGAAAACTCAACCTGTGATGAACACATGTAGTATGAATCACCAAATTTGATAATCCATGAAGTAGATGTTGACCTAACTTTGTCAAGGATGTACGAGGGAAATACACCATCACTATGCTAAGAACAGAAAAGTAAATGAAAGCATATAACAAATTATACTACAAAATCCATTCTTTATTTATTCATCAATAATAATTACATCAGTTTCGAATATGTACATATACTCTTATTCTCTTATACAAAATCTCTCTAAATGACATTCACATATCTCTCTCTTGTGATGCATACCTATACTATACATTAGTTACAATAATTATACAAAACACAATATGTTTCAAAAGACACTTCATTTGACTCGTGCCTTCGACAGCTTCAGTCTCATACTGGTGTAATATGTCTTTCTTTCATGACTCTTTTCAGTGTTACGCAGATTGTATCTTGATTTTTCGGTGGCTATCCCTTGTGTAGTCTTCCGCGACATCTTTTTCCTTTTCCTTAGTTATGTGGTTTCTCTATGTCTTCCGCGGAATCTTCTAGCTTTCCACGACTCTCCTTTTTTATGCGCGCTTTCTCTATGTCTCATAGTTTCACCTTTTATGCATGGCTTTTCCTTCATCCCATGGCTATCTCCTTAACTTCGTGGCTTGTCAAAAATTTGATGAAGACTGCTGTCAACATTATCCCCCCTCTTAAAATTTGTCTCATCCTCGAGACAACCATTGATGAAGACTCCTATATTTCCTCCAAAAATTTCTTTTAATTTTTTTTCATGTATGTGCATCAACCACTAGAAATTAGATGTCTAGCATAGGGAAAGGTTCCCTCACTTGACTAGATTTATGGGATGCAAAACTATAGAGGCATCAACCTACCGATAAACTTAGATGTCTGGCATAAGGAAAAGTTCCTTCAATTGACTCGTACGACTGGGTTTGTGGGACACCCTAACCTCTAAGCCCTTAACGAGTACTTTGTAGAATATATTTTATTATTTTTGGAATACTATTATTCTCATACTATAACCAAGAAACCAAATGGTTATCCACCTGTTCAATCCACTCTTGCAACTGGGTATTCTCTTGAATTAGTGAAACTAGTTCGGATGGAGTGGGATGTGTTTGTACCTTATTCCATCGATCTTGTGCAGTTCTAGCCTCAAGTTGCATATGCACTAAAACTTTATCCAATCTGTTGCTATAGTCTTGCATGTTATACATTTTTTCTTGCGGTGCCCGCTGCTAGTTGTGGTATTTATTTGTGAGTTCCGCTAGTTTCTCTCTTTGTCCGCCATCTTTATCTTTTGAAATGTCATATTCTGTGGACCCTTTGTGAACTTACTATTCAAGTTTCTATATTTCCACCTTGTCTTCCACAGTCATGCTTGGCCATCCAATAATATATGTATAGTATAAAATGGAGTTGTGCAACTCTATTTCCATCTTTGTTACCGCATCTTGTAGTTTACTTCTTTTTTTTCTGATTTTCTGCTATATATGGTTTGATGATTTCTGATTTGTGTTCCTCTATAAAAGTCTTGAAGATTCATTCTTTTTTTCCTTCTAAGTTAAATCAGTGTTCATTTAGAATTTCTCCTACCACATATTTTGTAGTTGCCTCAATGGATAACCTAGGATCAATATTGATTTGTGGCTTATATGTTTGTATAGTGGAGAGCATTTTTTGTATTTATTCTTCTAGTTCTACACAACTTTGCATCCAATCATAAGCAACAATTTTCGCTAAGATCTGACAAAAATAGATTTTTGTAATGGAGTGAGTTTATCCAGGTTGACTTGGACACCCTTCGCTCTTTGTTCCATGAATCCTTTTTACAGTTGGATTGATTATGCCTGTTTCATTTGTAGTAGAGCTTGCTTGATTTTTGTTAATGGGTCTCTAGGTGCTTGTGTAGACATTATATTAGTGGAGAAAGAGGCTTGTAAAATATGTTTTTCTTATGTCTCCTATTCCTCCTTTCTCCTATTCCTCTTTTTCTGCCTTCTCCTATTCCTCCTTCTCTTTTAGTGATTCTACTTCCTTCTTTTTCCTGTCTTCTTCTTCCTTCTTTTTCCTTTCTTCTTCTTCCTTATTTTTCCTTTCTTCTTCCTCCTTTTCTTGTATTCTTATTCCCTCCTTTTATTTTCTTCCTCTTCCTTCTTTCTTTTTTCTTCCTCATACTTCTTTCTTTTTTCTTCCTCTTCTTTCTTTTGTATCTCTTCCTCATCCTTCTTTCTCTTCTCTTCCTCTTCCTTCTTTGCTTCTCTTCATCATCCTTATTTATTTTCTCTTCTTCTTTTTGTTTTAATGTTTCTTCTTCTCTAGCCTTCTTTTCCTTCTTTACTTTCTCTTCTTCTTATTTTTGCTTCAGTTCCTATAGTATTTTTAATTTTTCTTGCTCTTTTTTCTCCTTTTCTGTCTTCTTTTTTCTCTCCACTTCTTCTTTTTCTTTCTTTTATTTCTCTTCTTGTTATTTCTTTTGTTCTTATATCTCTTCTTGATTCTTCTTTGCTTATAACTATGTATGTTGTTTTTGTGCTTATAGCTGTGTTTGTTTAGCTACTTCTGCGGTTCTTTGTTTATCCTGCTCAATTTTCTTCTTCTTTTTTTCTTCCCCTGTTTCCTCTATAGGTTTTGATTCCCTAATTTCTCACTCTTTTCTTGTTTTTTAGGAAACCAATAAGTTCTTCTACTTCTTTAAACCACCGTAGCTCTTCTGTATTTCTTTTCTTTATGACCTTCAGTTGTGATCTTTCCTGTTGAAGATCCTTCAAGCGGCTTGTTTCCTCAGCTTAAATGTGTTCTTGTATATTTTTTATTAATTCTTCTAGAAGTAGGCTCATAATATCATCAAGAACGAAGTCAAATTTATCTAAGTAATAGACTATTGCTTCAGCTATCACCATTTGTTATTTACCTGTACTCACCATGTATTCTTATGCCAATTGTGAGATACCACCTGTAGATAAGCATTTTTGATAGTATTTGTAGGCTATTTTTGTTAAATTTATCTCTATCCATGAATCAGGTTCTTCTGAGACATGTGGTACCTCTTGGTATTGTGGATGATGTGGTGAGGTAGTATATTCTTCTTTTTCTTCTTCTTCCAACTTTGAAATTTCTTCTACCTCCTTAGATTGTTCTTCTTCCTTTTCCTTACCCACCCCAACTTGTTTTATGTTTTCTTTTTGAGCCAGAGATTTCTGTATTTTAGTAATTGGATTTTGAATGGTAGGATATTTCTTTCTTTTGTATGTTTTGGGTGTTCTTCCACTGGTTTCTTGTTTCCCTGATGGTTCCTCTTTGTGTTTATATTCTTCGAATGCTTATTTGATAATATCATCAAAACTAGGGAGAACAAGTTTCCTAGGATCCACTAGATATGCTTTTATTTCCATTATGGATGTTTGAGTTATTTCATCTAAAGCTTCATAAGGTAATGGTAGCACCTAATCAGTCCATGGAACTAGTGGTTTGATAAAAATGTAGTCAATGACTGCAATAAACATGACTTCTTTCTCATATTTGGCCACTATTTTTTCTAATACCATAGATCTATTTGCAACTATTCCCCTGATTTAATCTGTCCATTGAATAAGTGATGTTATTTGAGTAATGTCATCCCTTGTTCTCATGTGTTACCGAATTTGTTCTACTACAGGGGTATCAAATTTCCACTCAACTAGTTCATTTTTCTGTGGAAGTGTTTTCGTAAAGTACATTACCAAACATATTAATATCGATCCATAACAAAAATTATGTTTTCCCTCTTTAATCCTCTTCACATTCTCATGGAATTCTATGGCTAGTGATTTAGATAGGTTATATTCAGACTAGGCCATGACCATATCTAATACCAATTGTGTACTCACTCTATGGGCGCCATCTTCTCTATTTGTATGGTAAATTTTCAAACAAATGGCTTTGGTGGCACACCTCAAAGTAGGGTTTTGAATATTTGCAATTTTGATGCATCGTTTACATGTTGTGACACCCATCGCTGTGTCCTTCATTGGGGTTTTCATCTTTTCTAATGCAGACCGTCCTTTGTTCCACAACATGGTAACCCTAGCCATTACTTCAGGATTAATTTGATAAGGTTGATCCAGGAAAAGCATTTGATTATGAAGACGACTGAGGAGAACTTTAATTTCCCTATCTACCCTGTTGAAGTAGAAAATTTTTCTCCACGCATCCAGTTTCAATTACGCAATGCGATTTTGCATTTTTTTACTCTTCTATTGAGTATTATTTGTTGCTAGAATCCCTAACCTCAAGTAGGTATTATCATATTCAACTCTAGGTGAATGAATGTACTTCTGCAAATCCCATGTATGTGTGAACTTGAATGGAATGTGTGAAAATGTGCTCTCTAGATTGTGTTTGTATGATTTCCTAGAATGTTTTGCAAATTTGGGTTGTGCGAATTCCTCTTGCATAGCTTCAATTGGAATATCGATGGCTTCTTCTCAATTTGTTGTAGTTTTCCCCTAGCTTTCTTTGTGTTTTTGTTTGCTCAATCTCTTTGTATGCTTGTAATGCCTTAGGCCTTCATCAATTCCTCCCTTATATACTTTTGATTTCCACCTACCATATTTATTGTTTCTGTAGAGGGTCATTTTTTTTCTTTGTTTCAAATTTTCTTCTTCGTTTCACATATTTTCTCTTAAGTGGTTAAAACATGGTTTTTACGCGACTTCTACTTTTTTTTTTGGCTTCATATTTTCTTTGTTTTTAGATTTTACTTTCTCCTTTGTTTGGCGGTTTTATTTATTACTTTATCTCGCAGTTTTTGTTCTTTCTACATACCGTGGTTTTATCCTTCTACTGTTTACGTGGTTTTATATATTTTCTTCTTTGCATGGCTTTTCACTTCTTTCTTTCGCGGACTGCTTTCAGCTCTTTCTTTCATGGCCTTGATATCTTTGTCTATCTTCTTTTATTTCGTGGGTATGCTTCCTCCATGGTTATTCTCTTCCTTTATTATGCGGGTATTCTGCCTCCATGGATTATTATTCTTGTTCTCACTTTCCTTCTCAAGGGTAGAGATGCCCTTGTAGGTTTTCATCCTACCCCTCGACCTATCCGCCGAATTTACAGTTTTCAAATAGGTCAGTTTTTTTCATTATTGTGCTGGTATTCTTCCTATGCGGATTCTTCATTTTTCCCCTTCTTAATTTTTCTAAGGGTAGAGATGCCCTTGCAAGTTTTCATCCTACCCCTCAATCTACTTGTGGAATTTCTGGTTTTCAAGTAGGTCGGTATTTTTGATTTTTTTTTTTCATATTTCATTTATTTTTGCTAAGTTACGTAAATTATAGTTCGGTATTTTTGATTTTTTTTTTTCATATTTCATTTATTTTTGCTAAGTTACATAAATTATAGTTACATATATTTCATTTATTTTTGCTAAGTTACATAAATTATAGTCTTGATCCATTTACATGTCTTGAAAGTTCTTTAAATTATAGTTTTTTTAGTTGTACCACTCATGAAGGTAATGTTTCCTTGATGATATATGGCCCTATCCATCTGACCTTTAACTTCCATGAGTACTACTATTTAGTATCATATAGTAAGACCTGATCTCCAATGTCAAATTGTTTTTTTCTTGATGTGGTGGTCATGTTATGATTTATGCCTTCTCTTCTCCCGTTTATTGTTATACACGTCAATAAATATTTTTTCATCTAATTTCTCCTATTCTATCAATATTTCATGGAGAGAATCATCCTCTATCATTCGGATGACACTGATATTCTCAAGCTCGAAAGAACAAACTCTATGGGAAACGTGGCTTCCAATCCATATAACAATTTGAATGGGGAATAATTTGTAATCCTTTTGTATGTTATGCGGTATGCCCATAAAGTGACGGGTATCTTCAAATCCCAATCAATAGTTTGAAGTGAGAAAATATTTGTTATGACCTTCTTCAATACCTTGTTAAATGCTTCTACTGTTGCATTTGCCCGTGGGTGGTATGAATTTCTTCTATTGTGATTAATCATAAACCCTCTCAATAGTTTTTGGATGGTTTCCTTTAAAAAATGCTTTCCTTTATCACCAGTGATACTCAAGGGACATACAAATCTTGTAATTATGTTTTATACAATTTTTTTTCTGTTGTCTTTGGAGTACAATATTTTGTGGGGACCGTATCTGCCCACCTTTTCAAATATTCTATTAAGTCGATGATGATTCTTTCTTGAGAATGTTTAGTGACTGGTTTAATTGGTCCTATAAAATCAATAGTCCATATTTCAAATGGGGCTAGCACTAATACAAGTTTGAGTGACATTTCATCTCTTGCATTAGGTTTTCTCACTCTTTGATAGATATCACATGATCTAACATGCTTATGAGAACCTTTAAACATTGTAGGCCACCATAGACTGACCATCATCACTTTCCTTGTTGTCTGCTCCCCTCCATTATCTCCGTCAACTATCCCTTCATGTGCTTTAATTAACACATTCTTCCTTTTATGTTCCAATGCTATTCTCCTTAGGAAATCATCTTGTCCTCTTTTATACAATTTTCCTTGAATCAAAGTGAATGGGAATGTTATACTCAACAAATGTTTCTTCTAATACTAACTATAATTACTTGGGAATTCTCCTATATGTAGTAGTTGAGAAATTTCATCAAACTCTTTAGGTATGGCCTCAATTCTAATAAGTGGGGTCTAGGAAAATCATCATCTATGGGCCTTTAATCTTCTCCATTCTCAATCCTTGACAAGTAATCTGGACCATTAGTAAGCTTTCTTGGTTTGAATGCTACCGTGAAATCAAATTCTTGAAAGAGCATAAGCCATATACAAATTCTTCTTTACAACACTGGTCTATTTATAAGGTACTTCAATGGTTCATGATCAATGTAGAATGTGAAGGAAGTGGCTAATAAATACTGTCTATACTTCATTAAATCATATACCATACTTAAGGTATCTCTTTCAGTTGTAGAGTAGTTTCTCTCTACTTTTGACAATTTCTCACTAGCAAATGCTATTGAGTGGTCCATCTTCTCCCTAAGATGTGTTAAAACCACTCCAATGGCTATGTCAGATACATCTACATAGACGTGGAATGGTATCTTCCAATCTGGAAAAATCAAGATTAGAGCATGAGGAATTTTACATTATTTTGACAAAGGAATTTGCTTCTTTGTTCTTTTCTTCAACAATTCCTCTAGAGGAGCACTTATTTCTATGTAGTTCTTGATGAACTTCCTATGGTACCCAGTGTAACCTAGAATTTTCCTCACATCCTTTTGGGTTTTTGGAGGTGGTAAATTGACAATCATTGAATTTTTCAAAGGATCAATCAACAAACCTTTCTTACATATTATGTGCCCTAATAGAGTATCAAAGGGGGTGAAAAAGATACATTTTTTAAAATTTAAAGAGATTTGTAAAGCTCTACACCTTTGAAACATCAATCTCAGTACTTGTATATGATTTTTCAATAGGCTGTAAATGGTCCAATCATCAAGATACACTTCTAGAAAATCATGAATGAAATCTTTAAAAGCATTTATCACGATCCTACTAAATATTGCAGGTGCGTTGTTTAGGCCAAATGACATAACTATATACATGAATGATCCCCATTCAGTGGAAAAAGTGGTCTTTGGTTTGTCCTCCAGAGCAATTTTGACTTGGTGGTAAACCATCCGTGAAGGAATAAATTTCTCTTCCCACCACATTCTATTGTAATTCTTCTGTAAAGGGGGTTGGAAAAGGATCATGTATACAAGCTTTGTTATATTCCTGATAATATACACATACACGAATCTGTCAAGTCTTTTTATTTTAGATCACCATGGGACAGATCCATTCTACATCATCAACTAGTTTAATTATCCATGTAATCAACATTTTATCTGTCTCATATTTCACCTTTACCTTTAAGTTTGGGTTCAGCCTATATGGCCTTTTATTTATTGGTATGAACCCTTCTTTGATGTTTATTTTTATCATTCTAGCTTCTTATTTTATCCCCTTCAGTTCTTTAAAATATTTTGGCAAGATGTCTTGGATCTCTTTTAATAATTCCACTATTTTAGCTACTTCTTCTTTTGTCTAGTAATCTCCAATTTTAGCCAATTTTTCAGTTCCTTCTGGCCCAATATTCTCATTCCTGATCTTCAATGGCTGATAGTAGTATTTCTCTCCTTCATCCTTGTTTTCTACTACTTGTCTTTCATCTTCTATAACTTTGTACCTTAGATTTTCTTCATTTTCTTATTTCTCCACATTATAGCATCTTGCCATCTCTTGTAACTTTATTGGGCTTTCTTGTGGCTTTAAGAACTCCCATTCTGCCTTCTCTTTTTCCTCAGAAAACTATTTTGTGGCTTCCCTTAGTCATAAATAAGATTTTTCTAATCTTCTGTAGAGCCCTCAAAATATTTAAGTCTGCATCCCAAAAGGTGAAAGTATGGAAAAAATATTTTACTATTTGATCCCACTCTTTTTTTTCCCGCCTGATCTCCTGGGGTGTGTACCATGATCATGGTATGGGTCCTAGGGTCCATATGAACAATTGAGTCCATAATAAGGGAGAGGTCTCCCGGCATAGCTTCCAATGCTACTCACAGGATCTTGAATATGTTTCTGTAGATCTATTTCTCTAGTGTATTTAGGGATCGTGACATAATAGCCTTCACTCTCCAAGAATCTAGCTTTTAATATTATAGTTACCCATTTCCAATGACATATACTAGTTTTGTGTGTCATTCCCACCAAACTTGTGGAATTTATAGTCAAAGTGTCATCCAATGCCTTCCATCCTTGCTTTTTCATTAGGAAATATTCTCTCCATGATTTTGATATATCCCTCTAGATCTCCAAATCTTGAATATTTTGGTAATGTCTGATGTGATGCCTTGTGGCTCAATTTGTATACTCTCTTGATTGGAATTTGTTTTAGTTCTTCTTCCCATGGAAAACTCCTCTTTGGCTGGCATAAATATCTCCCTTTCTTCTTCTTCTTGGGCGAGTAGTATTTTTCCTCTTCTTCAAATGTATCTTTGGCGGGTACAAATATGTCACCCACGACATAGTAACTATCTTCTAAAGTGATATTCTTGGTGGTATTCTCTTGACATAGTGTAACATCTGAGTCCTTGATTCTGGGAATTTGTGTATCCATGCTTTTACCACATTATCCTGATGTCTTCGCAGTATCTTATGATTTGATGGATATCTCCACATATGAATTTGGCTCAAAATCTTTATCAATATTAGAAAATTTATTTAAGGCATAGACCCCTTGTATGTCATCAAAGTATTCTCCTTTGTGTCATGCCATACTTCTTCGGCCCACGACACTCATACCTACATGTAGAGGTACATGAACACATATGTCATCCGAGTTCAAAGTCTATTCTTCTTCTTCAAAGCTCAACATCCCATTACAGTCTACAAACCAGTCCTAAGGCTAAAATGACATTATATGAGGGATTCTGATACATTTTCCACTACCTCAAAATTCACCATCTTTTAATTCCCATAGAGTTTACTACTACATTCTTTAGTACTGCCTAATGGTTGTCTTAATGATCCCATCTGCCAATCCAATGAAGTATCTTGATGGGTTCCAAACTAGGTTTTCCAAGCATTTCCCATGTGATTTTGGACATCATATTGACATCCGCGCAAAGATCCAGTAGTAATTTAGTGATAGTAGTATCAAAAATTTCTACATCAAGTTAGATGTTAGACTTCCGTCATGTTCATTGAGTCCATAATATGTTCCTTTTCTTCTTATTGTATCCCCCTTCAATTTTATGTACATGATGTGTTCTCTCTTCTTTATTCCAGTATTTGTTGAATTGTTTCAATTTTTCTATCAACCCATTATTTATGGTTAATTTCGCTAGCTCCTTTAAGGCTTTAGCCTCTTCTTCTACAAAACAATTTTTCTCCCTTTCTTCACTGGCTTGTAAGCTTCATGGATGAGTGTATCTACTCTTTTCAACTTCCTTATAATGTAATTCAGGTCTGATCTCCTTGGGTTTCCACTCCTCTTAATCGATAAGAGTGTTTTTCTTGGGGTAATATTATTATTTTCTTCTTTTTAAGGACCATCCTCATTTTTGGTGGCACTTCTAGTTGTGACAACAACTTTGTATCGTGGTTATTCACTGTTCTTGTCACTTATATATACCTTCCTCCTCCTGTAACTTTATTTTGCTTTCTCCTTTCTTTATTCTTCTGTGGTTCTTGATGATGGAGCCCTCGCAGATTTGTCTTTAGCCATAGTTTCCTTGTCCCAAGGGATTCTAGTAATATGTTGTACTTTTCTCTGGGCCTCTTCTGTTAATGCCTTTGATCTTGTTGATCCACTTCTATAGGATTACACAGCTTCCCAACAGTGGAATGCATCGTGTCTCTTCTTATGGAAAAATCTACATGGATTAGGTTTTGTACAATTTATATCTAGGTGCCCATCTTTCCCACACTTATAGCAATTCATTGGTCTTCTGTCTTGGTATCCTCCTCCTTGATTATACCCCCCGCGGTAACCACTATCATTATAACCTTGGTATCCTTCGTAACCTCTACCTCCTTGATAATTGTCATAGCCACCTCTATACCCTCCTCTATATCCTCCTCTAAAACCTCATCTAAATCCATTATGGTACACTCCATGGTAACCTCCATCATTGTAAATTTGATAGTTAGTGTCATAATTGTTTCCCTAGTATCCACCTCCAAATTATGGCTAGCCAGATTGTTGATTTAGGTATTGTGGTGTAGTTATTGTTTGTTTTGAGGTTGATGTAAGGTAGGTGTTGTAATCATCTGTGTTGATGTAGGAGGAGGATTAGGTGTTGAATTCTGTCTTGTGGCCATAGCTCTCCTAGAAGCATAATCTTTCAAGTATTTTAATGCTTCTAATTAGGGGCAAGTACGATGATAATGATTGTATGAACTACATGTAATACGATACATTATGTTGGTTTTTAGGAGGAGTAACTTCTAATAAAGGACAAGTGTCTTAAGTATGTTGGTCCCAAAGTCTATAGATACCGCACAATGTTATTTCTAAAGGTAACGTGTTACTAGAGGATGCTTTTTATGATGAATGGAATCTTTCTGCAACTACTCTCTTTGTATTATCAGAATATGGGAATTAAATTATACTATGGACTTCAGAAAAACAAACTATTCACCATTTCTTGGGCCTCATATTACTCTTCAATGGGGAACTACTTCTTAATCCCTCAATCCTCTAAATCTCCTATTGTAATTTCAATTTTTCCCACTCTAATTGCACCCTCTCTAATTAAATTTTAATTGAAGTTTCCCCTTCTCTTCTCCATGGCTTAGCTTTCAGTTTGATTTCCATTTCAATTTCTTCTAAAAATGCTTTAAACTCTTGAGAATCTAATGCTCACCTAAGATAAGGAAGTAGCCTTGAAGTGAACCACTCAATTCTTTGTTTATCTTTTAAGGGCTCTTCTAATTTTCTAGTAATAATGTTAAACTTCTGAATAAATTCCTTCACTGATTCTCCTTATCTTTGTATAAGATATCTCATATTTCTTACCCCTTCTAAAGGGGCTTCTAGGAAATGGAATTTTGTTTTAAATTCTCTTTCAATATCAACCCATGGTTTTTGTCCTTGAGAATTCAACCTCATGTACCATTGGAGTGCATCGTCCCTTAATGAACATGCAAAATATTGTATTTTAGTAGCCTCATCTGTGGTGTTATTACTCTTCCAGTAGGCTTCCAATAGGAACAAGTGTTCCAATGCATCATTAGAGTCCTTGTCAAAAATGGACATCTTAATATTCTGCGCCATTTTTGCTCGTGTATTTGTTCTAGGTTGAATAACAGGTTGTTGTTCAGCTTTCTTTGTTTACTTTGTCTGGTTATGAACTAGTTTTGAATTGCTCTTTCTTCCCTTATATTTTCCTAACTCGATATCAAAGTAAAGTTCACCTAATAATTCTTGGAACTCTCGTACTGTTTCTTGTCTTCTCTAACTCTCTTCTCGCAATAGTTGATATCTTTCTTCTAAACTCTTTTCTTTTTGTAGATTCTCAAATGGTGTATCAAGTGGCACATGGAATGGCATCCACTCTAGAGGGTCATCTCCTTTGGGCTCACGTGTTGGTTGGGGGTGTGTCTTTATTTGGTGAATTTTCGTAACTACTATTCTCCATAACTACCTTTCTATCTTTATTATTTCTTAATCTATATCCTTCTTCTAATCCTTCATCACTTCCTCTCTTTTTACTTTGTTTCTCTTTCTCTCTCCCTTGATCTTCTTCTCTATCTCTTTCTTCATTTTTCTCTTCTACTATTTCTATCTTTTCTTTTTCTATATTCTCTTCCTCTTTCTTCTCCTCATCCACTATTTGTATTCTATCTCCAAATTCTTCAACTAACTCCTTCATTCCAATGACCTCATCTTCTTCTTTGCCTCTCTCCTTAATCATTAACAGAGTCCTCAATTCCTCTTTGTTCCACCCTTCTGCTTCTAAGACTTTCTCAAATGTTGGTTCTAATCCTCCTACTAAGTATTGTAACTCTTTCATGAGAGTTTTTTGTCTTGTTAATGCTTGTTGAATAGGACTTTCTATCGTATATATGGGATTTATTGGAGTAACAAACCCTTGTTGGTAACTGCAAGATGTAGCTATAATATCTAGACTTGAAGCATCTACCTTTGTTTTTGGGTGAGCCAACTATTGGCCTCCACTTGAAGTGGGTGAATACTCTACCTTCTCTACTTTGTTTTCTTCTTTCTTAACTTTATACAAGTTCTCCTTCCTTTCTTTCATCTTTTTTTTTCTCTCCTCTCTGTTCAATCTCTATTTTCTCTATCTTCTTTTCTAAGTCCTAATTTTCCGTAGCCAATGTTTCTCTCTCTTCCATACTCCTCATCCTTTCTTTTATTCTTGTTTTTAAGTATCCCTCTTAAATTAATATTTCTCCTTAATTCTCTTAATCTCTTATTACTAACCATCTAAAATTTTTATTCTATTTTCTTCTTCCCCATGTTGTCCTATTTCTGCCACCCTAGCCAACACCCCATTAATCCTAATAATTCATGACTCTTGGATCAACCCCCTTTGCATAAGCCATCTCTTTGTGACTATCCCCTATAGGATACTTTTATGATTCTTTAATTAATCCCTTCTCGATCATTAAAAACTTTAATTAAGAAAGGGAATGATTAAAAGAAATAATCTGTGGGGTTCTGGTTAAAACTTGATGTTTCTTGTTGTCAAAATGTCATCCAACCTTGAATTTCCCATGTGATTATGATTGAATCTAAGGTAGCCTCATATACCAATAATAGATCTCTCTGGTCCATGGCTCATCCAGATATTTAACTGTTGTTAGTTTTTCTGCATTTCACTCAACGGGTTGTCTTAAGTACATCCATGTATACTCTATCCTCTTTGCATGTGATAACAAACAGGGCCATAATTGATGAGGAAAATATGACAAGAACTCTTCTTTGAACTCTCCAAATAATTCCTCTTTTTTCACTTTATAAGTGTTTTTTTCAGATTTTTGATTCTCCTTTCACAAATATATCGATTTGTTTTTCCCACCAATTTTCAATTTCAAATAAAAGAGGCTTCCAATACCCTGGTGGTGAAATATTTCCTGACATCCACTTAACAAAAGAAACATAGGCTCAGACACCAAATGTTGACCTAAAACCCCAAAAGTATTATAAGGCTTAGGATATATCGATATTAGTTAAGGATGTATGCAAGAAATACACCACCTCTACTCTAAGAACACAAATGTAAGTAAAATCACAAAAAATATTATACTCAAAATTCCATTCTTTATTTACTCATAAGTAATAGTTACATCAGTTTCAAGTACATACATATTATTTTCATTCTCTTATCTCTTCTCTCATACAAAATCTCAAAATGGCACATTCACATAAGTCTTCCATGAGGCACACTTATACAATACATTATTTACAATAAATATACAAAATACAATATGTTTCAAAAGACACTTCTTTTGACTTATGCCTCTATCGGCTTCTATCTCGTACTGGTATGTTTTGTCTTTGTTACATGGCTCTTAGTCAGATTCCACGTCTTCCAACAGTGTATCATGACTTTTTCCCTTATTATGTAGCTTCATAGTCTTCCGCGACATCATCTAGCTTTCCACGGATTTCCTTAGTTATATGTGCAGTTTCTCTATGTCTCATGCGTCTTCACCTTCTATACATGGATTTTCCTTCATCCCACAACTTTCCTTTATGCTTTTGGTGGCTATTTACTTAACTTCACAGTTACTTATATCTTTCCATGGTTGTCTCCTTATCATTGTGGCTTATCCAAAATCTGATGAAGAGTCCTATCAACAGTAAATGAGGATTCAATTGCAACTAGTGGTTTTCCCTTATGTTTCTCTTTATATTTTTCCTTTTCCTTATTATATTCTTAGGTTGATGAATATTGTTTGATGGATTCAAGGACCCCTATGTTATTATTCTCAAGGAGATGAATAAGGTGGTCAATCTACTTCTTCATACATTTGTGCTCATCGTGCTCAAGTTTATTACAATAAGAACACTTAACCTTTTTCTTCTTAGGTTTCCCATTTGAACTAGAGATTTCAATAGTATACTTGGAAGAGGTAGTGGATTTATTTTCTTTCTTCTTTTCTAGATCCTTACTCTTTTTCTTCTTCTCTTGGTTGCTAGAATATTTTTGTATCCCATTCTCGACAATGAGGGCTTGAAGTTTGGATGACTTCAAGGTACCCATTTAAATTAACTTTTATTGATCCTTATTCAAATTAGAAATGAAGTAATCTAAGGAGTGCATAGACCATGTGGCTCCAAGAGCCCTCTTTGTATCATAAAATGTAAAAACAAAGACAATGTACTCAGGACCTAATTTGGAAAGCACTGAAAGAATAAGTTGTTCATCCTTATTTTCTAATTCACATTATTTTAACTACAATCATAAGGAATTGAGTTTGGTAAATAAATCTTATAAGGTGTCAAAGTTGCTAGGAATTAAGGTTATAAGTTCTATTTCTAGCTCATGACCCCTCATAGTGTCAACTTTTCCGAATAATGTTTCTAAGGTTTTCCATACCTCCTTGGGATATTTGGATGACTCTATTTGAAAAATGAGTACAGGAGACACTAAAAGACACAAAATACCAAATGCTTCATCACACTTATTATACCACTTAACTTTTTCTACATCTATACTAGGCTCTAGTTCTAACCTCATTGTGATATGCTACAACCCTTTACTCCTTAGTCTAATGGATATTGTTTATTTCCATTTATGGTATTTAAAAGGTGTAAGTGGGTTAATTGAACTTAGATCCATTATTGTAGAAAGAAAGGTTGTGGTATTTGTTGTTAAAAAATAGAGAAATGTGAGGAAAGAATGAAGTTTTGAACAAGAGAGGAAACACCTTGTACATCCCCCGGAAAACATACCAAGAAGACCCCCAAAAATATTGGCACTTTTAAACTTAGTTCATTTTACAAAATAAATAGGTGCAATGCTTTGGGAAATGAAAAATATTTAAATTTTACAAAAATGGCACTCAATATCGAGTTAACAATCAAAAGTTTTACAATAACTATTTCTCATAAATAAGCCCTATTTTAAATGAATTTGCACTAAACTTGAAATGCACTTTTTTTACTAAAATACACTTTTAGAAAAACAAGGAGGGTTTTTATGGGAAAAAAATTATTTGTACACATGTTACGACCATAGATTTGCACTACAACTTTTTAATTTCCACATATCTGTGTGTAAAAAATACCTCTATCATGGGACTTAAAATAGTAACTCAAGCTAGATTTTCAATTCATGTATGGGTTGTTGGAAACTTTTTCACAGGCCTCAAAATGCCTCTTGATCAAGAGAAATTTCCTTTGCAAATATGAATAGGCATTGAAAGCACTATCACAAGTGCAAACACCCTTCACATGTCTAAAAATGGATAGATCTAGATAAATATTCTAGAACTCCTGTAACAATGATTTAGGGCCTACAAAAAATCAAAATCCAAAATTGTATATGCATTATGTGGGCCTGTAAAGCTCGGAAGCCTAAAAATAGGCTATATACCCAAATACTTGCAACTAATAATCTCAAATGAAAATAAATTTACATAATAATAACTAGATAAGCTGAATACCATCTCAGCTTTGATACCATATCAGAGAAGCAACACAAATCTACTAGTTCGAAGAATGCAAAGGTGAATGATGAAAGACATGAATTGTTCTAAGATAAAACAATTCAAGCATACAATACTAAAAATTACAAAAATACAAGAAAGATAATTGCAATAACATAAAAATAGCTTCAACTCAATACGATCAAATAAAATAATGCAAGATATGTACATATAGGAGGTGAATGTGTATCCTCCTCCTATAATCATGGAAATATCCACCTAAAATGAAGGTAACCAATACTTAGGATGGTGTAGTCAAGTAGTAACCAACACCTGCAATAGTGTAGTCAAGTTGTAACCAACACCTAGAATAGTGTAGTCAAGTGTACACCTAAGCAAGCATATCCCATAAGTGTAGGGAAACTCCAAGTGATGTGGAATATCCCAAGTAGGATAATATAAATAAAGTGAGGAAAATAAATCCTATACTAACACACCACTCGTATTTGTGTAAAAACTCAAATTTTGAGATTTTACCCTTTGACATTATTGGTTTTAACAATACACTCTCTATAAGATAAACACACTCTTTCTATCCCCACTTAGGACATCCCAGTGTATCTTTTCTAACTTGTTTAGTCACACACACTAATATGTCAATAGTTTCTAATAAAAAATGCATAATCCCCATAGAAAAAATCTACTGTATAGGATCAACCTTTAGTTTTCACATTTTTCATCCATGTCCAACATAGTACATCTCAGTTAATTTGTAATATCAGGTCTTTACTCACTTGTATGGCTCTAAAATGACATATCCTCCATCTTTGTATTCAATTTCATAATCTTCGTTGGTTCATTTATTTCCTATAGGTTGGCCTTTCCATGATAATTTACCTTCAAAGCCCTATATAAGCAAGTTAAACTCTCTCATTTACATGCTTGGAAATCATATGTCATTCTATTAACTTACCCTCTCAGAAAATATACACAAGGCTCCCTAAATCTCACCAGATATCATGCACAATCATTAGGGGAAAAATTAATACAATTTTAAAGCATCATATCAAGTTAAGGGATAAATTTTTCTCATTTGTAAAAACTCAAACATCCCCATTTCAAGTATTATCAATATCCCAACTCATTTAAATAATTGTAAAAAAGGTAACAATTTTCACACCATAGTTACATTCATTTATATATCACATGGTAGGTGAAGAATGACATGTGGTTTGATTCCTCTTTAGATTAGTGTTAATGTCAGTTGTGCAAGGATTACACTTCACCCAAACTAATGTTTTTTGTAGGTTATCCGACTTGTCTAGAGTTTGAGATATTAAACTATTTAGAGGGCCTTGTAACATGATCGAAAACTAGGGTTTGATAGTGGCATACATTTTCCAAATTGGTAGAACTCCCAGGAAGTTACAAATACATATTCAGAGAATATCTAGAACTATAGAGTATTGTCGAAACCATACGAAAGGTCCTAATATAGTTCTATGGTCCTGCACTATGCCAATTTCCAACTAAAATTTTTGTTTTAGGGAATCATCATGTTTAGATCTCCTTGTTTTAGCACTTTGCACATCCATAACTCCCAAAAGCTATCTATAATCAACTAAGTGCACACATTACTTTTTGTTTTTGGGATTATAGTATATTTTGTACACTAGTTTTAATATTTAATGTAGTTTTATGATATTACATAATTAATATTGGAAGTTACTTATTTAGAATAGCTTCATGTGGCTCCCCTTACATCCTTTTAGTGTGTTTATATCACTAACCTAATAAATCTAATAATTTTTTAAACATTATGGCTAACCCAAATTTTGAATTAAACATTATACTGAAAACCCTAACTGTCCTAGGGTTCCCTCTTCTATCTTATTTTATGATTAATCTTCTAGGTGTGTTTATCCTCCTACTTCCAATAATGGATTCCTCTCATGGTCAAACCATATTATTCATTAAATACCTCAAGAGATACCTTTTATGTAAGGGTATGCTCTTTAAAATTACTCATAACACTCAAATTTATCCTCATACACCCATCAAACATGTTCATATTTGTCTTCACAAAGCTCTATTCTTCAATTTTTTGATCATATAAATATAGTTCCTAATACTTGTCCTTATTCTACTACTGATATATTTTCCAAGACTATATTTCCAATTAATGTTGATCATGTCCAAGGTAAAGTCTCTAATAATCACTCTAAAAATCATGTTCATGGACTTCTTAAAGATGAGACATAATAGTTTTTTCACTTATTAAAAAATAATCCCACTAATATTTATACTCTTATATATTATGCATGAGATCAACTTAAGTATACTTCATTATCTCATATAGATACATATATTCTTCGTGCATCTATAGTACTTACATCCTTCAGGGAACCTAATCTTTCACATATCTCTATAACTATTTGTGTAACCATTACTATTATCACACATCTTATATGCAATCATAATGGTTTGTATGTTTATTCATCTAGCACACAAGCCCTTGAAACCCTTGTTCATACAATTCAAACTCAAATATTACAATTACAATAAGTTCCATCCACTTCTCCTCAAGATATATATTCTACTTAGTTTAATCACAACCCACTTGCACCCAAAGTGGCTTCATACCCTATGTCTCTAGCTTTTGTCACTAACAAAATTCTTATCAATGAAGGAAAAGATGACCCTATAAAGCATCTTTACTCATTTCATGTGGTTTATAGTGATCACACATCTTACAATACCTAACTTACAAATATATTCCCTAGGAGTATTAAAGACTTCTCATTGCAATTATTTTATTATCTCCCCTCACATTTTGTGCACTTTTTCACTGCTTTGGAAAATAAAATTTTGGTACAATTCTCTATCAACATTGGGGATAAGGTTTTGTATGCAACAATTCCTAAAATATGACAAGAATTGAATGAACCTATAATTTATCATGTCTTACATTACAATGCCATCCTTATTAAGGTGAAAAATATCTTCATTGATAGTGAATTACAAGATCTTTTCACACAAATCTTGGTTTCTCCTTGGTAAGAATTGGTCAGATTTTAAAAATTTTGATTATTATACCATTTATGTCACACAATCAAAGAGTGTGAAGCTATTTTTTTACATATGAATAAACTCAAGTACATTGTTATCACTCTTACTAGATCTAATTCCAAGGTTCCAAGTAAAATTACACTCAAAGGAAAAACTAATAATGCTAAGGATACTTCTAAATACATTTTTAATGTTATTGTTCAACCTAAAAAGCTACAATTACAACATGCATGATGATAGTTTACATGTTTACCTTGTGCTCCACACAGTGTATTGAAACAGTTACTTGAGTGTAATATCATGTCTCTCCATCCACCATTTGAGGTTGATACAAGAAAGCCTCCAAGTGATAATTTTGATGAGAATGTTTATTTTGATTACCTTTCCTATACTGGCGGTAATGTAACCACCGTAGTGGTTACATGACCGCCAGTGTGTGCAAACTGTTGGTTCCATGTGCATTAATCTGAGACTCCAAATTACATGTTCTAAATTCATATTGCAAGCTTCTGAGTGTCTATCTCACACATTTCTTAATAATTTTTCCTAATTTCAAGATTTTTGGAAATGTATTGAACTCTTCTTCTCTACTTACTATTTTTAGAATGTTGACTGCCTTTTTTTGGATGATCTAGAATTTCTTGATTGCCAAGTGTGTTGTACTTCTTCCCTTATATTTTTCTATTAAAACCCAATCTTTTTCCCAAGAACTGGTTAGAAAAAAAAAATTGATTGCACCGTTACTGTACTAAAATCCTTCCAAGAAGTACACAAACAACTCATATCATTGTTTTGTTTCTTCCTGCTTAAATTTGTGACCAGTTTTCTTATAGTTAGTCTAATCCAACGTCTTCTTGGTTCTTGATTTATTCTACAAAAAATATTGTTCCCTGAATGACTTGGACTCATCTCTAGAAAGTAAGATGAGATAATAGAAACGTTACCACACTTGGGATTTGTCACAGCTATACAATATCCAAGTTGGGGGTGTAATTCTAATTTCTTCAAAGCTTTTACTCTATATTATTGTTATTAAATAAATAGAAGCAATAAACTTGTTTTAAGAGGTAGAATTTATAATTTCCTTATTCTCAATAAGAAGCTTTTGCTGATATTTTCTTCTCGTCTTATCCCTGTGGGTTTTCTCAGGAAATAATTTGGAGGAGGTTTGTGTGCATGAATTTCTTCACTTCTTTGTTTTAGAGTACCCTTAGATTTCAATTTCTTCATTATTAGATTTATGTGCATACGAGAAAACTTCCATTGATAACTTATTCCTTGCTTTTCCCTATGGGTTTACAAGGGAAATAATTTTGAAGAGGTTTATGTGTTTATGATTTTCATTGTATTTCTTCATTGTTGGTTTCCTGTGCAATTTATTGTGTTACCGGGGAAGTCTCGAGGAAAGAGGAAATTTCTTCTGATAAGTTTCTTCCCTCCCGTGATTATGAGGTGATCAACTAAAGGAAGTAGATTTCCAAAATTATAAGTTAGAGTATATCATTCTTTATGTTAGATTCAATTTTCGTATCTTGCAACAAAGGAATAGATACATCTGGCTATTCCCTATTTGTTTTATTTTTTGTTATAGCTAGATTATTTTATTTTGATTAGTTCTTTCTCGGTGTCTATAGATTAGCTTTATTTTAATTAATTAGTGATTGGTAGATGTTAGTTTTGTTTAGTTCATTTCCTTTCACACAAATAGATTAGATTATTCATTTTGTTTTGGATAATTAATTAGGAATTAATTTAGCTAATTAAAATATTAACACACACTTGTAGTCTGTTTATTTCACTAAAGCACTATGCACGTTGGAACCTCATTCAGAGATATTGGAATGCTCACCTTAACAATGCACAACTACCAAGTCCCTCCTTTTTGTTTGTTTGTGAATATGTTAACATGCATAATTGCTATCATATTTAACCAAGAATTCATTCATACAAACTTTTTCAACTTATTCAAATCATTATGGAAACATGCATAATAAGGAAACATAATAGATCATACAATAACCATTATCAATTACACCATTAGATCACCATATTCATGCATATCAACAATCATAATCAATCCACAATAATCCATTACATCAAAGTATGGAATACTGAAATATGAATAAATAGTAATCAATGTGTTAGGCACTCGAATGTGTGTGCAAACATCAAAACCCTAGGTCTGTGATAGCATAATGAATCCAAGAACTCATAACTAAGACATAATAAAATAATGGCATATAATATATATAGGGATGGAGACTTTCCCTTCACCATCCATGCACTCTCCTAACAATAGGTGTGCTCTCAAAATAGACTATATGTATGCTCTTACAATAATTTCTATTAATAGACTATCCTAATTATACATGAATTTAATCTTATTAATAGCTCTCAATGCATGTTCTTAATCTACATGTTCATCCTCCAAAAATATCATTTTCTTGGCCACCAAGTTATCTTGTTTTATTTTGTTGTTTGGTCGGCACTTCATCCCGCTTTTCTTATTTTACCCCATGTTCAAAAAAATCAGCCAAGTCCCAAATCCTATCTATCTGGGCACAATCCTTCATGTGATATTTCATCATGTCCAAGTGTGCCCCTATACACATCCCTCACTTGTGCCACCAACCTTCACACGTAACCCAATATTTAGTCATTTTGTCTACTCAACATTACCCCACACTAAATACATTTCATGTCCTTGGAAATGAGTTGTTTGAATTATCCCTCCAATGAATGGTTAAATAAAGAATAAAGAATGTCAAATAATGTAGAATATTCTAGTAAAAGAATATAGCCAATGAATAAAAAACTTAGATAGGTGCTTAGGGAACTCTTTATTTAAGGTACCTTCTAGCTCTTTTCATTTTGTTAATTCCTTGATTGGTGTGTTTGGTACTTCCCCAACAATCTCTAGTACCTACGTGGGATATAAGTTCTCTCCCTTCTCCTTGATATCCCTAATAATTCCTAAAAGGTCAGATATTACCCCTTCAAAGGCATCCATCCTCCTTGTAACCAATGTATCAAGCTCCTTAATTCTGGTCTTAATAGTATTCCAAACCGTTTTGAGCACATCACTCCTCTTTACAATTTCAATTATCCTCTCCTCTCACAAAATTTTCTCTTCTTTTTTGGCTGCGAGAACTCTTTTCTCTTCATTGATGGTATATGCCTTAAGGATATCATCAGGATCGTGACAATTGTTTAGAGCGTAACCTACCTTCTTTAGTTCATCCTTCAAGATCATAAACACAGCGTCATATTCCATAATTTTCCACGCCTCTTCTACTCTATTATTTTTATCTTCAATTTTCAAGTCCTCTTCCTTCACCCCCTACACATTTAGCTTCTTTTGTAGTAACGTATGCACTAAATATTGCAAATAGTGCAAGGTTGAAGGGTATGTATCCTTATTATTTTCATCAAACTTTAGGAGTGCCTCCGTAATTTCACCAACAATATGGACTACCATGTCAAGGATAGTCTTCATACACTTTTCTACCTTCCCCTTCTCCTCAGTTAGCCATTGAACTTCTTATGCTTTGTCCTTTTGTCCTCCAACAATGTCCAAATGGTGGCTACTTTGTCCAAGTTTCTACGAGCTACCTCCACCGCCATCTTATTTAGAAAATTTTTGGCTTACTCATCATTCAAATTTGTTGTCTTCACTATAACCAACTCTTTTGACATTTTCTTGAGTTTTCATATGGAAAATGCATCCTTAACAACTTCAAAATCATGCCCATCCATATGATTTTACATGCTTCACGACAACATCTTCCTTGTATGCATAGTTGTGCCCTATGGGTCACATATAGCTTCTCCATCATCACAAAGCTTTGGAACCACACGTGTAATACCATGGATTAATCATCAATATAAATGACTTAGGGTGTGCACATAATGTCATTCTTATTTCACCTCCCTCTAGTGCACCATCATGTAAGTATGTGTAATTTATCCTTGGTGTACGCACTAGTTCTACCTTACACTTCATCCCTTACTGGTGTTTTATCACCCTTATCCTCTTCTTCACCCTAGGGATGGTCTGAATGCACCTCATGTACCCCATGTTCTTCATGCATCTCTTCATCATGTGTGGAATTCTTATCTTTTTTCTCTTCTTCTTTCATGTCATGAACTAGGGGATTTTTCTCCTCTGCTTCCTTCTCACATAGGATCTCCTCCACCACTTATTCTTTGTCAGTGTCACCTCTATACATGAGCCTTCATCTCCTTTTCTTATCCTTGTCTGGGCTCTGTTTAGGTAGTGAGACCTATGGAGACTTTACCAGTTCTAAAGTTCTCGTGCCACTATCTCATTCTTCACGCGTCCTCTTAAACTTGTTCCTAACACCTTGGTCAAGAGAGGTGTTATCTTGTTTCTCTTCCTCCTCCTCATATTCCTTGGTATTTTCTTCCTCTATGTACTTCGGAGGAGTAACCTCACGCACCTTCTTTGTCCCAACTATGTGTTTGCATTTGGTCAGGTTTAGGATCTTCAGCTCATATTTAATACACTTTTCATTAATTAATATTGGCTTCAAGTATATGTACACCTTTTTTTTCTTCCTCATTTTTGACCACTAAGATTGTAGAACTAGTTTCGATATCATCTGATATCATGGTTTTGATGTAGGCCACCCTCCCTGGGTATACATACATCTTATGCATTGTATGGTATTCATAATATACCTTATCAACATTGAACCTTATCTTGTGTATGTCTATAAACCTATTAATTGATGCTTAAAAGTAGCACGTTGTGAAGGTATAAGGAAACTTGCACCATGGACCCTTTTTACCATCCTTCAAGTAGAGCCTTACAATGTAGAAGTGTTGATATACAGGGAATTCTTCCTTTCCATCTAGGAATGTGGGAAAGTCACTAGGGATATGCCACTCATGTTTGAATGTCTCGTGCATTCATATATACCATATTATTACCCTAAGTTTGTATGCACTAGTGATCCCATCATAGGTGTAATCCATGAATATATTTTTCGGGGACTTGTTCTCTAGTGAGTATTTCCATATTTTCTCCTTGGGGCCATCTGGGACTCTAATCTTTGTAAACAAAATGGATAGGAGGATCACCCCATGAAATCATATCACCTTCTTACACCTCCTCAATAATTCCTTCTACAATGAAAGCATCAAGAATGAATATTGTTCCTTCCGTCATCTTCTTTGCAATGCGGAGCCATTTCTTGTTAACTTGGTGCCATATCTCCTACGTGTTAAACTTGGTCAACATATGTGTGGAAATTCTCACAAAAGGGTTAGTAATCTTAGATATTTCCATAGAACGCCCTCCTTTCAGATACTTCATCTCTAGTGTGATAGTCTCCACCCCTACTTTGTCATCTAATTCTATTGTGATCTTGGTACCTGAGCTGCGCAACCCTATAATCTTTCTAATCATGGGTGCAGTAATGTACACCCTCCTCCCAACAAAGTAGAAGAAGTCCTCATGGACATGCGACATTAAACATTGGTAAAATCACTCTGGTTTTCCAAAATATGGTAACTCATTAATTTGTAGAACTCATGCACATTCCAATGTCTTGTTCCCCTTGTCATTATAGATTGGCATGTTATATGTAGTCCTCAGGTTGGTTTTCTGCACCAACTCTTTTTCTATTTGTCACTCATTTTCCTTAGAATGATGATTGTAATCACTGACTTTGCCCTTTCTAAGGTGATTCTCCCAAACGTGTCCCATGATTACTCCTAGATATTTCATTTCCAAAAATCCTTCCTTAGGAACTTCTTAGACCTCCACCTCAGGTTCTTTCTTATTCCCTCAACCTGTTGTCAAAGTCATGGGTTCCCTTCTGGGTGCCATATTTTTTTTGTGTAAAATTATTTCACTTCTCTTCAAAAAAAATTGTGCCTTAATCTGAACTTCACACCCTTGCAATGCAAGTAACCCTGTAAACCCTACTCCACAACTATTCATGCCTTCTCCCCACTTCAACTTCCTTTCGAAGGATCTTTTCAACAAGTCGTGTCTCTTACTCGATCGAGGTTTCTGGATTCACACAAAATCACAAAAATTTTAGCAAGTTTGCATGACTTTTCTCAAATTCACACTCTATAAATTCTCAAATTATTCTCAAGACTGTTATGAATAAAACTTAGCTTAATTCATCATTAGTTGATATTTGAATAAATGTAATAAGTTAAAGTATTTAATTAAATACTTTAAACTTATGTCAATAGATATTAGTTGTCCTTAGTTGTTGGTTAACTAAGTGACAGTTTTCTCATCCCAATGTTTGTGGGATCATATTCTATCTTGCAAATTTTGTTCCCAGATAATTTCCATGAGGGGCAATAGGGGTAGTTAGGGGAAAAATGCTATTTCTACATATTTTCTTAGATTAGATTATTTTTTTCCATATATTGTGGATGAGATAGAAGTTGTCCAATATCTATAAATATTACATCTCTCTCATTTGTCTGTAATGCTTGATTTTGATATTAATAAAATACATAAGCACTGTCTTGTTTCTGTGCAAAGCTTTTGTGTCAATATTGTTTTCAAGTATTCATTGCAAAGATTTGGTATCAGAGCAGTATTTTGATCCAAAAGGGATTGTAGGAAGTTTAGGGAGATTTGAAGAAATTACAGAGCTAGGAGGAGCCATAGATTCCCCTAGCCATTTCACAGCCCCTACCCGGCTCCACACCCTAAATCATGGTTGATTTGTAGGTGAAGAACACTTGGAGCACAATCACAGGCCTTTGTATACTTGGATGCTAATCTGTTGTAAAAGGTGACATTGTTTCATTCTCTAGTATTTAAAAAAAAATTACCTGTACGTGCATTTTTTTAAAAAATTGGAAGCATTTAAAAATATATATACAATATTTTTGATCTGTGGGTACCCAAGCTTTTCAAGCTCCCCACATTACTTGTTATTTCTTTTCTCTGTATTTTTATTCTTCTTCCTCTTCTTTGTATTTGAGAATTTAAAAAAAAAAAGATCGAATCAAACGTGGAAGGTTCTCCGTGAACCTACATCTATTAGAGGAGTAGAAGATCACATATTTGAATGATCTGCAACCTACCTACATCCAAAACAAAGACTACAAATTGAATGGGGAGAAGATTTGCAACCTATAATAAAAGAGCTGCGTTGGAAGAAGGAAGAACAAGTTGCCTCCAAGAAAAAGAAATACCTACGTACAAAGAGAAACAATAAAAGAAAAGTGCGGCCAAGGGTTATTATAACACATATGCAAAGCGGATGAACTGCAGTTGATCCCTAAAGCACACCACGCATGCATGTAAGTCGTAACCTAAGTTCAGTTTTTTTTAAAAATGATTTTTTAAAAAATTCCATTTTTAGACGTTGTGGAAAAAATTAAAAGGAAAAAAAAATCCATTTTTGGAAAGGGGTCCAGAAAGATATTAAAATTACAATTTAAAAAAGGCATAACTTTCAACTGGTACCTCGGATTAAGGTGTTGTTTTCTTTTAAAGTGTGTGTTTTTGCAAGATCTACATCTTGGTCTAGTTTTTAATTAGATTTGGAAAATAATTATTTTTAAAAAATTACAAAAATAAGGTTTTTGTATTTAAAAAGAGACTAAAGAGTCAAAAAAAAAAAAAAAATTTCAAATCGGCCAAGAGAGCCATTTTATTTTTGCACATCGGCCATAGAGCCAAATTTGTAACAGGGCCAATAGTGCCAAAACTTCATTGTACATGGCTGAAAAAGGAGCCCAAAAATAAATAAAATAATATTTTTGGAGGGGTGTGCATGCTTTAAGGGGGGAAAAGTGCTTAATTTTTGCTTCTACTTTTTATCACTTTTCACAGTGGCTGCAATTATGGCGCGAAAGTTCTTTTTTCCAGATTCTCAACTTTTGCGTTCTGATAATTATCCAGCATGGAAAACAAAAACTTGTGCACAACTTGATTTTGAAAATCTATGGACCATTGTTTCTGGTACATTAACAAGATCTGCAATAGATGTTACACAACAAACTACATTTGATCGTGCAAATCAAAAAGCAAAGTTAATAATCTTGTTTAGTGTTTCAGATGAGGTACAACCTCATATTTTTGAGTCCACAATATCAAAATAATCTTGGGACAAGTTGAAAATGGTATATGAGTCAAAAAATAAGAACACAATACTTCATCTCCAAAGTCAACTATTAAACTTGAAAATGCAACCAACTGAGAAATTTGAAATGTTTTTTAGAAGAGTGGAAACTTTGCGTGCATCACTTCAAGCTTTGAAAGAAGAAGTAACTGACACATCACTCGTACCTATAGTATTGAGAGCTCTTCCTCCTTCGTATAGGATTTTTGTGACCACGTTAAACATAACTGGTCAAACAACAAATTTTGAAGAATTAGTGAATATGGTCCAACAAGAAGAAGCTATTCACTCAACTATTGAAACTGAAGAGCAGGCATTTGCTTCTAATTAAAAAGGAAAAAAATAGGTGAAGTCTAGTAAACAAAAGGTAATACTTAACAAGGCCAAAAGGACCAACAAAAATGTCTTATTTGTGGTCGAAAAGGACATGAGTTAAAAAATTGTTGGGTCAACACATTCCAACAAGGATCATCAAGTGATAAAAATACTAATTACCAACAAACAAAATTAGGCCAACAACAAAGTAAATAGGGACAAAATTATCAAAAGTGGAAAAAGAAACTAACTCAACAAGGAAATGTAGCTGAATAGGAAGATTAATTTGATGATGATGACTTCCTCTATTCTACACAGTCAAATGAAGTATCCAATTCTACAAATGAAATTTGGTAAGTCGACTCAGGTGTAACTTGACACATGACAAGAAAGAAAGATTGGTTCTTCATAATGAGTAAAACATCTACCAAAAATCATGTCTCTTTAGGTGATGATACATCATACAGTGTTGAAGGCATTGGTTCCATTTCACTACCACTTGGGCAACATAATTGTAAAATTACAGATGTTCTTTATGCCCCTGGTTTAACAAAAAAAAATTTATCCTTGAGTCAATTAATATATCACAATCTCAAAATTGACTTTGATTATAAAGGCGGTAAAAAGATGTGCCTAATTTGAGATAAGTCACGAAGCTCCAAAATTGTTGCAAAAGCTTCGAATGCTAGAAGAATGTTTCAGTTGGATTTTGTTCAATGAAATGATCAAGCACATTTAGCCAAGGATACATCATCAGCTCAACTATGGCATCAAAGACTTGGACATGTGAGTTTTGGCTATCTTGACACACTTCGTCGATACGACATGTTTAGGGGTTTACCACCTCTAAAAAAAGGGTACAAATAAATGTCAGCATTGTTTGGTAGGAAAAAAATAGAGCACCATTCAAACATAATACATTTTGAGCTAAGGCAAAACTTGACTTGGTGCATACCAATTTGTGCATACCAATGAGACCTGGCCACTCTAGGTTTCAATATTTCATGCTCTTTGTTGATGATTTTTCAAGAAAAATGTGGATATATTGTCTTTCTACAAAAGACCAATATTTTGAAACTTTCATGAAGTTTAAATCCATTGTTGAAATAGATTCTGGTAGGAAAATAAAAACACTCCGCTCAAGTCGAGGGGGAGAATACACCAGCAATGAGTTCAATGATTTTTTGAAAAAACATGGCATTCATCATCAAATGGCTCCTCCTCACACACCACAACAAAATTTTGTTGTTGAAAGGTGAAATTATACAATCATGGATATGGTGTGATGTATGATTGATGATGTAGGTTTATCAAAAACATTTTGGGCCAAAGTAGCTAAAACAACAGTGTATTTACTAACAGAGTTCCCACTACAACTCTTGATGGAGTAACACCACAGGAAGCATGGTCAGGGCATAAGCCATCTATTTCACACCTCATATTTTTTGGATGTAAATTAAGTATGCACATTCCTAAGAAACAAAGAACTAAGCTTGATATGAAATCAGAAAAACTTATCTTCTTGGGATATAATGATGAAGCACTTGGCTATAGACTTATGAATCCAAGAACAATAAGGGTATATACTAGCCAGGATGTTGAGTTATTTGAGAAGAAAGAAGAATATGCTCCTTCCATAGACTCATGTGATGAAAAAATCATCCCTACTATAAAAACAGAGGATGGTAATCACTTTGATGATAACAATGATGATGGGGAAGATAGTGAAATTCAACCTCCCACAGGTAACACAAAAAGTATGCCTAAATGGTATACAAGTATGATTAGAGATGAAAATTTGGATAGTGTCCCCAACACATCTACCATTGGAATGAGGACTCGTAGTATGGATCGAAATGAGGTCAATTTGGCCTTAATGAGTAAAGTTTTTCAAACTATTGAGCCATCCTCAATTTCAGAAGCCCTACACTCTAAAAAGATGCTATGGATGTAGAATATAACTCACTTATGAAAAATAATGCATGGCAACTTACAGATCTTCCACTAGGTCAAAATCTGATTAGATACAGATGGATCTTCAAAATGAAGTACAAAGGAGATGGAAAAATTGATAAACATAAGGCTAGACTAGTTGCTAAGGGATATGTTAAAAAAGAAGGCATTGATTATGAGGAGAATTTTGCTCCCATAGCTAAGATAAAAAATTTCAGGTTAATATTGGCTCTATCTACACAATTTGGTTGGAAAATACACCAAATGGATGTGAAAAGTGCCTTTCTTAATGGTGATTTACAGGAAGAAGTTTACATGACTCAACCATAAGGTTTTGTCATATCAGGTAAAGAGGAAAAGGTATGTAAACTAATAAAATCACTATATGGTCTAAAGCAATCTCCCAGGGCATGGTACATAAAAATTGATGATCATCTCATTCAACATGGATTCAATAGGAGTCCATACGATCCTAATCTCTATCTCAAAAATCAAGTGGGGGAGATAGTGATCATTGTAGTATATATCGATGATCAGTCATCACTAGAGGATCAGTGAGGATTATTGAGTCAACAAAGAAAGATCTAACACAATCATTCAACATGACTGATCTCAGGCTTTTGCATTATTGTCTTGGACTAGAAGTTTGGCAAAAATAAAATCATATATTTGTGTCACAATTGAAATACACCAAGACAACGCTTGAGAAATTCAATATGATGGATTGTAAGCCATTTTCCACACCTATGGAGACAAGAATTCAACTGTCTCGAACAGATCCATAACCACAAGTAAATGTAACTCTCTATCAACAATTGATCAGGAGTCTCATCTACTTGACTTACACTAGGTCAGATATCATCTATGCAGTCAGCTATCTTTCATGATTCATGCAAGAACCAAGGGTTTCTCAGTGGAAAGTAGCAAAGTAGATACTGAGGTACATCAGAGGAACTATAGACTATGGCCTAGAATACAAGAAGAATAATAACATCTTCTTCACAGGATATTCAGATTCAGATCATGTAGGAAACATAGATGATAGGAAATCCACTTTAGGATTTGTATTCTTTTTGGGATCTTGACTGATATCATGGGGGAGTAAGAAGAAGACTTGTGTTTTAATATCCTCCATTGAATCAGAATATCATGTAGTAGGTGGAGCTTTTTATAAAATGATATGGCTCTGACATATACTTGAAGGATTGGGAATACCAAATAAATATCCAACTATCATACATGTTGATAACTAAGGAGTATTAAAACTTGTTCGGAATCCAATTTTTCATGAGCACACCAAACACATTGAGGTGTAGGTATATTTCATTCATGAACATGTTTATAACAACAACATCCAGCTCCAATATTGCCCAATAGATATGTAACGTGCAGATGTCTTCACAAAGTCACTTGCTCGAGGTAAAATTGAGGGTTTTAGAGAGTTTCTCTCATGTTCACTTGAGACCATGCTGAATTAAGTGGGGAATGTTATGAATAATACTTATCTTAATTCATCATTAGTTGATATTTGAATAAATGTAATAAGTTAAAGTATTAAATTAAATACTTTAAACTTATGTCAATAGATATTAGTTGTCCTTGGTTGTTAGTTAACTAAGTGATAGTGTTCTCATCCCAATGTTTGTGGGATCATGTTCTAACTTGCATATTTTGTTCCCGAATGATTTTTCCATGAGGGGCGATAGGGGCAATTAGGGGAAATATGCTATTTCTACATATTTTCTATGATTAGATGATTTGTTTCCATATATTATGGATGAGATAGAAGTTATCCAATATCTATAAATATTGCAGTTCTCTTATTTGTCTATAATGCTTGATTTTGATATTAATAAAATACACAAGCACTATCTTGTTTCTTTACAAAGCTTCTGTGTCAATATTGTTTTCAAGTATTCATTGTCAAGAAATACAAGGTAAAGAATAAACCTTCTTCAACGCCCTTTATATAGATTTCCAAAATTTCTCCTATATTTATTGCTCACCAACTACCACCGTACCATAGCTTTAATTATAATTTTTTTATTTTTTCATGATTTTCTCTTCTTTCTTCTACTTGTTAAATTCATAACCTTCTAATGTTTCCACTACTTCTCAGGACAAAGACCTCCTAGCGCATGCCTTCCTACACTGTAGTACATAATCTTCTATGCCATATCCCAAGTAGTTCATCTTATTGCTACCTACCTCATGTTACATTGTGTGGCCTTTTCCTTGCATGGTCTCTAATCTGAGCAATCTAAGAAATTTTTCATAGGCACCATCATCCTTATCACCTGTGACACCTCTTATTTTCACTTGTGCGCATCTTTCCATAGCATGTCATTTTCATACCATCATGCACACATATCGACCAACTTCGTTACAAGTCCTAGTACTAATAAGATCTATTTTACACTAACTTGTACCTAATTCACCCCACACTAAAAGTATGTGTGGTCCTCTACGCATCATCTCAATAGATAGTAATAAACTTCCTCAGGACAAAGACCTCCTAGCACATGCCTTCCTACACTGTAGTACATAATATTTTATGCCATATCCCAAGTAGTTCATCTTGTTGCTACCTACCTCATGTTATATTGTGTGGCATTTTCCTTGCATGGTCTCTAATCTAAGAAATATAAGAAATTTTTCATATGCACCATCATCCTTATCACCTGTGACACCTCTTATTTTTATTTGTGCATATCTTTCCACAGCATGTCATTTTCATACCATCACGCACACATATCGACCAACTTCGTGACAAGTCCCAGTACCAATAAGATATCTTTTGTGCTAACTTGTACCTAATTCACCCCACATTAAAATTATGCACGGTCCTCTACACATCATCTCAATAGATAGTAATCAACTTCCTCCATGCAAGCATGATTATTGAAACAAAACAATAAAAAACAACTGAAATGCAAAAACAAGACATGAAAGGGAAACCTAATCTAATTGATAATAGTTTCTTATTACAAACACCAAGAATCTTATTTATAGTAAGGATTCAACATACTCCTATTATAGTAATTGGGAAACATGGTGACATCCAACACTTGTAATTGGCATACACCTTATTCAAGTATATTTGGTTAATACAAAAGGTCCCAGCCAATGCACCTTCAACTTCCCTGGGTGGCACACAAATTTGGATTCATAGAGAAGGACCATCTTGCCAACTTTGAATGTCTTATTCTTAATGTGCATGTCATGTCAAGCCTTCTGTCTTTCCTTATAAGTCACCTGGATCCAACGTATAATGGTGCACTTCTCATCTAATTGTATTAATTTTTCAATGCACTCTTGAATAAATCATTCATCATCTAGTCCACCTGCACGCATAATACGCATGGATGTTAACTTAAATTTAATAGGTAGTACCTCCTTTGTGTCAAACACGAACTAAAATTGTGTGCAACTATAAGGATCTTGCACGCATTCGCATCACCTGCATAGTGTCCTCCGGTTATGCCTCCATGAGCCTCCTCCATGATAAATTCACACTCATGTTCAAGAAAACATTAACACAATACCTCATCTTGGCCCATCTTGTACAAATCTCCTATAATGAGATGATAATATGATTCATGTATAGAATAAAGTCACTTCTTCTCCAATGTCTTCATTCCTTCGCGTGTCAATCCAATGTGCGAGAATACATCTATATCTTCCAAATATGTGGATGCCCAGTTCAACCTGAAAATTTGTCCATCTGGCATGGTTTCTTCAATGCACTACGTGTCCTCTCCATAATTTATCCTTGAGAGATTATCAATCCCTAAATTTCTCTTACCTATCTTTACAACAAGTGTGAAATCAAACTCTTGAAATAGAAGTTTCCACTAGAAAATACACCCTTGCAAAATAGGCTTGTTGACTAAGTACTTCAATGCCATATGATCTATATAGAATATAAATAGAGTAGAAACCAAGTACCTTATGAACTTATGAAGTGCATAGATCATAAAAAAGACCTCGTGCTTAGTGGTAGTGTAATTTTGCTCTGGTGGTGCCAACTTCCTACTTGCAAAGCATATTGAATAATCCACATTTCCTTCCCCATTTTGTGCCAAAATTGTGCCTATTGTTGAACTAGAAAAGTCAACATGAACATAAAATGGTTTGTTCCAAGAAGGAAAGTGTAAAATAGGTGTAGTAGTTAATATTTACTTCAAAGTCACAAACACCTATTTTTACGCGTCATCTCAGTGAAACTTTCCTTTATATTTAAGCATTTCCTCTAATGGTGTGGTAATCTTCACATAGCCCTTGATAAATTATTTTTAATAGCCTGTATGCCCCAAGAATTTGCATACTTTACTCTAGTTGGTAGGTTCTTCTAAACTAAAGATTACAACTATCTTGGATGGGTCTACTAACAATCCTTCCTTAGAAATGATGTATGTAAGTAAAGTTCTAAATGGTGTCACAAAGATACAATTTTTAATGTTTAGAGAGATGTTTAACTACCTAAACCTCTCAAACATAAGCCTCTGATTGTTAAAATTATTCTTAAATAAACCATAAACTATCCAATCATTCAAATATACTTACAATAACATGTGGATAAAATCATGAAAGGCCTACTAACAATGCACAATAACACTATTTTTGCATTCTTCAATCCAAAAGGCATAACTATATATGCAAAACATCCTCATTCAGTGGTGAAATTTTTATTCTCCTAATCCTCTTTTGCGATGTGCACCTGATTGTATCTAGAAAATCCATTAGTGAATAAATATATTTCACACCCAGAAACTCCTTCCAAGATTTCCTCGATGAAAGGTGTGGGAAAAGGATCTATTATACATAAAGGATTCAATTCTCTATAGTCAACACAAATCTTGATCCGCCAATCCTTCTTGATATTGATTAACATGGGGATAACCCACTTAGACTTTTCAATTGTCTTAATTATTCCATACTTGAGCATCTTATCAATTTCTTCTTTCACCTTGACGTGCAAGTTTGGGTACATCATGTAAGGCCTTTCCCTAATAGGTTAATGCCTTCTTTTAACTTAATCTTCATCCCACCTAAAGATCGGTTCACTCCCTTCAATTTTTAGTAACCTCTTGGGAAGAGATCCTCAAATTCACGTAAGATCTCGATGATCTTGGATACTTATTTTTTTAACCAGTAGTCTCCAATGATGGCCTCCTTGGGTGCATCCTCTTTACCAATTTTAACCTTCTTCATTTTCACTGGCGCATGGTACATGTGTGACTTTTCATATGTCACATCCATTACTTCACATGCACCCTCTATATGGCTATCTTTCAGGTTCTCCACCTCTTCATCATCAATCATGTACACCATCTTTCACTTTTATTTCTCTTTCAAGGTATGACTCATATATATCTCATTTGTTTCTTTTACATCCAACCATGCCTTGAAAGTAGGTTATCCAAACAACTCAAGCATGAGATCTTAAAATTTCACATTATCCCCCAATGTGATGTGCTTCTTGATATGCAATGCTTCATGTACTAGAGGTTTATTAGAAAAATAATCAAATGTATAGACCATACCTTTAGTCATTTCTCCCCATCTTGCAATCTCTAGCTTGAGTTCAGTATGAACAAACCACATATGTTTGCAGCCTCGTAGGGTGAAATAGAACTTATGCACCCATATAGATGGTGGTAAATCATCATCACCTTGTTCCCATACCCTCTCATAGTTATGGACATGAACCAAAGTAGGATTATTCCCATCATACTCATGGATTAGTGTAGGCACATTAATTTGAGTGAACCTTTTTGAAAAGGCAATTTTCACTTCTTGCTAACCCAACAATTTATCTCTATGTGTCACCCACCTTTACGTTATTGTCTGGCACAACATATAAATCAACATGTTTCTTACATCACCATCATTCTTTCAGTGTTCCTTCATGGCGTGTAAGAAATATTTAGGATTCTCTTTACTAGTATATCTCAAAAACTAACCTTTTCCCATGCGCCTAACCATGTGCGGCCTAATCATTCTAGTTACTCCACCCTTCATCTCGCACCTGACCATTTCATATGTATCGTGGGTCCAATTATCACAAGAAACACTTATGGTGTTGTTGACTGATTGTGTCTTCCCACTGAAGCACACCTTCCTTAGATGGTTATATAGTCTCAAGGTCTCGTCCTGTGGATGCGTAAATTTTGTTTAGATCTTCTTCACTCAAATGTTCAACATAAGGAGTAGCTATTGCCTAATCCATCCATATAATAACATGTTTATCCATATTCTCAAATTTGATGTATCCTTTGTTAAAGTGTAGGTCTAAATGATTCTCATAACACCAGGGTCACTAAAGTAGTGTTGGAAATTTTTCTGCTACAACAAGTTCCAAGACCTCAAAGTCTTTAGTAAACTTGACTCCCTGAATCATAATTGTAGCATCTTTCAATACCCCAATATGCATATCCCTATTATTTTTTTCCATACACAACACATTTTAAGATGGTCATAATGTTGGTCTCCCCATCTGATTCCATGCATCTAGAGTTAACACATTCACTTCAGCACCTCTCTCTATCAAGATATTACTTACCAATCACCCATCTATTATTGAATCCAAAGTGATTTATTTATCATACTCATGAATCTGTGGTTGTAATTTTACATGTAGTATTTGTCACTCACACTCAAATCCTACATGTGGCACCTTCTCATGTAGCCATTCTCCTAGTAACGGGATGATATTCTCTGGGTGCAACAACTTACACACATAATTTATATCTTCCACATCCTTATGTGGGAATTTAGTGTTCTTAACACATTTACTCATGTGTTCCTTCTCCTTCAAGCACTGAATTTACCCCTGTAAGTCTCTAATTACCCCCATAGTTCATTTATGGACCTCCTTCTAATGTGCTACATCCAGATACTTAACATGTATAATATATTTCTTCATAATGAGGGGATTACCCTTCAGAGTCTCACGCATGTTTGTTGCCTTTGTCCATGTAGTCACTGATATGGGTTGTAACTCTAGATAAGGCATCTTCTTAGGCATCCACTGATCAACATTTGAGAATTTTTCCTTAATCATTCCCATGCCCTTTTCCTTCTTTTTGGCCTTATTCATGTGCTCATACAAGTTCAGAAAATCTTCTAACGTGTGATACTTTCCACACCATAAGAAAACTATGTTCTACAGATAATCATGCTGGTAATGATTAGGGGACCCGCAACTGTAAAAATTTCCACACGTAAACCTTCCTCTTCAACTACCGTGACCTCATCCTCTATATCCTCCATGGAAGCTACCATTTATATTATCCCCATTGTTGTGCTATTCATTTTTCTATTCTTCCAGCTCCTTTGATCTGCTCTTCACACTAGTCTGGTACAATTCTGTCTCAATGGATTTTTGGATATGATCGATCAGTCTGTAATTATTTGTATCATGTGTATGGGCATCATAAATCTTACAATACATGGAAAAATTCTTCTGAATCACACGTTGTAAGAGCAAGAAATTTCACACATCATGGTTCTTATGAAAAAGCTCATAAGACTAAAACATCATGCACATTGTCTTGTGTGGGTATGGTGTACCATCTTGGCCCACCTACCTTATTTTTCTTAATCAAATCATATTATGTTTGTTTTATACCTACATTCCTCTCTCAACACTTTATACTCCAACGTAATGTGCACAATTTAAACCTTGATCTCCATACCTAAACTAGTTGTGCAATCATTAAGAGATTAGAGTGTAATAGATTATTTATACATTTTGAAATATTTTAGTACATCATACTCATCATTATCAAGCCTTTCCGCACAATAATTACCAAAAATTGCATCAAATTTCACAGTTTCATGATCGTTGTCACTACACAAACCTGGATAATTCTGTTATAAATATCTTGATCTTCACGTTTATTTAGAATCTAAAATTTTGTGTAGATAATAATCTATATGAGATAGAAAATTTCTGAAAATTTTAGCCAATTTGGTTGCACAAAACAAAATTTACATCCATTTTACCATTCATTCATTTTGTCAAATAATTCACTTGCATTCTCAGTTCATAATAGAAAATGCTTTATAAATTAAAAAATACTTAGATTCAATATACACCATTAGAAACCCCTATGTATAATGGCCATGTGTACCTACAGCCTGAATTTTAGAGCATTTGAAATTCGTATGCAAAAATTATGATCACTATTCCAAAACTTATATTTTAAAACTCCACAAAGCCAAGAGGGAAGAAATTTATATAACTTTCTTCACAAAATGTTTTAAACACAAATTTCAAGCTCAAAAGCTCTGAAAAATCATACTCTTACTATCTCCTTTTATGTTCTCTAGTACATAATGTCTCTATCTCTCTGCTCAATAGGGTTTATGTTGAAAGGTACTCAGAAACAAAGTTTAAACTAGATTAGCATAACTCTTATGAAAGAAACTCTTCAATATTTCTCCGTAACCAATCTTAATTCCTATAACATCTTCTCATACATATGAAAAATTAGATAAAATGTCAAAATTGATTTTAGATACTCCATGCATAATAGTCCACTAGCAAATCATACTCAATAGGGTACAACCAAAAGTAAAACTAGGTTTGTTATTAGAATTAAACAAGAATTGGATAAGAATCCTACATCAACATGTGGTGAGACTTCAAATTCATACAGAGATATGAGATGAGATCCAAAAACACAAAAAATCACCTTCCATTTCTTTCTTTTTTTCAGGTCCAGAATTACATGGGTTATAGGAAACTATCTTGCCTCTTGCATGCACAATCCAACTTAACTCTACTTTCACTCTATTCTCCTACTCCTATTCCTTCTTTTTCAAAATATCAACTTATCCCTTTTTCTACATGATGGCTTTTTTATTTTATTTTAAATTGCATGTTCTATACACTAAAACAAGGAACTATTTTTGACAACCTATACATGACTATGACAACTTGCATATTGTTATTAATGATCTCAAAACACCTTAAGACACTATAAATTATCCACCTACATAGCATAAAGTGTGGAGAATGAATAAATCTGCCTAAATAACCATTTTTACTATTTTCACTCTCATGGAGGATTATTACATGATAAAATTCAAACATTCAAATATATGAGGAGGGAAAATTGTCCATCACCTAACATTTTCTATGAGTTCTTTAAGTCTTATTGAACTTGATTTATCTTCCATTAGCCTCATGGAGGATGCTCCTACATTATACTCTCCCTATAGAAAGGATTTGAACTCTATTTCAAATGAAATTCCTTCTTCATTCTTTATTCTTTACTATATGCCTGGATCCCAAGGTTTTTTTTTCAATGCCAATGCTTATATCTCTTTGAAATGGTCATTTTATTTCATCTTTCCTTTCTTCCTTTTCTTGTATGTTCTTCTCCTCAACTCTTTCTCATTTCCATAATTCCATGCCTTAGCTTCATATTCATATATGACTTTCATGTCTTCTTGTTCTTCTTGATTTGTGAACTTCTTTACTGAATTTGAGTTTTTACTTGTCTCAATATCATCTAAACCTATACTCACAATAGAAAATGAAAAATTTAGATGCAAAACTCTTGGGCCATACAACCTCTTGAATTTCTTCAGAGTGTCGATCTTATTTATTTTTCTTTGTTTCTTTAATGACCATGTTTAAATTGGTCTTTTCCATTTTATTTTCCTCTTACTTTTCATCTTCATCATACTAATAATTGAAATTCTGATTCTGATCCAAGCTCAAACATGTCCCCTTGGAAGGATTTAACAATTCCTGTATCCTTCTCAACTCTTCATTTAACACAAACTCATCTAAATATTCATGTCCTGTATCAAACTTAGGACCATATTTCCTTTCATCATATATAAATAAATGTATCCCCTTTATGGTTTCCTCATACAAATCAATTTCTTTATCAATGTATTCATCAGAAATAATTGAAGCATTATTACCTTGTATTTCCATACTCTTTTCAAACATGTGAACTGATTTCACATCTCTACTTTCATCATCCTTACACTTTAAATTTTTTCCTTGCTGCACATTAATTTTCATAGACATCTTCCATTCCTTATTTTCCATAAAAAGATCATTAAATGATTCAAAAACATCATCATTCCATTCATTGCAAGAAATCGACTTACCTTTCATTTCCCTTGTGTACTTCTTGGGTTCATAGAGCTCTTCTTGCATACTCATCATTTCACCTTAATTATCTTGCTTACTTATAAGTTTTCAACTTTCTTCCATGTGTTTCTTGATTCTATCATTACCTTTCCAAATTCATCATCATGAAATACACCTTCTTGAGATGTATCACCATTGCTTCTTGTGCTTTTAGCCACCCATACCTTCTTCATAACTTCGTTATGATGTATATCACTTGGAAACCTATTTACACACTTTCCTCTATGGGCTTCCCTCTTCATGGAAATCTTATTTTTCCTTCTCTTCTTCATAGGTAGCTTCAATAGCCACTTTACTCTCTTCTTCATCCTCCATCTAACTCTTTAGATTGGTATCTTCATCATGGTGTCCATTATCATCTCTCTCTCTCTCTCTCTCTCTCTCTCTCTCTCTCTCTCTCTCTCTCTCACTCTCTCTCTCTCTCTCTCTCTCTCTCTCTAGCCTCACTATCTCTTCTTCTAAGTCTCTCTCACTTCTTTTTTTACTCACAAACCTGCATCACTTTATTAGAAACAATCATCTATCAAATATCCTCTTAACCTTGAATCACATGTAAAAAATAAAATATAATGTTACCAACCTCACTCTGATACCAAAATTGGTGTAGCATTTTGGCTCAGCTACCTTATTTTTCTTAATTAGATCATATTATGTTTGTTATATACCTACAGTCCTCTCTCAACACTTTATACTCCAATGTAATGTGCACAATTTAAACCTTGATCTCCATGCCTAAATTGGTTGTGAAATCAGAAAGAGATCAGAGTGTAATAGATTATTTATACCTGTCTGGAATAGCGTAGTACATCATCCTCATCATCATCGAACATTTCCACACAAGAATTACTAAAACTTGCATAAAATTTCATAGTTTTGTGTTCACTGTCACTACACAAACTTGGGAGAATTTTTGTTATAACTATCTTGAGCTTCACATTGAGTTAGAAGCTAAAAAAATTTGGGTACATTAACATCTATATGAGAAAAAAAATTCCTGAAAAGTTTCAGCCAATTTTGTTGCACGAAACAAAAGTTACATCCATTTTACCATTCATTCATTTCGTCAAACAATTCATGTGAGTTCTCAGTCCATAATAGAAAATTCTTTGTAATTTTAAAAAATAATAAGATTTAATAAACACCATTAGAAATCCCTTTGGATAATGGACATTTCTACCTATAGCCCAAATTTTAGAGCATTTGGAATTCGTATGCAAAAATTATGATCATTGTCCCAAAACTCCTATTTTAAAATTCCACAGAGCTGAGAGGGAAGAAATTTGTATAAATTTATTCATTGAAGGTTTTAAACCCAAATTTCGATCTCAAAATCTCTAAAAAATCATACTCTTACCATCTCCTTTTATGTTCTCTAGTATACAATGTCTCTAGCTAATCTAATCAACAGGGTTTTGTGTTGAAAGGTACTCAGAAACAAAGTTTTAAACTAGATTAGCATAACTATTGCAAAAGAAACTCTTCATTCTTTCTCCATAACCAATCTTAAATTACTCTAATATCTTCTCATACTTATGAAAAAGTAGATTAAATGGCCAACTTGATTTTAGATACTCCATGCATAACAGTCCACTAGCAAATCATACTCAACATAGTACAACCAAAAGCAAAACCAGGGTTGTTATTAGAATTGAACAAGATTTGAATAAGAATCCTACATCAATATATGGAGAGACTTAAAATTCATATAGAGAGATGAGACGAGATCCACAAACAACTAGAAAAATCACCTTCCATTTCTTTTGTTTTTGTCCATACATTACATGGTTTTATAGGAAACTATCTCGCCTCTTGCATGCACAATCCAACTTAACTCTACTTTTCACTCTAGTCTCCTACTCCTATTCCTTCTTTTTCATAATCTCGACTTCTCCCTTTTTTCTGCATGATGCATTTTTTATTTTTTTATTTTTTTGAATTGCATGGTCTACACACTAAAACAAGCTTTTACTCTCATCAAGTTGAGATATTCACTCAACCCATACACACTAAAACAAGGAATTGTTTTTGACAACCTATACATGACTATGACAACTTGCATGTTGTTATTAATGATTTCAAAACACATTAAAACACTCTAAATTCTCCACCTATGTAGCATGAAGTGTGGAGAATGAATAAATCTACCTAAACAACCTTTTTTCCTATTTTCACTCTCATGGAGGATTATTACATGATAAAATTCAAACATTCAAATATCTAAGGAGGGAAACTTGTCCATCACCTAACATTTGCTATGAGTTCTTAAAGGATTATTGAACTTGATTTTTCTTCCATTATCCTCATGGAGGATTCTCCTACATCAAGGTAGTTTTCCTTGGTGTGTCCTTCAACTTCACAATTAGTGCACCATATACCAATTTTAGTCTCATACACAGAGTTGGTAGAGATATTCTCCAAGTGCTTTGCCATAGCTATTATCTATGCTTCGAGGAAGGGACTAACTCTTATGTCCACACTCTCAAATTCCTCATCACACATAGCTACCTCCAATGCCTCACGTAGATCAATATATAGCTTATGAGATAATTCTCTTTGCAATGGAGTCACCAATCCCCCAACAAACCTTTGTGTGTGTTGACTTGGATGGATATCATAGGATAATTTGGACAATAATGTCTTAAAACATGCACCATACTACCATACGCTCTCTAATAAACCCTTCTTAATGTCCTTAAGTGCATTGATTCTTTTTTTCTCAAACTCTAGAATGTGGAACTCAACCAAAAATTTTGCGTGCAGAGCATCATAATCCACCGCAGTCTGGCATGGGTCATACTTCATGTACCAACTATGCATTCACCTTTGAAGCATAGTAGAAAATTGAATTTCCTTTCTGTTTAAAGATGTGATCCCATTAGCACACCACAGTAATTCACATTTATGCACATGCTCATTTGCATCCTCCACACCTATGTACTATGGTAAGTGATGAGATGTCTTAAAGAAAACTTTAGGTGTATGTTGAAATGGCAGATGAGGTGGGATTTGATTCAGTTGTGGCTACTTTGGTGGTGGTTTTTGTCCCTACCCACCAGATATAGATCCTAAACCTCCACCGGGGTTTCATCCGTATGGTGGCTAACCTGATCCTCCCACGCCACCTACCACAAGTTATGACCCAGTTGATTAACTCCCTTGTGTTCTAATTGTAGTAATAAACTAGATACTTATTATTTGTATTTCCACAACTCCTACAAATGTACTTCCAATGGTCTATGAGCCAAAACTTTATCCTGATGATGTGCATGTGAACAATCCAACAATAAAACTCCTAAACATCGACGCATGGTGTGATGTCATGGGTGTATTACTAGTATTATACACTTATTGATTCAACACAAATTGATATCTACTCATTACTATCTAATAACCTTCACTAAACTAGTTTTCAATAACTATCTCTAGTTCTAGAACACCTTACGCAAGGGTTAGATAGCTAGGTTGAGTCAGATGCGCACCCGTGGTCCTTTTTCTTTCCTCTAACACACTCTCATCCAAATCCAAAGGGGAATCTCTAGTGAACTTTCCCAAGGTCAGGAGGAACTGATGTTATGGCTCCTTGTCTTCCATGAGAGATTAAATACCTTCACAATCCATCATCCTCCTTAATTCTATTGACTCCTCAATTTCCCTTGCTTGTTTCATATCCCTCTCTCGTGCTTCATTAAACATGAGACATCTTTCCTCTCTTGGTCTCACTTCTACCCAGGCTACTAATATCCTTCTCCACACCTAATCCTTTCCCTACACGTGGTGGGGGTTTACATATCCATAGGTAATCTCTCCAAATCTAGTTCTACCATCAAGATTTTGATCACTAAGGGTATAGTGCATAAATAATATCCTATGGGATCATGAAAAAATAAAAAATCAGCTTCCTTCGAACACAAATACATAGAAATAGTGTATTCCAATGTATAGTTGTGCAACACACTAGCCCACTAATGATCTACAACTCTAGTCCACTCCTCATTTGCATTAAAGAGAGTCCCGTAATCTTCTTGTGTCCAATAATCAACCTAGGACCCCATTACGCTTCCAACCAGTGATACAATTCTATTGGAAAGAAGTTAAAGAATGTCTCATACAAATCATGATAAATATTGTCCTCTACCCACTTGCTTATGTTAAAGCTAGATCCAGTGATATATCTCTCTACAAACTTGTCATGTTCATCTTCCACCAAGATTTTAATACTCTCTAAATATAATTGATACACCATCTATAAGCAACATCCTATAAAACAAATTGAAAAGAGGTCCCACTAACGGAACCAAAATGTTGTTTTTTTATTTCACTAGAACACTATGCATGCTAACACCTCATTTAGAGATATCTGAACAATCACCAAAAGTGTGTGTAGCTACCATGTCCCTCCTTTGTGTTTTCTTGTTAGTATGTTAGCATGCATAATTAATATCATATTCAACCAAACATTCATTCATACAAACTTTGTCAACTTATTCAGATCATTATGGAAATACACATAATAAGGAAACATAATAGATCAGACAATAACCATTATCAATTGCACCATTATATCACCATATTTAGACATATCAACAATCATAATCCATCCACAATAATCCATTACATAAAAGTATTACATATGGAAAGTTGAATACATAGTAATCAATGTGTCAGACGTTGGAACGTTCGCGCAAGCATGAAAACCTTGCGTCTATAAAAATATAACAAACTCCAAGAAATCAAAACTAATACATACTAAAAATGGCATACAAAATATATATAGGGATGGGGAATTTCCCTTCACCACCCATGCACTCTCCTAATAATAGTCATTCTCTATAAATAGACTACATGCATGCTCTTACAATAATGTCTATTAATAAACTATCCTAATTATACATTACTTTAAAATTATTAATAGCTCTCCATACATGTGCTTGATTTACATGTTCATCCTCTGAAATTATCCTTTGTTTGGACACCAATTTATCCTAACTTAGTCGTTTTCTTGATTGGAACTCCATCTTAATTTTCTATTTTTAGCTTGTGATAAAACAAAATCAGCTAAGTCTCAAATCCAATCTATCTAGGCACGATCCTTCATGTGTTATTTCATCTTGTCCATGCATGCCCCTATGTTCCTCCCTCGTGTGTGTCACCAACCTCTATGTATGGCCCAATACTTAGTCATTATGTCTGCTCAACAACACTTGTCTTTTATTCAGGATATATTTACTTTTCATAGTTATTTTAAATGAACATTTCAACTTAGTTTAGTATTCATATTAAAATAAAAAATCAAACAATAGGGAACTTACGCTACCCGTTCATATCATTTAATTCCCCTTTTATCAACTTAGCTCGTAGGAACTCACACTACACGTTCTTATTCCCTGATTCTCTAATAGCTACCTATCAACATTTTCCCAATCCTACACATCCCGACACAACCTTGGTAATTTGAGTGCATCAAGAATAAGGTGGTTATTCTCAAGAGTACACAAACCTCACCCCAAGAAGAGACCACAATTGAATAAACTTCACCTCAATGAGGGGCTTGGTGAAAGTATCAGCAACTTGATCATAATTTTGATAATACTAAAATTTGATGATGTCTTCATGAATCAGCTCCTGAATTAAGTGCATATGGATCTCAATGTGCTCCATTCATTGATGTTGAACCATATTTTGGAAATTTTAGAGGGTGCTCATGTTTTCATATTAAATGATAGTAGGCCTCTAAAAGTGAATATTGAACTCTGTCAAGATTCCCTGTTGTGATCGATTATAGGGGTTCTATGAATGTAGTTCCCTTCTCTTTCATGCAGAAGTTGGGATATGGGGAGAATAATTTCTCCTCTATTAGAAACATATTGTGAGGGTATGATATCCTTAAGGCCACCTCAATTGTAACTATAGTTATTCCTATCTCCCTTGGGCTGAAAAATATTTTAAATGATTTTTACATCATCGACAAGGAAATGAATTATAACATGATCCTTGGTAAACCATGGATTCGCTAGATGAAGTTCATTCCTTTAACTTTATTACAAGAGGTTAGTTTCTTCCATTTAAGAAAATTCTCCATCACTCAAAGGGATTCCAATCCCTTCGATATACACCTGGAGATTCTCAAGAAGAAACTAGGGATTCATTCGGAATATGATCTCCGTGTGAACCAGTTAAACAAACTGCTACCCTCAAAGGAATTGGTTGGGACCATTGAGAATGTTCTAAAATTCAAGGTAAATTACCCAAAAACATTATAAGAGGAAAAAGCAATGGTAAGGATGTGTATGTCAAAACCGTATCCACAAAAACCCATAATAGAGATCTTGAAGCTCTTAGAAAGCGATGAGTCGATTTTACTCCCCTTTGAGCATGAAGGAGTTGGTAATCTCCTCGATTTAGCCTCTCTTTTTGTCAATGATCTTGGTCTGTGTGTGTGTGTGTGTGTGTGTGTGTGTGTGTGTGTGTGTGTGTGTGTGTGTGTGTGTGGGTGTGTGTGTGTGTGTGTGTGTGTGTGTGTGTGTGTGTGTGTGTGTGTGATAGGAATAACAAAAGAAGAAGAGTATCTTGAGATAAAAATGATACCGATGAAAGCCATCTCTAGGGATTCTTTAATTTCTAACCTTGGACTAGATGCAAACATGTCAAAAACTAATCTCATCGTGTCCATGAGACATGATCCCATAGTGCGATGAACACAAAATTTGATCATTACTTCCTATGTAGGGAGAAAATTTGAACAACATCATCATGCTCATATGAATATGATCAATCAAGAACACAAAAAATAGGTTTACAAATACCTCGTACAAACAAATGGTATTATGCCAAGGTTAGATGTTCAAATGAATACAATAGTAGGTAAGGGTTGTAATTTTAAACCCAAGGCAATGTTCCCTTGTCAATCAAATGAAAATTTCAAGAATCCTATGTATCATTCACGTACCTTAGGAGGCGAGGAGTTTAATGAAGCCATCAACTCGCTTCACCTGAGACATTTTTGTACATAGTCACCTACATTTCCAAATTTCTTTTCATTACATCCATACTATTTTTTCATTAGATTTATAACTTGTTGAAATTGAAAATTGGAAACTTACTTTTGAAGTAACTTTTAAAACTTTCAAACATTTGCAAATATATCAATCATATCTCTTCAACATCCATTTCACATCCTCAAATTATTTAATCTTTGTTATCATTTCCAGTCATGGGGAAAAAATTACATTGATCCTACAATGACTCTTATACTTAGTTCTCTTCATGATTTCTTCCGATTCGGGTGTTTCTTGCCCATAGTTTTATCTAGAAGCTTATTTATGATATATCTTCCCCTAAAAATATCTCTCATGACAAAAACATTATAAACATTTCATTTGGAACCTTTTTTCACCTATCTCAACCTTTGGTGGTGAACCCTTACATCTTACTAGTTGCGTGGGGTTAAGGCCAAGGGCAAGCACTCCCTCCTAAAAGCATAATCTAAAGCCAATCAAAAACAAAAAGAAATATATAAAATACAGATAAACATACTTATAGAAAATAGATACACTTTCGTCCTTCTCAACCTTTGTTGATAATCTCATTCTTCTTACTAGTAGCATGAGATTGGGATAGGAGGAGAGTGCCCTTACTTGCCTATATTTTATCCTTGGTGATGAGAATGTGTTTCTTAATGGTAGCATGGGGCAAGACATAGTGTGTAGCATCAAAAAAAAATTTAAAAAAATAAATAAACCAATGAATAAAAGTTCTTTGAAATTTGAAAATCCCATGAAAATAAATTATATGTGTATGTCAAAAAATATTCATTTCTTAAAACCATATTTTATCAATCAATATGCCATTCACAGATCTAAGACTAGTTAAACTTGCAAGTAGAATTCATTTTGAATGGGTAGTTAATCTTGGTTAGGATTGGGTTAAGGGTTTCTGAGTGGATCTTTATCAACATTCTTGTCTCTTTTTCATCATCCTCATTCACATTCTTCATGTCATATATCTCACATCCTTCTTGGCTCTTGGTGATGAGCCCTCGCATCTTACTAGTTACACGGAGTTAAGAATGGAGTGGGTTATTTTATCATCATACCAAATTCAACACATTTTTCCAATGCAATATAAATATTAAATATTACTTGAAAAATAAAGTATCCTAATTACAATTTGTTATCAAATGCATAGTCATATGTATCATCATTTTTTTACCAATAGTCACAAAATTGGTAAAGTGTAATTTCTTATTTGTTCTTGTATATTTTCTAGATCAATAGTCACTTTGAAAAGCAATTTTTTATTTTTGTAATAAATTTTGGAAGTTAATTAAATCATAATATCCACTTGTTACATTATTTTATCCTTGTATGTATATTAATTAGAAACACTCTAAACATTAAAAAGGAATGAAAAGATTCACAAAAAAATGAAATCATTTAGTGAACCTGGAATTTTTCAATTAAATGAAATATACGTAACCCTATTGGCTTTAGGGTTTCATCTGAAATTCAGATCTGATTTATTGGAATAAATGGCTTATCATGTTGTTCCTTTTACATATACATGCACTAAGCACTTTAACCATTGTTATATCCCACACTCATATGATGATTTAGATGATTTTTTTATTGTTTCTCAATTTGGACATGAGGACATGTATGAGAATGATACATATGAGCCAAAATGTTTTTTTTGATGTATTTTCTAATTTTATTCTTACTCTTCACACTAATATTATATAAGGTCATGGTTTTAATACAAATTCTAACAATCTTACCCAAGACATTCCTAGGGATGAGGAATAACATTTACAACATTTATTGCATGAACATCCTAACCACATTGATATTCTTCTCTATGCTGTAAGATATCAATTCAAACATGCCTCTATAAAAATATCTACTATATCCACATCTATTATGCCTATATCTTTTGGAGCACCCCACATTTCAATGCATAATGTATATATGCATATTATTGTAGCCATTATTAATACTACACCTCATATATATCATCATATTGGATCACATGCATCTTCATCTAGCACACAATCTCTTGAGTCTCTTATTTATTTTGTACAAGCAAAAAGTTTACAATTGCACCAAGGTGTCTCTCATAATTATACTACTATGGGATCTTCTAAATTATTGCATAAACCACTTACACCTGAAGTTGTTTTATATAATTTTCCTATTGGTTTTTTTGCACCTAAGTTTCATATCTATGATGGAAAGGGTGATCTCCAATATCTTCTTAGATCATACCATGTTGTTTTATTTAACTATGCATCTACTTAAATATTTCTCACTAAGTTACTCCCTTATATCCTTAAGGAATTTTCTTTGTTATGGTTTTATGATCTCCCCACACACTCTGTGTGCTCTTTTACTACATTAGAAACTCTATTTTTTGCAAAATCATCAATCAACATTGAGGATAATATATCTTATGCAAAAATTTCTAAACTCAAAAAAGGATCTAATGAGAATATCAATGATTATGTCTTGTGTTATCACAAAAATCTTACCAAGATGAAAAAAAAAATAGCTAATAGTGAATTGCAAGAATTTTTTGTTCAAATTGTTCTACCTCTATTGCAAGAAAGGGTCATGTTTGAGAATTTTCAATCTTTTGACCATCTATGTCATACACTGAAATAACATGAAGCTGATATATTACACACGAAAGGTTATTTATGAAGTCATAACATACCTTTCATCATTTTCACAAGTTATTTAAGAGGATAAATCAACAACTTACTCAAACTTTACAATATAAGGATCTGAAGAAGTCTAGAAAGACTTATAGTTGATATAAATGAAAAAAATTCCTCCTCAAAGGCTTTACTTACTTCAAAACTTACCAACCATTCTCATTACTTTCATTCTCTGTCCTCTTGATCATCAAATCCACCTATAAACATTAGAGTTTTTTCATACTTACTTTGTCACCTCAATACTCAGTTTCTTACTTCTTTGATCTTTGTCTCAAGGATGTAATTTAGCTTATTTTGTTATTAAATACATCTCATCACCATATTCCTCCCTCACAAACCAATCTTAGTTAGTATAATCACAAATTAAACACTAAAACAACTTCCTTTCTTAACTCTTCTTTTCAGTTGTTTCCTAGCCACTTTAAGCCTCTTGCATTTAGACCCCATTTTGTATCTTCTTGCCTCTTCCTTGATTCCAAATTTATATAATAATTATATACCTATAGAAACTTAAATTACATGTTATATTAACCAAAAATACATTTAAAAACTTCAACATTTCATACTACCCTTTCTTGTACAAAGTTGAGTCTATATGCCCCTTTTAGACAATTCTTGCAACCACCATGCACCTATGCTTCCAGATGTACCCTGAAGGTTCTTAAGGATTATTTATTTCACCCTTACCAATCCCAAGATACTCCAAAAATTTAATTCACCAACTCCTTCTACAACATTCTCAATTTCACTTTTCATATTCTTGCTCATAATCCTCAACTAGGTCTTTCTATAGAGACTGTCATGAATATATTCACTGTCTAGGAGTATCAAGGCACAAAATATATATTTATAAGCACCCATTAAGGAATTAAACATTTCTTGAAATTTTCAATTCTCAAATTTTCATAAACATGAGGGTTCCTGTGTAATATGCTTCCTCTAATTAGCCCCTAGACTGTTAGAAACTACCTACCTTAACACTATCAAAAAAAGATCCCTAGTTAACAATAGAAATTAAAATTTTACTTTTGAATATCTTAATAGAATTTTTTTATTTATTAGTCTCAAGTTCCAGGGTGATACTTCATTTTTTTCACTTCCAAAAGATAATCCCTAGTGCTAACTGGTAAGACTTTCATAGAGAGCTCAAGAGGTAAAATTCATTATATCTCTTAATCAAATTCATTTTTAAAGTTTCAAATTTTGGGATTAGACTTGTATGAATTTTTTCAAAGTTTCTAGGCCATCATTGGGATTATATTAATCCTCCATCCATGGACATAGACCATTTCTTCATTGTTCTGACCTGTAGGTGACTTTGTCACAGTCTTAATATGCATTTAACAATAAACAAGTCAATGAATTTCTCTACCTAGATTCATAATCTCCCCATTTACTCATTGTCATGATCCTCATCTTAAAATTAAATAAATTCAAGGATAAGAAACTCTTATTAATTGATAAAATTATTGATGCTCAACCCTATTTCCCTTAAGAACTTCCATTTGCAACCAAGAATACAATACATGCAAATCTGAAGGCAATACATTCATGCTTCTGAGACAATATTTATTATACCACACCTTATGATGTCTCTATAAGACTCTCCATCTTGACCCTCTGCTACAAAAATAAATTATATAATTTTCTTGAGACTAAAAATAGAGAATGCCAATATTACCATACTTTTAATGACTAAATATCAACCTAATGCATGAAAGAAATGTTATCCATTTTTTGCACCCCCCGCAAAATGGACAACTTAGCATGTCAAAACATCAGAAATTGATGGAAAAGGGGAAATTATTTCGCAGTATGTAAGGTATCTTATGTTTTAGCTTAGCCGAGTTGGTCATAACTCATGGCGAGTTGGCAAGCTGTGGTGAATCTTAGAGTTGATGACCGAGCTTATTAGAGAATTGGCTGAATTTAAGGATTGGTCATCTTAGTTGGATGGGCGACAGATTGGTCAGCTCAATTATACGGGTGATAGATTGGTCAGCATGGTTGGACGGGTGACACATTGGTCATCTCAGTTAGACGAGAGACAGGTTGGTCGGCTCAGTTGGATGGGTGACATCTTGGTCAGCTTGGTTGGATGGGTGATAGGTTAGTTAGCTCAGTTGGATGGGTGACAGGTTGGTCAGCTCGGTTAGACAGGTGACAGGTTGGTCGTCTCAGTTAGACAGGTGATAGGTTGGTTGGCTCAATTAGATGGGTGATGGGTTAGTCAGACGGGTGTGTTGGTTGACTTTTTTAGCAGCTCAGGATGGTGAGGTTACGATTGGTCAAATGGACTGAATACAGAGAGGTTGGTTGACATACATAGACATCTTCCAACCCCTTGGGGTTTGACATCCAATACAGATGGATGACTTACAGTTGTAAAACATGGTTGGTTAAGTCACTAGGTTAGTCCACTCATCGGTTTGTTGGCTACAAGAATAGACAGTTGGTGTGTCATATGGGTAGAGATAGACAGTCATCTAAACTCCTAGGTAAGAAGGCCCACAATTTGAAGATGGAAACTCCTAAGTTGGTTGGTGATAAGAATCATGTACGGTCATGAAGTTAGACATCATCTATCCCCAGTGAAGTTGGACAACAATTAGGTTAGACAACCTACTCATAATTGTACGGATCATGGTTAGATGACCGTCTAACCCAACTATGGGAAGGAACTCACAGGCCAGGTAGTTTTCTCAAAGAGGATGGATGACACCCAACCCAATGCAGTTAGATGACCCGTAATATGGATGATTTATAAGCCATATGAGGGTAGGTGAATGAATGACATCCCAATAACTAGAATTATTGAGGCATGGCACCCATAACTACTCGTGTAGGAAAAGTACCAAAAGGAATGGTTACACATACCTCTTTAATGCATCCTTCCAATTGGTGACCTAAATTTCCTATATATATTGTAAATTTCACCTCATTTTGAGGGGGATTTTTTGGAAAAGAAAAGGAACTCTGTCAAGATTGTTCCAGAGCTAGTATATAATATGTATAATATAATGGAAATAATATTATGGATCACTAATATGTTTATAAAGTAAATGTATAATGATTTCAAATGGTAATGATATTATCTATATTTCATAATATGAATATATTATGATAATGAATGTGGATAGTAACATCCTATTTGAGATTAAAATGGGCATGGTTAAAATGAAATGATTATTTATAAATCATTATCTCATTCTGAAATATTAAGTTAATCCTTATTGGTAAATGATATTATCATCTCTAAAATAAGAGAGCAGTTAGTAAACTAAACATATCTTTGACTTGGTAGCTTATAACTTCAATAAGATGACGTTATAAGAGGGTAAGTAATAGTTTAATCCATAACACGAATAAATTACAAAGTTGTGGGAAACACAATTAAATGATTTTAAGAAGTCTTAAGTAATACTTCATGATTATGACTTAATTAAACAAGAAGTAGCTTAAGTCCCGTAGAAATTGTCACAAGACAAAATATGGTTATGGTAGTAAACCTTAAATACGACATAGATTGAATGTTATCTCACGTCATCATAAAAATTCCTTGATATAGTACTAATTAGGGGTTGTTACGGAAGAGGGAAAGAGGAAATAATGGAATTAGTTACATTACATGGTCCCTTCCTATTCCATAAGAACCCAAAGTAATTTATGGTTCTCTTTGTTTACATATATGGTCATATAAATAACTCCCTTCCTCTTTCTTAACATGTTCACCTTCATAAACAAAAAGATCCAGATAATTGTGTTGAGATAATTGTTTGGTGATGGAATACTATATCCCTAGGATTTTGTGTAGTCTCCAAATAAGTTGTTTATGCACAGTGGGAAACTTTTTCCAAAGTAATGCAAGTAGTTTATTGTATTATCTATTCATCTTATCGTTACTTTACATATGTCAAATACTAGAATACAAAGATTGACTTTTGTGGTAGAAATTTAAGAATGGAAAACATAGTTGTTTCACCCTTGAAAAATATAAACTTGAACATACTAAATATTGTATGACTACTCATGTCGAGTGGACTAAAGGGAGAAAATAATAAACCCTTCTCATTTGCATAAGGTTTATACACATAAGAGTTATTGGATGCATCAAACCTACTAATAACTAGTTGTTTAAAATTATTAACTAGTTTGTTCTAGGTTAAATTTGTTTCATACTTGTGATTAAACATGAATATTAATATTTTAAAAAAAAAAGTTTAAATTTTGGGGAAATAATGAAGGTGTTACATTTTTATATCAGAGCTGAAGGTTCCAGCTCTTGGGCATAATGGGTTTGGTATGCTAATATTAAGTTATTCATGTTTTAATAGGATATAACAGTAAGAAGAAGAATGAACAATGATGTTGCAACTAGTTCAACAAACCATGAAGGAACAATTAATGAAAAATTGGATGAGATCCTCTTGGTTCTCTACGATACATGTAATTGGATTGTTTCCTTAGAGCACCAAGTTGTGTTTACACCTAATTTTCACACTTTCTATTTTCATACATGCTCCTAACAATTTCTCTTCCAGGTTAGAGGTCACTAATGCATCTTTTTATGGGAAGGGGTGCCTTAAGAGGCTCATTCTAGGATAGGGGTGTGGTTATTCATGTAACCATTAGGTTAGGGATGACACATGGAGAGAGAATGGCTTTTGGTTATGTTCATCCACTTCTTCTACTCTTATCTTCTTGTGTTTCTTCACATTAGTTTGACACCTTACATGACCATGAACATATTATTTCTGCATTGCATTTATTTTATCCTTCATGACACATTGCACATGCCATTTCTAATTTCCCCTCCCTAGCCAATGTCATCACCCATGGGTGATTGCATTGGCACATTTTCAAAATCTTGGCTAACGTCTTCACCCAGGGCGATGGCGTCGATATAAATAGCAAAAAATGAAATCATCACCACATAACACATAGCACAAATTTACACAAGAAATCACCATTAGCTCTTGTCTTTCGTGCCAACTTACAACTTATTCTCAGCTCTTGGATTTCTTACATCTTGACTCTTGGCTTGCAGCTTCATCTTCATTGGATTGGTTTACTTGCACTTTTGGGTCACCTATAATGAGTTAAGATTGGATTATTTCCCCTTCTCCACTGAAAATATATTCTCAATTGGTGTATGGTCCTTTGGGAAATAGATTAATTAATGACCTCCCCCTAACAAGTAAGTTCTCTAACTCAACTTGTCATTTTGTATAGAGTAGTCTCTTATATTTTCTTGTTACTTTATATTAGCTTAGTATTTTATGTATATGTTAGGTTAGCATATTGTATTCAATTATTTGTCTTATGTTATATGTTTTACTTTAGTTAGCATTTATATGGCATGCTTATTTTTCTCTTAATCACCCACATAGTGTTTATACCCCAATAGGGTTCCTTCCTCTTTTTCAATCTAGGGCCTTGGAAACCTTAGGTTTTCCTAGTGTAAGGGTTACTTCCCTTTTTTTATGTAATCTTAGTGGTCCCTATACCCCCTTTGAATTATATCTGTTATATGTTGGTCTTGGTGTGTCTCTTACCCATTGTCTTGGTACCGTGGTTAAATGAATGATGAGAGTGCATGTTGTCTAGACACATTTTTTCCCGCTATATAGGTTCAGGGTGAAAATGAAGAAAATGAGGAGGAACATGAGGAATAACATCCCATGCAACAGGATAATGAAAATCAGTGAGGTAATAAGAAAGGTCGCATGGTTTCTAAACTAGCTAAGGATATAAAAAGAAGTCCACCAAATTTTGATGGGAGTTCCTTGGGGGATGAAGCAGAAAACAAGTTAAGTGAAATGGAAAAATATTTTGAGGTCAGAGACTTATCTGAGGAGACTAAGGCTATGTGGAGTAATTTTTAGCTCTCTCATGAAGATTATACTTGGTGGGAAAACCATAAAATGGAACTAGGAATTAAGACATCAATTATAATTCGAGAAAAATTTAAAGGATGTTGACTTCCCTAGTGAAAATTTGACAAAAAAATGACATGATTCCAGAGTTTAACCCAAGGGAAACTATCATTAATTGAGTATTGGGAACGCTTCACTAGAATTCTAAAATATATTCCACAGTATCAAAAAGATGAGAATTTTTTGTTTCGTAAGTTCATTATGGGCTTGAATCCTAGCATAGGGGGTGAAGTGGATGTGCATGGACCATCCACTATGGAGGAAGTTTTTGAAAAAACTATAAAACATGAACAAAAAAGCATGGTATCTTTGCTTCAAGAGAGGAAAAATGTAAAAAAATAAGTACTAAATTTTCACCATCCTTTACCAAAAATACATAGCGAAAAAGATTTAATAAAAAGGGAAAACCTTAAAATAAAAATATCGTAGAAAAAATTGGTATGAATAATAAAAAAGGACATAATAGTTCTGGTTTTCATAACAGTTCTAGTTTTCAAAAAAACTATGGTTTTCAGAACATGTTTGAGACGAAGGGACCTATTGGGATTTGTTTTAAATATCGAGGTGATCATTGTGCTAGTAATTGTCCCCATAATAACCAATGGAATAATTGACAGTGGAAAAACAAATCTGGGACTAAAGAACCATTTTAGCAGAGGATGCATGTTGTTGTGGGAAATTATGAGGTAGTGAAACATGTCACTCCTATAGAAGTCAAGGGTAAGTTGTTTGGCTTACCTCTTTCTATTTTTTTTATACTTGATAAACTGGATGTTTTTTCTTCTAATTTTTCTATAAAGATTGGATACATGGAAAATTCGTGGACTATTAAATATGAAAATAATGTTGTCCATAGAGTCACTCAATGCCTATTTGAAACAACCTTATAAATTCCTAAGTTTACTATAGAACTGAATCTTTTTATATCTCTTTTAGGGTCTTATGATGTTTTGATAGGCATAAACTAGACGTCTCAACACCAAACATCTGTATATTTCCTAATAAAACAAATAGTATGCCTTGATGATAAGTAGAAAATAGCAATGATATAAAGTGTGAAAAGAAATTTTGTAGTAAGATAAATCTTTGTCATGTAGCTAAAAAGGATAGGAATAAAGGTTGTATGTTATATCCAATAAAAATAAAAAATTCCAGCAAATAAAACAAGCCAAAAATAGAGAATTTTCCTCTTTTAAATGAATTTAGAGAGTTTTTTCCTGAATAACTAATTGTTTTACCAACAAGAAGATATTTTGACTTTTTCATAGACCTCAAAGTGGGAATTTAACCTCTGTCAAAAGCACCATAGAGAATTAAAACAACTTATTTCATGGAGTTTAAATCTCAACACCATCATCTGGTATCCAAAGGATTGATCCACCTAAGTGTATCACCTTGGGGGCACTAGTAATCTTTGTAAATAATAAGGATGGTTCTCTAAGGTTGTGCATTGATGACCAAATGTTAAATAAGGTTAAAATTAAAAATAGATTCCCCATGCCTAGAATTGATGATCTTTTTTATCAAATGGGGGGTGATTCAATCTATTCAAAGATTGATTTGTGATCTATTTACCATCAATTGAGAATTAAATATCAAGACATCCACAAAATATCTTTTAAAACACGTTATGGGCATTATGAGTTCATTGTTTTACCTTTTAGACTTACTAATGCACTTGCATCCTTTATGATTTTAATGAACTGTGTGTTTTAGGAATACTTAGAGCAGTTTTTGTTAGTATTCCTTGATGATATACTCATATATTCAAAAGATATAGAGGAATATGATAAGTATTTAAGAACTATTTTGCAGATTTTAAAGAAGCATAAATTGTATGGCAAGTGGTCCAAATGTACTTTTTATCAAAAATAATTATAATATTTGGGTCACATACTTAGTAAAGAAGGAATTTCAGTTGATCCATCTAAGATAAGGGATATCATGGAATGATCATATCCTAAATATATGTATGAAGTTAGAAGCTTCATGGGACTGGGTGGTTATTATAGGAAGTTCACTAAGGACTTCTCTAAAGTGGAAAGTCCACTTATTTCCTTGTAAAGAAAAAATAATAAATTTGTTTGGAATGATAATTGTGACTGATCCTTCAACTTATTAAAGTAAAATTTTACTTCATCTCCAATCTTAAAGGTTCCAGATCCAAATGGAAATTTAATAGTAGTAACTGATGCTTCTAGAGAAGGATTAGGAGGAGTCCTTCAAACTGAACATGTAGTGGATTCTAAGAGTAGAAAACAAAAAATTCATGAACAAAGCTATGTTCCTAATGACTTAGAGTTTTTTTCTATTGTCCATGCATTACAAGTTTGGAGAAACTATTTGTTGGGAAACCATTTGACTTAAAAACATGCCATTTAGGGTCTGAAATACATCTTTTCACATCCAAATTTAAATGTAAGATAGCGCAGGTGGTTAGAGTTTCTATCACATATGATTTTAATATAAGTTAAATAAAATAAAATAAAACCACATAGTAGATGTCTTAAGTTGTATGAATCATATTTATGTTATTGTTACTTTAAGAACTCAGTTTAAAGATGAAGTTGGAGAACAACTTCAGTCATATCCTTATTATCAACAAGTTAAAACAACACTAGAAAATAATCCTATTAATAATAGGTATGATGGTTTCAAATTTGAACATGATGGAATTATGTGATATTTCATTATAGTATATGTACCTATGGTAAATGAATTAAGAACTAAAGTGCTTGAATAATTTCACAATGCACCTTATTCAGGTCATCTAGGGGTAACAAAATTATTAGCTGACATAAAGAAAAAATAATTTTGGAAAGGAATTAAAAAGAATGTAACAAATTATGTATTTCATTGCTTAGAATTCCAAAGGGTTAAAGTAAAATGTTTACATCCAGCAGGACTGTTGTATCTGCATAATTTACCTCAATAAAAGTGGTAAGTAATTAGCATGGAATTTTTCCAAGGACTACCCTTGTCTAAAAATAAACATGATATAATTATGGTTGTGGTGGATAAGCTCACAAAAGTTGTAAATTTTATACCTGGGAATCTAAGAGATTATTCACCGGTACTAGAAAATTTATTTTTTCGAAAAATCTTTAGATTATATGGAATATTGGAGCCAATCATATCAAATTGAGATCCTATAATTTTTTAGCAGATACATAATTCATCCTTAGGAACAAAATTTTATTTCATTTAAGCTTACCACCCAGAAACCGATGGACATACTGAAAGAGTAAATCAATTCTTAGAGTATATGTTAAGGATGTATTGCATGGATCAGCAATACAAGTGGGAAGAATATATTCTAATGGTTGAGTTTCCAAAAAATAATATGTATCATGCATAGCTAAAAATGGATCCTTTCGAAGCCTTGTATGGCAGAAGGTGCATAACACCTATTATTTGGGATACCATTGAAGATAGTGAATTTGTAGGACCAGAAATGCTAATTGAAATGGAGGTACAAATGAAACTTATCCATGAGTGGTTAAAGGAAGCAATAGATAGTCAAAATATTTATGTTGATTTAAAAAGAATAGAAAGGAAATTCAATGTGGGTGATAAAGTCTTTTTTAGAGTGAAACCCAAATAGAGTTCCATTACTTTTGGCAAGTCTACCAAGTTATCACCTAGATTTGTGGGACAATTTTAAATTTTAGAATTTATAGGTCATGTAGCCTGTAGGCTATCTCTACCTCCTGTATTATCTAAAATGCACAATGTCTTCCATGTATCCTTGCTGAAAAAGTACATTGTTGAATTAACACATATAATAAATTGGGATTCATTGCAGGTGCAAGATCCTGGGATCATCACAGTTGAACCTATAATAATCTTGGAAACACATAAGTTGTAGCTAAAAAATCATGATATTTCACAATACAAGTTCTATTTTGACCCTCTTGTGTTCTCCACAAGCCTTAAGAGATTTAGATGATGAAAATTTCCATTTTCCTTCAATTTTGGGCCCATTTCCTTGTTTATGCGGCATCAAATTGACCTCCAACTATATTTTACTACCCATTTCATTTTGGGATACCATTTAGTGTGTGTGTGTGTGTGTGTGTGTGTGTGAGTGTGTGTGTGTGTGTGTGTGTGTGTGTGTGTGTGTGTGTGTGTGTGTGTGTGTGTGTGTGTGTGTGTGTGTGTGTTATGGAATAAATAATTTTTGATAGCCTTGGGTGGAAGAAACCACAACATAAGTCTTGGCTAAAATCCCTTGGGGATGACCACTTGTCATAAATTTATGGGTTTGGCCATCAGAAGACTTTTTAAAACATTTTTGTGCTTCAACATTTAATATAATGCATGATGGGATGAATTAAGAATTTTCAACTCCACCTAATGAGTGCTCAAATTCCATAGATATAATTGATTTCATGGAGCACAAAGAGATTCCACCTACTATCATTTTACATAATCATATTATGCACTATTAGGGATATTTTTCTTCTCTTTACAATTTCCTACAAGTCATGGAATGTGGGATGACAACATGTTGTGGGGATCAACAAATTATGCCTTTAGGTTATCTTCTATTATTCTTCATCCACTTTGTGATCTAAAAAATAAAGCAAGTGCACGTGATCATGTCATGCAACATAAATCAATAACTACATGTTATGGGCTACTTTATCTATTGGAAATGATGTGGGTGATAAAGTCTTTTTTAGAGTGAAACCCAAATAGAGTTCCATTACTTTTGGCAAGTCTACCAAGTTATCACCTAGATTTGTGGGACAATTTTAAATTTTAGAATTTATAGGTCATGTAGCCTGTAGGCTATCTCTACCTCCTGTATTATCTAAAATGCACAATGTCTTCCATGTATCCTTGCTGAAAAAGTACATTGTTGAATTAACACATATAATAAATTGGGATTCATTGCAGGTGCAAGATCCTGGGATCATCACAGTTGAACCTATAATAATCTTGGAAACACATAAGTTGTAGCTAAAAAATCATGATATTTCACAATACAAGTTCTATTTTGACCCTCTTGTGTTCTCCACAAGCCTTAAGAGATTTAGATGATGAAAATTTCCATTTTCCTTCAATTTTGGGCCCATTTCCTTGTTTATGCGGCATCAAATTGACCTCCAACTATATTTTACTACCCATTTCATTTTGGGATACCATTTAGTGTGTGTGTGTGTGTGTGTGTGTGTGTGAGTGTGTGTGTGTGTGTGTGTGTGTGTGTGTGTGTGTGTGTGTGTGTGTGTGTGTGTGTGTGTGTGTGTGTGTGTGTGTTATGGAATAAATAATTTTTGATAGCCTTGGGTGGAAGAAACCACAACATAAGTCTTGGCTAAAATCCCTTGGGGATGACCACTTGTCATAAATTTATGGGTTTGGCCATCAGAAGACTTTTTAAAACATTTTTGTGCTTCAACATTTAATATAATGCATGATGGGATGAATTAAGAATTTTCAACTCCACCTAATGAGTGCTCAAATTCCATAGATATAATTGATTTCATGGAGCACAAAGAGATTCCACCTACTATCATTTTACATAATCATATTATGCACTATTAGGGATATTTTTCTTCTCTTTACAATTTCCTACAAGTCATGGAATGTGGGATGACAACATGTTGTGGGGATCAACAAATTATGCCTTTAGGTTATCTTCTATTATTCTTCATCCACTTTGTGATCTAAAAAATAAAGCAAGTGCACGTGATCATGTCATGCAACATAAATCAATAACTACATGTTATGGGCTACTTTATCTATTGGAAATGATGTATAATCTTCTCTTGAGTGGGTTCACTAGATCTTAACACCTATCATGATCTAGTGACCATAACAAGAATTTCCACCTCTTAGAACTCATGCACTAGCCTTAGTCATTATTTATCATTAACACTTAGGCTCTGAAATAATACTAATTTTGGTGAATCTCTCATATTCTATACTAAAATATGAAACCAAAATTTTAATATAAGTTCTCTAAGTGTTTTCCTCTTAAATAATATGGGATAATCCTAAGGAAAAAGAATTTAAAAAACTTATTCATTCTAAATTCAAATTTTCCTACAATATGGATGTGATACAAGAGCATTCTGAAGAATTCAAATTTTGATGTTTTATAAGTTTTAGTAGGTTTAGGAGAGTGTGTGATAGTTATTATAATGTGTGTATAGGTCTATAATTTAAATTTTGACTTGTAATAGTGTGTTTTCATTTTTTTCCTCCAAAACTACCAATTTGAAAATTTGAAGTTGTAAAGGAGTTTTAGGGGATTTTTCTCAATTTTTTGTGAAATATAAAGATGTCGAAAAAAATATAGGAGTATTATTAATTCATATCACATGTGTATAAGGACACGCGTGTCCTAATTTGTCTTGTATTGGACCATCTTGGTCAAAACCTAAAAATGAAGACAAAATTAAGAAGGTGAAGGGTCATGAGAAGTAAGAATACCTAATAGTACACTAATAGATGTTAGGAGGCATAAGAGAGATTCATTTGAGGAACCACAATATCTACTTATAGTAGTTCTATGTATGAGGAAGGAAGAATAGTAGGTCTTAGCAGAAAAGGAGTAAGAATCATCATGTGTGTAAGACCTTCATTGAAGAAAGATCAATAAAAAAAGACTTCTAAGCATTAGTAAGTGTTAATTAAATATAAATTTTATGTGTTTTATGTGTTCTTTCAGTTGGAAAAAAATTAGAAGATTAGTTTTTTTCTAAATCGGTGTGGTAGACCCTGATTTTCACATACAATCATGTAGAATCTTGTTTTACTTGCATTTTCTTGATTTATCATATCTTACACGTGTGGAATGGTATGGTTATGATTAGTAAAATATTTTTAATGGTTTTTGAATAGTTTTCAAGTTTTTATAATCATATACCTCATATAAATTGACCCCAACAAAATAATTTTGAAAGACCATGCTCGCTGCCCTATAACAATATAGTTATTATCCACCTGTGAACTATTAGGAATAACTTGATTTTTGAAGCATATCATAGGATGAAATTCATAATAAATTTTCTTAATTATTTATGGATATATATTCCAAAAATTTGGGGAGATTTGATTTTTGGAAGTCCTTCATTCACTGAAGAAAATTTAGGGTAAATATATCTTCCTAGAACCAATTTTGACCCCCTTCAAGAATGCTATGAACCACAACTACTCAATACCTAATACAGGGATAAAATTGGTGATAATTCTCTTAAGAAACCATATATAATTATTTGGGAGGACTAAATAGAATGATAAAATTGAGCGTGAAAAAAAATTTTGAATCATGTCACTAAGTGCAAGGAAGGAGATGGGGATAGAGAAGGGAAACATACGCTTAAACTTGCGTAGGATCAAGAAATAGAGGGACCGAGACCCATGTGGGTAGGGGTAGTGTCCATGCAAAGCCCCAATGTTGAAAAATAGTTCACTCAAGTAGAAATCACACATCACATCTCTGAGAACGGTCATCATTTCACAGTCCTGAATGCGCTCATAGATAGAGCCATGCAGAGAAATAGTTTATCCCTTATCGGTAAATTCCATGGGCCAAGGCCAAATTTGGATGTCATTAGGAGATGGGCTTGTATAAAATGGAAGTTGAAAGGAAACATGGAAATTTCTTTGTTAATAAAAGGATGCTTCCTTGTCCATTTCAACACCCTAGAAGATTATACTCGAGCACTGGTTGAAGGACCTTTGTTCTTGGGAACCATGGGTCTTTTCTTTAAAATATGGAACTGGAGATTTGATCTAGAAAAATATAATATTAATGTCATGCCCCTATGGGTTAAACTCCCAGGTTTACCTTTTGAGTTCTAGGAAGAAGAGTTTTTTACAAGTATAGAAAATTCTCTAGGCTCCCTAGTGGCCTTTAATGGAGCAACCAAATCCAAAATAAGACTAGCTTTCACGAGGATCTGCGTAAATGTAGACTTGTACATAGATCTACCTAATTTCACTACCATCCATTCAAATACATTTATCTAGAATCAGATACTTGAATATGAGGCATCCATTGCTAGATGTAAAAAGTGTAACAAATTGGGACATGGCAGAAAAGCTTTCCCAAAAAACATTAATGATGGACACAAAAGGGAACCAAAAAAAGAATCAAATGGCATGAAAATTTGAATGAGTTAAAATCATGGGAGGAATATACAGCTAAAGGAAATGGACAAGATACTAGCAAAAAACTAGGAGAAAACTAGTCCGTGGACAAGGAAAATCCTTTCACATTCCTTGGAACACAGGAGCTAGAATCTTTGGAGGAAGGAGAGTATTTTGAACAAACCTAGATAAATGATATTTTCATACCACATATATAAATAGAGGAAAAGGATACAAATAAGGAGACATCACAAGTAGAAATGAATTAGTATAAATAGAAACAAGATGCAGAAATCCAAGAGAAAAGAGAAGAATCAAAAGAAAATATCCAGGAAGATTCAATGACATTGTAAGATCAGTTCCGAGATTCTTGGGAAGAGGAGGATATAAGAGAGATAGGTGTAGAAGAAACATAGTAACAAGAAGTAGAGGCATGCTAAGGACTAAGTATGGAGCAATTCCCAAACATGGAGCAGTTCAAGGTGATAGTGACTCTAATAAAAGGGGAAAATAAAACTCAAGAAGCTTCATCATATAAAACCCCCAAAAAAAATCTGATGTAGGGGGCAGAGTAACTAGAGGAAAATCATTTGGTAAATAAGAGAAAACAAAAACAACAGAGAGGTAAATTGCAGTAGGGAAGCAAAGAACATTGGATCTTCAAGGGTCCAAAAAAACGTAAAAATATAAATCAAATGCATTACTTGGAATATAAGAGGACGTAATCATGCAATCCAAGAAAGGATACTCAAATATTTTATTGAGAACCACAAGCCTACTATTTTGGTACATCAAGAAACTAAGATGGATGTAGAAAATTTTAAAATTTTAGGACATAAATTTTGGAGAAATTTGGAAATAACATGTGTGAGCTCAAACAATGCCTTGGGAGGAATTGTTGTTCTCTGGGATAACAATTTGTTTAAATGTGGAACCATATTTGTGTCCCCCAATCACCTAACTATCATGTTCACATCCCAAAAAAGAAAAAAATAATGGATTCAATCCAATATATACGCCCATGTTTCTGCCAAAGGAAAAAAGCATCTCTAGGCAGAGGTAAGTACTTTTAGAATTAATTGTATCCATTTTGATTGATTATCTTGTGAAGTTTCAACACTCCCATCTCCCTAGATGAAAAGAAAGGGGGAAATCAATATTCTACTGCTATCATGGAAGACTTTGATGATCTCATTTATCACAACTCTTTGATGAACATTGAACTAAAAGGGATCAAATTTACATGAAGAAATAGGAGAATAGGATAAATTTTAATCACGGTTAAATTAGGCAGAGTGCTTGTCTCAACAGATTTGTTTTATACCCAATATTTTTTTCTTTCTACCCTTCCTAAAATATGATCTGACCATAATCCTTTAGTTTTGAGTCTTGAAGACAAAATAAAAAGCTCACTCTTCCTTTCAGATTCAAGAAAATGTGGAAAAAGAATCCTAATTTCTATAACAGAGTTCAAGAATGGTGGAAAACTAAAAAAAATGGATCACCCATGTTCTTATTGGTTCAGAAGCTTAAGAATATCAACAGAAATGCCAAAATCTGGAACAAAATAGTCTTTGGAAATATATTTGAAAAAAAAAAAGCTAACCAAGGAGTTAGAAATTCTGGAAATCAAAGTTCAAATTACTGGAATGGATGTCAGTGATTACTACAAGGAAAAGTAACTCCTCGGTGAACTACACAATCTTAGAACCTATGAAGAGATTCACTTGAGGCATAAATCAAGAGCGGTTTGGTTAAAGGAAGGGGATAGAAATACAAAAAAAATCATCTGACTACCATGAAGCATAGATATGGAATCATCTGACTACCATGAGGTCACAATAAAATTATCTCTATTTATTAACACCTCATGATAGGAAAGCAGAGATATGGAATCAATTAAAAAAGATACAATAGAGTTCTATAAAAAAACTCCTTTCTAAAGAGGTTCAGGAAAGTGAAATAAGCACCAATTTCTTTCTGAATTTCATCCCTCATTATAATGATATTCAAGAGGATCTGAGAAAGATTCTAACACTGGCGGATATTGAAGAATTAAAAAATATTGTATTTTCCTTCGAAGGAGAAAAATCCCAAGGATCAGATGGCTTCCTAGCTTACTTTTTCCAAATTTACTAGGGAGTTTGCAAAATTGATTTTCTTAATGTAATAAATGAATTCTTCAGCACTGGAAAACTTCTAAAGAAGGTAAACAACAAATTTATAGTGATGATTACTAAAAACTGGGAGCTAAGGATTTCAAGTAATTCCAACCAATAAGTCTTTCAAACACTATATAAAAAAATTTACAAATACTATTACATCTAGAATACAACCCTTTCTCAAGAATATCATCTCATGGAAAAAAGGTAGATTCGTTCAGGGAAGAAAAATCCAAGATGGTATAGTTGTGGTTCATACAAATTTATAGTCCATGGATAAAATCAAGAAATCAGGTATGGCCATCAAGCTAGATATGAACAAATCATTTGACGGGGTCTCATGAGAATTTCTTGATAAAATTTATGACAAAATTGGCTTTAATTCACATTTTAGGAAACTAATCAGAGAATGCATTTTGACCCCCATATTTTCCATTCTTTTAAATGGTACTCATATAGTATTTTTTAACAGCACAAAAGGAATAATGCAAGGTGACCCCATCTCACCCATTCTCTTTATCATAATGGCAAAAAGCCTTAGCATAGAAATAAGAAGCTATATTGAATCAGGATACCTACATGGTTTCAATCCCTCATCGAAAAAACTCTCATTTTCTCACCATCAGTTTGCAGATGATGTCATTCTCCTCTCCATTGCTTCAGTCAAGGAAGAAAAATAATTATAATACTTTTTAAACTGTTATGAGGAAGCTTCAGAACAGCTCATTAATTATGGAAAGAGCTCTATTTTTTTCATTCATACCCTTGAAGAGTGGCAGAAGAAAATTGCTAAAATATTGGGTTGTGTGATTAAAACTCTTCCAACCACTTATCTGAGGATACCTATGTTCAAAGGCAGCCTCCCAATTTCTAATTGGAATCTTCTCCTTAATAGGTTTCAATATAAACTGGCAGGATGGAAAGGGTTGTGCTATCTAGTGCTGCCAAAGTCACATTGATTAAAAAGAACTCTTTAAAATATTCATGTTTACCTTCTCTCTCTTTTAAAAATGCCCCAAAATATTATTGATTTGATTGAAAATATCAAAATATATTCTTATGGGCAAGAGTTGAAGAGCATAATAGAATACATCTAGTTGTTTAGGATAAAGTATGGAATATGAAATATCATTGTGGGTTAGGAATAAGAAACATCAAACAAATGAATACTTCCCTTCTCGCTAAATTGGGTTGGATATTTCTCAAGGAAGACTCATCCTGGTGTAGCATAATCAAAAATGAATATCTACAAGAGGACTTCATTGAAAACTTCACTTCTATGGATTTACCTCTAGGTTCCAATTTTTGGAACTCCCTAATCAAAATTAGAGAGATTGCTGCTAAGGGCATCATATGGGACCTTGCGAATGGAATCAAGATCATCCTTTGGGAATACATATGGAACTTGGACCTCGATCGATGACAGAGGAAAGAGATTCAAAATTAGATAAGAAAGCTAAGATTAAAATATGGAGAGAAGATAAGTGGATACCTTGAAAACAAAAATGGGAAAACCACTTGGAGAAGAATATCACTTGAGGAATTAAATGAGATAGAAAGAGATAACCTCTCTTTAATCAAAAAAAAATATTAAAAACATTTATATTCTTAAGAAAAAGGTTGAGGATGAACTAATATGTCAAGATTCGGGTGATGGTAATTATAGTGTAAAATATGGATACAACAGTCAAAACCTAAGGTGCAAAGAAAAGATACCTAAGGTTAACTTTTTCTAGCAGCTCACTATAAAAAATAATATCCTCACTATTGAAATCCTAAGAAATAAAGGATATATTCTTATCAATTGGTCCATCATTCAAAATCCATTTGGTCAAATTTAATTGTATCATTAGAATCAATGTTATTATTGGATTCTTGAACATTTTTATTTTAATCGTGTGTTGGCGAAATAATTTGTCGCAAGGGAGAATTAGCAATTTTCACCAATGCTCCAGGATTAAGTCCCTCATCTTGGTAATGGGGGGTCTCCCAATTATTTAATTCAAAAAATTAAATTAATGGGTGGTCATGAAGCCAAAGATAACACATGAATACTCCACTAAACCTATGGCAAATTGCTTGTACTTAGTACAAGGGAAGAATTTTCTTCGGGAAGGAGGTAGAGGGGAGTAAAGAATAACATTGTAAGTTCATGTACTCTCTTTGGGGTTGCATTCTTGACAAAATTGGTTTGAAAAGGGTATACCCTAATTCTATGCAAGACTTGAAATAAAACTGGTACTACCACACACAAAAATTCTTAGTCAGATGCTTATGGGACCTAATCCTTCCCCATAGAATTTGTGTTGTATGAAAAGAGAGGAATAAGAGAATTTTTGAAGGGAAAATGTTAAAGGTGGACATTGTCTTCAAGAATTTGATTATGCTAATAACTGAGAACTTCAAAACATCCATCAAATATAGTAAAGGAAGCCTGAAGGATTCAAACATCAAATTTCTCAACAAATGGCACTTACATCTCACCCAAGATCCTAAGCAACAGAGTTCTAAAATTTCAAGGAGAAAGACTATCTGGATACATCCTTAATAAGGTTAGCACAAGTTAAACTTTTATGGGGCAACTAAAGGTAACCCAGGAAGATATGGGGGAGGATAAGTCATCAGAAATGATAAAGGTGACCTCATATCAACCTATGCTGGGAGTATGGCCTTTCAAACTAATCATTATGCTCAGACATTAGCTGCTTCATGGGGAATCAATCTCACCAAATATCTGAATATTTAAAACATCTGGGTTGAAGGGGATTCCATGAACATTCTGAAATGTTTTCAAAGACAGTCCCCCCAAGTTGGAAAATCAACAAAATCATTGAAGAATCCATCCTCATTTTAAAAAACTTCTCAAGTTATGAAATCTCTCACACCTTTAGAGAATGAAATAAGGTTGGTGATTTGTGTGCAAATATTGGAGTGAACTCTTATAAGATTCAAAATTGGATTGGGAATGATAGCATTCCTCTAGAGATCTTAACTGCCATAAATAGTGAAAAAATAGGAATATAGTTTTGAGGTGCCACCGGGGGGGCTTGTTGCCTTTTTTGGGTATGCTCTATAGATCATGTTGTGTTTGTTGGCTATCTCATAATATTTTTTTGATTTATGTCTACCTGTCTATGGGCGTTTAGCTAGTTTTTCTCTATATTTTTATTGGTTTTGTGTTGGATTCTACTCCTTCACTAGTTGTGTTTTTTATATTTGGTCTTTTTTTGGATTCATGAGATCATTATTGTTATATCCAGATTGATTATCCTTCTTGTAACAGGGTAAGGATCCTGCCAAAACCCTCTTTTTACCAAATATCAAAAAAAATTGAAAATTTGGTGAGATGAAACTTAATGGAAGGCCTTGGTCAAATTTATGGAAAAAAATGTTATTTCTGAGGTTGGTTTTGTATAGAGAGGACTGTTTTGAACTAAGGACATTCCAGACCTCATATAGAGTTGTGGGAAGGTTACATGGACATTAGGGGACCTCAAGTTAATTTTTTTAATTGGTCATCATATGAAACCTTTAGAATAAGGTTTCATTCCATAAAGGAATCATTGAGAAACTTTAGTTTAAACACTATTATGATAGTCTTAAGATATTAGCATGTAAAAGTGGGGTTAATTCATGTTTGATAGTATCCTCTTACATCAACATGGATGGGAATATTGAATGTTTTGATCATCTAGGACTACCTGCAGGTATGTAGGTCCAATCTACCTCTAAGTTGGCATGATACAACCAAGACTCCAAATGATATTCAATCCATGGCTTGGTCAATTCCATGAAGTATTATTTATTTGTGGTATGGGACAATATACACCATATTTAATGTTTCATGGGGCTTGGAGCTCTAGTTCATATTTTTATATCTTGAAACTTAAAGTAAGTTTTCCATAAATCCTTGGTTATCCTCCACAAGAGAGAGATTGATATTTTTGTTCTCCATTTCAATCTATAAGGATTGGTTATCTTTTTGCTTCTATATGTAGTATCACGTGCTCCACGAAAGTTATAAATTTTTGATGAATTATGTAAAACCAAATAAAAATATGTAAAACCAATTAAAGCCATGCAATGCTCGTTAAAGTTGTATAATGTGGTAATAACCTACATAATTTTGTTTTATACTTTAGAAAGGCTTTTGAAACTACAAAAAATTAAAATACGCTTCTTCAAGTAGTGCAAAGGTAATATAATTTTTGTAATATCGTGCAACGTTGATTTAAATTACCAAATAGTATAAAGAATTTAAGAGTGAGAACTCAAAGGATTCTTTATAAAATATGAACAAAATGAAGAGTGTAATCCAACTTATATGTAATTTTGTAATCGTACACAAATGAAAACATTGATTACACCCATGAAAGCACTCTTTAAAAGGGATCCCATCTAAAAGAGTAAAACATGATATTATGCATTCATCTTCAATCTATAAGAAGCATTGAATTAGGTAAATTCAAATTTTTTAGAGGTTCTACATTTATGAAAGATAATGGGGTTTGTTACTATACACTATGATTTATTATAGTGTTGATGATGAGATTTCTTTTCTTTCTAGAGTCATTGGGCTTAACACCTTTTTTGGTATGGATATTGTGGTAACTATGAATCCATAATTGCTTTTTAAGGTTTTTTGAAAGGTATCAAAATGTCTTTGATCACCCTAGGTGACAAATACTCTTCCAAAATTGATTAAATGTATCTCTTAGAATGAATTAGATGGGATGGCCTTCATGTGATGTATCCAAGGTCTTCCAAAGAGTATGTGTTATTTTCTCTCTCAATTAACAATGTAAAATTCCAAAAGGATTTTTTTGGGACCTAAAGTGACTAGAAGGACTATGGTTATAGAAACGGTGGATTTGAGGTTTTCATAAAATCATAATATGTTACATATTGATGAATATTTGGTCTCACCATACTTTATATATCACAAAATGATAAGGGAACAATGTTGATAACATATTTTTCATGAACCATTACTCTCTTGACCAAGTTTTTATAGATACATACTTATAGATAGATCATGATCACCTCTCCTCACTAACTTAACATCACCTGGTAATCACATCTGGTCAAAAATGTAGTTAGAATCTATAAAAGAAGTACCCAAAGGGAATAAGTCTAAGTTGATGTGGTTTATTTGAGCCTCTAAAGGGGATGTAACATGAGCCAAATGGCCAAGTTCCAAAACTTATATGAACATAATATGTTGGAAGGATATTTCCTAAGAAAATGCGTGAAATATTAGTGGTATAATGTTTTGTTTAAATTCATAATAAGTTCAATTTCCAACATGTCTAATAATACTATAAGTGTCATCCTCTATAATTTGTATCAATGGTGAAGGGGGTGGTTTATATTCTCTAGTGTGGGTAACAACATTTTCTTCTTCACAAGTATCAATTTATATGACTTTGATCATCTAAGTGGGTACCTTTGTGACTAGATAAGGGGCAACATTAAGGTTTGATACATCAGAATAAAAACCTTGTTTTCATAAGTCTCGGATGGAAAATGTTGTTGGGTCACATTATTTTGTAGGGTGTTTCATATGTTTTGTTGTTTTTGATTAGGAAATGAGTGTTTATAAATGTGTAGGATTTCATTTTTAGGTGTTGGGGACCAATTTGAACTAGTCAGGTTGGTTAAACTAGATGAAGTGGTGGATGATTTGTGGTAAATATGGTATTCCCTAAGAATGTTTTATCAAATAGTTTTCCTAGATATTTAGGAAATCATTGCATGAACTTGTTATACTATCTACATAATATTATATTTTTACAATGACTTGGTGGAAAAGGTAGTAATAGTATGGGTCATTTTGGTTATAGTTTTGATTCTAGAATTAGATATATTTGTTTTTTTATCTATATTGGTTTCATTTTGGAGGGTGGTTGAAATCCATCATGTGAATGACATGTCATCCAGTGGGATTTAAACCATTCCCCATGTTGTTTTGTTATTATTATTTTGTACTGGTATATTATTTAGTAGATTTATTCTCTTAGATTAGTCCATGAAACCATAATTTGTAGCAGTTATACTATGATTGATGACCTTTGAACCTAGGTTCACATGATAATCCTGCATATTATTTTGGTATCCCCAATGTTCTAATTGGGGGTGGAAACATTTCCATTGGCATCAAATGTTCGATGTCCAGTATGAATTGTATCTTGATCAATTTTAAGTAAACTCTCCATATACTCTTCATATGCATTATAAAAAAATTCACATTTTCCCTAGTCTCCTTATTAAGGGTATGGAGAAATTAGTCACATAATTCTCACTTATCCATGTGAGAAGCACTAGAAAATGAATATAGTATACATATTCACCTATAAATGAGGTTTTTTAGATAAGGTAAAAAAATGGTTTTGAAGGAACCAAAAAAACTAAACAAAAAGAGAAGCTGGGCAAAAGGACAGGCCCCAAAACAAAACACAGGGGTCCAAGTCAAATATACTTGATCAGGTTAACTCCCCAAGGAAAATTATGACCCACACAATGTCTACATAACAAAAAAAATTACAAAAATACATTATTAAAATCCATGGAACTAAGATATAACCAGCAAGACCCCCAGACAGAAGTGCATCCAAAGTGTCACAATTAGTTAGCTTTACTAGGGGAGGCCTTGCTTCTAGTCCTAGCATTAGTTCCTCTATGCTCAACTCCTCCTTGATCACCTTCCCAAGATATGATAACCTTTTTACCAGAAAACTCAACAAGAACATTACCTTCAGCTTCAATGTGCTCTTCATCCTCAGAACTTCTCATCTCAAGTCACATATTTTTCTTTAAAACAACAGGTTCATTCTTGTTAAGTTGATCCTGGAGAATGGAGATTATTTACTCCTGCATAACCATTTTAGCATTAAGCCCACCAATTCTCTTGTTCTGCACATCAATTTTTCTTTGGCACTCCATAATCTCTTGGACAAGGTTCTTATTGACAATGAGAATTTTTTTGGTAATGGTCTCAACCCTTGAAACCCTAGCTTCCCAATCCACCATATACCTATCCTTATCCTTGTTAGAAATTCTCACCCCCAAAGCTTTATCTCCATGCTTAAGGTTACAGAGAATGTTCATAGCCAAACCATCACGTTTATCCTAAGACCCACCCTTTTTGATGCAGTTTAATTTGTCAGCTAGGGTTTTTTCATCTGAATCCACAACCATTTGGGTAGGGGTTGGGTCGAAACCATAAGCTTACCATTCTGGTATAGTAGTAGAATCAAACCATGGTGAAGCAGGGTGTCCACTCTCTCATTTTGAAAATATATGATGGAAGTGGTAAGAGATCTCAGAAGAAAGAAGGGGAGGCTCATAACCTGGTTCCTATATAGATAATTAAGGATGGAAATATGATAGGAGAAAATATTTATGAATTTACCTTCTAGAGTAAGGTATTTCATAACAACCATACACACATCAGGCCAATGCTCAGGGAGATATTTCTAGCTATACCATCATCGAACATAATAATTCTTTCCTCTGGCCCAAAGAAGGTAGCATTTTCATGCGTCCGCCTAGTTTTGTCCTTGAAAATTTTTAGGCCTTCCAAGGACAAACATGTGGCCTTGGAAATAGTTTCTTCAGTAATAGTAATCTCCATTCCCCTCATATTGACATAACCCCCCTCCCACACATTACCAAATTCAAGATCCATTTGGGGATCATTACCTTTTATCCTTTTAATGTAGTTGGAAAAACCTTCTCTTCTTAGAAACCACCACAGAGTCGCGTCCCACTTGATGTGCATATAAGTAGTCAGCTCGGGCTAAACCCTGTCACCACCCATGTTTAACCAAAAACTCTACATGAACTTGAGACAAATGAAAATAAGACTGTGAACATAAACAATAATACTAAACAAAAGTTGGGATGATTAAATCCCCATCCCGAAACATAATTAGCCTTCCCACGAATCCATTCACATGAACCTAGGAATCTATCATGCCAAAGCTCTGAGTGTCTTATCATCATTAACAAGGGTTATGATATTATTCCACAAGATTTTCCCACCCTTCCAAATCATCTTTTCAGGCATGTCATTTCCATGATTAGCTAATCCATCAGTGGAATTATTTCTGGCCCTATACACGTGATTGATTTCCACCTTATCAAATGAGGCTAACAAGAGCCTAGCATTGGTAATGATATTGGTAAGTTTCCAACCAATTCCATCCTATTTCTTTAAGGCATTGATAACACATTGAGAATATCCCTGTATAATCAAAAACTTGAAATTCATGGACACACATAATTAGATGCCCCATAGCAAGGCCATAGCCTTGACAAAGTTATTTGATTGGTTACCTAAGGGAGTGACATAGGCTTGGATGCACAAGCCTAAATGATCATATATTAAACCACCACCCCCTGAAAAATCCCTCCATAGTTTTAGTTGATCCATCAAAAATTTAATTTGAGGCTTCCCTTTGGCAGAAATTTCCATTTAACATTTTTTATTCACACCTTTATCTTTTCCATTAGACCACTTTGTGGGGCTAAGATTCAGGTTACTAAAAATAGTAATTTCTAAACCATGACAAGGCTTAGAAGATTTACTTTAGATAATCTACAAATTTTCTTTTAGATCCTAGCAAATCTTACTAACAACCCTCTTACTGTTAGAACATTGGTTTCAAAATATTCAATTGTTTCTTTCCATCCATATGCCCTGGAGGGTATGGGGAAGAGCACATTTCCAAAATTCTTTGGTGATGTCATGATGGAAATTGAAAGACCATTGATCCATGAGATGAGAGACATCCCCAGGGAGAACCAACCACACCTTAAAAATATCAAGAATGGCTAAAAAAACCTGGAAAGCAAAAATGCACTCCAGGAAAAGGTGATTGGTCATTTCTTCTTGTTTTTTACACAGACTACATCTGTTAATGAGTATCTTACCTTTCTTCCTAATTTTTTCCAATGTCAAAATTTTCTTGTGGAGCACTTCCAAAAATAAAAAATTGATTTTAGGAATAACATTTTTATTCCAAATTTTCAGCCAATACCCATTAGGCTCAATATGCTCAAAACTCAAAAGATAGCCAGACTTAACTTCATAGTTCCCTAAATCCATACCACACCAAATCATCTCATCATGAAATTATCTATGAGGAATGTGTCATTCCTGTAATTCCATGTTTAACATTTAAAAAGGAATATTGTGACCTATATAATTCTTAGGGGGGGCTATATGTAACCACCACCTCTCAAATGACCAATAATCACACATCAAATCACCATATTCATGCTTGTAGTATTGTTTGAGGTTCAGCCATGGCTCTTACAACCTTAAAGGTTTATTTATGATCCATGGATCATTCAAGAATTCTATTTTTGTACCATTCCCAAAATTCTATTTTGTACCCTTAACCAACAGATTCCTATCCTGAATAAGACTATTCCAAAAAATTGATCCTTTTGGGAGATCTTACTCTGAGAAGAAACCCATAGTACCACCAACATTTGCAAGTATTTTTCTTTTAAAATATCAATCCAGATACCCTCTTCCTTATGCATTCTCCATCCAATCTTGGCTATAAGATCCTAATTCATTATTTGTAGATTTTTCAAACCAAGACCCCCTCTAATTTTTGGTCGAGTAACCTTTTCCAAAGCTATCAACAAAGTTCTGGTCTTGACCTCCAATCCAGACCATAAGAATCTCTTTTGGATATTTTCAATGGATTTCCTATCTTGTATGGGAAGAATGAAAATAGACATAATATAAATAGCCACTCCCTGCAATGAAATTTGGAGGAGTTGAGTTTTACCTGCCTGCGATAGCAAGGCTCCTTTCCATGAGGCCAATTTTTTGTGGAACCATTCAATTAATTTATTCCATCCAGTTTCCTCCATTTTACAACCACAAAGTGGCATGCCCAAATAATTATCCAGGAGATATTTAATGGTGCACTCCATAATATTGGCCAACCTAATTTGTTGTTGTTCATTGACATTGATGAAGAATCAAATTCTTTTATAGAAATTCACTTGTTTTCCTGAGACTTCCTCATATTGTCTAGTGATGGCTTTGAAGGAACAAGCCTACTGAATAGCCATGTAGCACATAATAATTGTATCATCCACAACTTGTTGTAGGAATTGATTTTCCACACCATTATCCATCTTAACACCTTCAATATTATTTTGCGTTTGGGTTTCGAACAAAATTTTTTCAAGGATTCATCCATAATGATGTAGAGGAAAGTGGAAAGAGGATACCCTTGCCTTAGACCCCTTTCCACTTTGAAGAATCCTTGTGGATTGTCATTTATAATGACAGAAAACATGAAAGAAGATGTATAATCCATAATCATCTTAATAATATGAGGATTGAATCCAAGTTTATGCATGGGGAGGATCATGAAATTCCATGAAAATTAATTGTAAGCTTTTTACATGTATAATTTGATGAGCATCACCTCACGATTGGATTTTTCAACTGAATGAATAGTTTCATGGATAGAGATGATGTTGTCTAGTATTTTCCTGGCTGGAACAAAAGCACGTTGATTGGGAGAAATAAAATTACTGAGAACCTCCCTCATTCTGAAGGCCAGGATTTTAGATATAATTTTATACAAAGAGTTACATAGAATGATAGGCCTAAAATATCCCAAATCCTTGGCTCCCAGTTTTTTAGGAATGAGGGTTATGAAATTATGATTAACTTATTTGAGAAGACTGGAAGATCTAAAAATTATTGAACCACAGTAACCACCTCTTTCTTCACAATGTCCTAATAAATTTGGAAGAAAAATGTAGGAAAGCCATCATGCCCAAGGGTATTATCCCCTTCCATTTCTAAAAAAATAGCCTTGATATCCTCTTTAGAAGGGATTGAAGTAATATCTTTATTATCATCTATATCGATGGCTGCAGAAAAATATTAAGAATCTCTAACAAATATTCCCATGAGGCTTGTTGACCCTTAGTAAACAAATTTTTGAAAAAGGAAATAATAATGTTCGAGATGTCATCTTCCTCCATAGCCACAGTTCCATCTTGTTTCATTATTTTTTGTATATTCCCTTTGTTTTCCCTAATTGTAGCTGAGATATGGAAGAAATTTGTATTCATGTCTCCCTCCTTAATCCAGTTAACCTAAGATTTTTGTTTCTAATAAATTTATTCCTTACTGAGGATAGTATGAAATTCAGACAACATAACTTTTTCCTTTTCTTTATCTTTAAGACTCCAAACTCCCTCTTCCATTATTTCTTCCATTTCTCTCAGTTTCTCAGTTATTTTAATCTTTTGCTAGTAAAATGTTACCAAAAGTATCCTTATTCCATTTTTTGATCTTGGTCTTAACATTTTTGATATTTTTTCTTAACTTGGAACATGTTATTGCCTATAGTATTGATGTTCCACTACTCCTCAATAATTATTTCAAGCTCTAGGTGAGTGGTCCATATATTTTCAAATCTAAAGGGTCTACTTTTAGTTTACACCATATCCCCCATGGTGAGAAGAATCATATTATGGTCAGAACCAACGTAAACAAGAGAGGATAAAGAATATTTTTTCTCCTGAATCCATTGATAATTAACCAAAAACATTCAAAGTCTAATTTTGATGAGATCTTTACCACTTTGTTTGTTAGTCCAAGTATATTTTAGACCACTGAGCTCAAGATCCAACAAATCATTCCAGTTTATAAAGTTGGCCAAGTCCTCCATACTATTAGTATAAGATATAAAGCCACCTTTTTTCAGAGGGAATTGGGGGCATATTAAATTCACCCCCTATAACCCAGTTTAAATCCTTAGAAAACCTTATGAATCCATACATTTCCTCCCAAATCTCACATCTTCCAATGATATAATTAGGAGCATAGACATTAGATAAGATGAATTATTTTTTTGAACTTAAAACTATGAAGCAGATGGCAATATGATGGTGAATGACATATAAAGGAAACCCCTCTAGAAAATTCACATTCCAAATACATAGAAAACATAAAAATCCCCCCACTAAATATTTATAATGAAACCCAACATCTTTCCAAAAATATTACTCAAACTCTTCCATCCTAGCAGTATTCATCTTAGTTTCTTGTAACATCATAGTATCCTATTTATTGTTTTTCCTAAATTCTAAGAGAATTATATTCTTATTGGGTTTTTTTAAACCCCTAATGTTCCAAGAGAAAAATATCATTTATCAAGGTTTGATTTGAGGCTTACTGACAAGGATCTTTAAGGTTCTTCCATGACCTCTGTCTTAGATGTTCTTTCATTTTTTTCCTTTTCTAATGGCCTTCTTGGAGAAGCTTTGTTTCCACCAACATCCTCTTTACAAATGGACCCACTCTTCCTAGGAGTGGCTTTCCATTTTTGTTTAATTTGGAGATTTTCTTAGTAAAAACCAAAAGCTAAATAGGGGAACTTGTCACTTTTAAGATTTCAGACTCCAATGCCTTAGTGTTTATAGAGGAAGTATTCAAATCTTCATCCTCAGTATGGGAATCCTCTGGATGAGAAGGTGACTCAACAGGTGTTAAAACCTTTTACCCCTCCTCCTTAGTTTAATTGATATCTCTCTGTAAATATTCATCCACTATAATAATATCCTCAAGATGAGGTGCCAACATATTGAACTTGTTACTGATCTCCAGAGACATATATTCTTGTCTTTGGGAGAAGAAACTGGCCTCCAAAGTGTCAGGTACCATAGATCCTATAATACTATCTTCCTGTAATGAAACATCTTCCACCAACCCATCCTCTATTTCTGTTTCTAATACTGCTACCCTTTTTCTTTCCTCTACTCAGGCACTTCAACTACTGCTACAATAGGAGCGATATGTTCCTCAACAATATTATTTCCTAAAGGATTTTTGGGAAGAAGTGCCCATGAAAATAATTTTTTAGAAGGGCCACCATCAATATGATCTTCAAAAACACCTTTACCCTTTGGGTCATCCCTAGGTTACCCTTTTCGTTTGAGTTGTGCCTTAACAACATCCACCTCTTTAGTTTTTGGGAAAGTTTTGGAATTATGGCCCATTTTGAAGAATGAGAAGCACATGAAGGGATCCATCTCATAATAAATATTTTGAACATGAGCACCCCATTTAGAATTTAGGGTGATGCTTCTAGGAATTTCGGTATCCATAATCACATTAATACAAAATCAAGCATGTAATAACCAGGGCTTAGCACTAGTAATTGCATCAATAATGATCAATGATCTAATAGATTTACTTATACCTTAATAATATCAAGGTCCCAATGTTGGGAGATCCTAACATAGACTAGATATTCCTTAATAGTATTTTCAAGTAGATTGAAGTCCTAGTCACCATTTTTACACAAGCACAATGGCTCGACCCATATACCAGGGACCCCCTACTAAGATATTCATCAAGTATTCCTCCAAAGAAAGGGAAACCACAAAGAAAGAGTTGGCATAGGAAACAATGTGCATAGCACCTTTGGAGACCACTTCTGACAAGTCCATTTCCTGAACTCATCACTATTGGGTCTATTTCTTGGGATTTTAGTGAGAATGGTGTTACTCATGTTATAGAAAACCATCTCAACCATCTTATCTAGAATTTTCCAAGAAATACCATTAATTTTGTAAATGGGTTAAAGGTTAAAATTAGATGCCTACATAGGTTTCCTCCCCAAAACCATCTTGTCCCACATGACTTTGGGTCCCCTTATCGGCTCCACTTTGTCTCTTTCTGCCATAAAGGTTGCATCCTTTCTTTTTTCAAGAGGATTAGAGCTTAGAACCCTTGAAACCAAACCAACAACCCTTACCTGCTCCTCCACCGATTCAAAAAAATAGTTTTTTCTCCCATCACTCCCATTGCTCCCTAGTTCACAATATGTGTATAATTCTCTAACCTAGAAATGAAGTGGGTAGTGGACTCATTTGAATGTTTTTGGATTTATTATTCCAGTATTGATAAGTTTATTCCTATCAAATACCATGAAAAATTCAGCTATGAATTGGTAGAATAAATGGATAAAGGCTGCAAGAAGGTGATAGTACCAATCATGTGCAATTATTTTGAGGGTCTTAGGAAATATCTTAGCAATTAATTCATCTTGAGAAAGGATATATCATATTATAGTTGTATAAGATTTGATATGGATGGTGTAGGATTGAAGTATGAGTATTTTTATCAAGTGGTTCCTTGAGGTACACTATGTATGTCCACATTGTGCTAAACTATAAGTAAATTGTGTCTAAATAGTTGGGTAGATGATATGGAACTACAAAGATAATAGGTGCAAAACCATCGAGGGTGAAGGATACCATATGAATTGGAGTTTTATAATATGTGAGCAAAAATCTTAAGTTTTTCCAACTTGAACAACATGTGAAAATATGGTGGCAAGGTACATGAATAATATATCCTTAAAAATTGTTATATCTAATGGGTATATGATGTAGGAGCACTATGTCATGTAAATATCACATGAGAGTGAATTAGCGACATGCTGGCAAATAAATAATTGGGAATGGAATAAGAAGTGGAATTTATGAGTAGTCCCTAGGAATATTGGACATATAATGTAGAGGAACTCATACCTAGTGTATATGAACACATAAGATTATCTCTTAGGTTTGGTTGTGTCAAATAGATAGTGTTTTTTTTTTTGGATGAAGTGGCAATGCATCCTTGATTATTAAAAGTGTATCCCACATTCTAAATAGTTTTATGAATGAGTTGAAAGGTATGTCTACCCTCTAACTCTTGATTGTGCCCCATAAATGTGGATATGATGTCATTTAGTGTATCTTATAAGTTATATTTCAGAGTTTGTTTGGTTATGGGCTTCATTGGAGAGGAATTATACCCTCTTATAAAATTATTCAAGGCTACATTACCATTTTAGAATGCTTAATTTACTCCATAGTGTGGTAACATAGTATGATCACTATAAAGTCATAATCATGTGATTGTAGCCTAATTTATGACTCATTTATAGCACTAGAGTCACTTATCTGATAAAACTATGTAATAAGTTCATCATCTAAATTTTGAAGGATGATAGATTTCATTAACATTATGAATGGATAAATGTTAGTCCTACTATTTATAGTTGTGTTGTTAGGATCAAGATGATTTTCTTGAGTGTTGTTGGAATAAACGAGATATGAGAGGTTTATTAACACAATAAAGATAATCATCTCAATCTTAACAACACAACTATAACTAGTGAGACTGATATGGAAATTGGATTGAGTGTTGTTCGAATAAATGAAAACCTATCTAGAGAGTGAGGGATATTTTGGGACCAAATAAATTTAAAATGGGATTTAAAGCTATAAGATCTATTGAATTACATTGTCATCAAAATTGATGGGTTTATGGACACTTGTGGAATGATGGGGGGGGAATAATATTGAACAAAACAAATAAGAGGGAATGGAAAATAAGAAAGAACTAGTCTTTTGTGTCGAGTTTGCCAAATTTTTACGTGCCAAATAATACAAGGTATTTGTATGCATACTTAACTTCTCATGGTTTAAGATGACGTAGTCAATTCATAGATGATATTGTTAGTGTGAAATCACAGCACCCCCAAATGAGTTATGGATCTACTTTTCTAAGGCAAACTCATTTGGTGTGATTGCATAACATTGAACTTTCCCCAAGGTATAGAACCTTGCAAAAGTGGGAAAGCTACTCTAGTGTAGGCAAACTAAATCTAACCTAATATAACCATTCCAAGGAACCAAGGAGAGAGAAAGAGGGAAAAATAGAGCCTACACTAAAGTGGTGATACACCAGCAAAGGAAGTGATATATTCTATTGAGGGAGAAAGAAATAGAAAATTTGAGATGAGGGAGGTCAGACAGAAGTGACACGGCCCAGATCTGTAAATCATCCATTAAACTTGATGAAACACAACATCTTACACCTACAAATGTGAAATACATGCACAGAAAACCAAGACTGAAAGGGAGAGGCACGGAGAAACAACAAAATGATGTACAGGATTAAAGAACACCACAAAAAAAAGTTTTTATTGCTCTAGAAGGTGTACAGACCATTACATTTCTAGAATAGATGCACAAATACATTTTTCAGGCATGGGAGAAGGTTCACTACTTAAAAATGGTATCGAGAAACAAATTTGATAGAGTTTCTCTATGCCCAGAATGTCTCTCCTCTTAAAAGGAGAAGTGATACAGTATATATAGAAGGAAAAGAGAGAGAAGAGGAAAAATTCACATCCTACTCCAACCACCATGAGATACGCATTGAATCCTTCCTTGAAAGCTCAACCACTGAATATCAATTCCTTCTACAAATCCACCCACAATATGTCGCTTCTGGTTCCCCATCGAATCGAATTAGATCTGGTAGTTGAAGAGATTGGATTCTACGTTAATGACTTGGAAGAATTTTCTTCATTTTACCTACCAAGGCCTACAAAAAAATGAATTTTTAATCCTTCCATGGCATAGATGACGTTGAGATGCTTCCAATGTTGTCAAATTTGCTATATTTTGAGCTCTAAGTCGAAAGATATGCCCCTTTGAAGTTTTGCATCGATTCTGTACAAATGGGCGGGAAAAAAATTTGAAAAATGGGTCCCCCTTTTGGATTGGGACACGTGGCGGCTAGATTGGGACAAAAATTGGGTCTATGGGCTTAGAACTCAACTTTTCTCCTTTTTCGTGAAAATCACAAAATCAAGAAAACTCCCGCAGCCCTGAAGCTCCGCATGGACACGTGGCTCTTTTTGGTTGGTTGGGAAATGCACTTCCATCTTTGCTTTTATGCCTTTTGGACAACAGGAAAACTTTCACTTTTTTCCCTGACTCCCTGCCTTAGCTTTGACTCGGGTCTATATGTTGGCTTTTTCCTTGGTGGAGTCACAGGCCATTTTGTAACTTTTACTCCTTTTGGGGCAAAGGGCAAAAAACTAACTTTTCCCCGATGCCCCACTTTCTCCTGGGACACATGTCACTCTAGCACTTGCTTGGGAACCTTCTCTCCTTTTGACCCTTGAATTAGCACTGTTGAGACACTAGGCAGCCTCCACTGGCCTTTTAATGTTTTGAATTTTCAATTAACTTTGTCCCCCTTTGAGGACACGTGGAAGCACCACGCATGTTTGTAAATCCAACCCAAATTTTTCCTTTGAAGGAGTGTCGAGTTGACACTTATCTACCTCCGCTACTTTGTGGACTATTCAATGGTCCTTCTTGCTTTTTAGACTTTGAGCTATGTGGCGTCCTTGCGCTCATTTGGGTTTCCACCTAGGGTTCCCTTTGCAAATTCACACCAAGCTAACACCTGGCTCGCTTCACTCTTAGCCAAAGACTTCTCAATGCCCCACAACTTTTGGGGACTTTAGATGTGTGGAATCCTGACACAAGTTTGGACTTCTCCTTTTGGATTCACCCTTGAAATAACGTTGTTAAGGCATTCGGCCCTTTCCACTTCTTCCTCCATACTTAGTCATTTTTTCCCCTTTTCGTTGTTATTCCTTCTTTTAGCTTTTTTGATGCATTGATCATTATTGTCTGACCTTGTTATTTTATAGTTCTACCTTCCTGTAACTTGGAGAATGGATTTAAGATATAGAAATGGCCTAATAGAGTCATTTTATTTTGTACATGATCCTTTGATCTCTCTTAGCCTCTGTCACTTCACTGTTGAATCTTTTTACGACTAGTTTATAGGATTTGAATGATTTTTCTCGGGTTCCTTCTATGCAGGGTCATGGGTCAATCCAATATTTAGCTTGGGAGAGAAATATGGATAACAATTTGGTGACTCACGAGGACATCTACCTGTTAGATGGAGAGACCAGTGGCCTTGAAGCATCCATTGGGCATGGTGTCTGCTTGATAAACATGGAATTGATCCTTGAGCCATTGCGAGCCTGACTGCAAGCATTTTCTATATCTTACCTATCCCCGAGCCTACACTCTCAATTTTCATAAGAAAACATTGAGACAACGATTTTTGAGAGTAGAAAATTGATTCAACCCGTGGTTTTCATCTATCCCTCAAATGGACTGTCTTGAAATGAATTTTAGTTGCTCTACATTTGTTCTCTATTTTGATTTACAATTGTCACTGGAAAACATGAGCCTTCCTTCCTTAAAAAGTTTAAGATCCTATCCTCATGCCCCTCTTGAGCAATACAAACAAAACTTATATACAAAGATCAAATCATACATGTCTCAAATGAGACATGCAAAGTGTGCATAAGCACTTCTTCTGTTGAAAACAAATCTACCTACACTACTCTAACCAGGAGCAAAGGGAGCTCAAACAAAACCTACAACTGGCAGGGAGAAATAGCTTCCCTTCCTCAAAAAAGGCAGCCATGTAACTGATTTGGCACTAAACATGCCTGGTTAGATGAGTGAAAAACTAACAATAAGCCATTCCTCCACCCAAATTATCAAAGTATCAGCATTAATGAAAAATGCCTCCTCAAGATGACCTGCATTGGGAACGGTCTGATCCTTTGAATGTGCCCCTTGCTTTGAAATTCAACTCCATTAATGAATCCAAGTACCTGATTGGGAATAGTTTGATCCTTTGAATGTGCCCCTTGCTTTGAAATTCAACTCCAAAAATGGAGTCTTCTTGTGGACTTTCTTGGATGGATGGTGAGGAAGAAGTGGTGAGATAATCCTGCCTTTTTCCTTCCTCCTCTTTTGAAGACCATTAAAGATCAAGATCTTCCAAACTTGATTCCAGAGGACTGCTATAAAATCCAGGCTACTGCAAATGAATGATCTCCTCCACCACTGGAATGTACTCCTCTTATTTTGGATCTGGAGAGTCTTCTCCTTCCTCTGCTACTTGAAGACTATCTTGTTCATGATCAAACTCTTCCTCTAGCGTGAATTTTTTCAAATCAAACTGTCCAATCTATTGTTCTAGAGGAAAACTTGGGGCTGCAAGATCTCTTTTAGAGCTTTCCTCCATGATGGGTTTATTGACCAAATCAGGCCCTTCAAATGAAATCAAGAAAACATCAATGATGTCTTCTTCTTCTGCTGCTACAAACTCTGATTTGGTTTCACTCATTTGCTCCTTTCTAATGGGACTTTGAGCTGATTGTTTCTCTCCTTCCATGGCTAATGGTGCAAGTTCAATTGGATCAACATTATTTTCAAACAAAGTGCCAACATAGACACTACATTCTGAGAAAACTGATTTCTGATCTACTTCTTCTGTTTCTTGCTCTTCTCCTACTACAAACTCAGCCTCGGCCACCACTAGTTCTTCAAATTTGAGCTCCTCTATTGGCTTGACCATCAAGGGGATATTTGTAAACCCAAATTTGACAGCCCAACTCTTCAGATTGTCTATCATTTATTTTCTATCGGGCTCTTCTTCTTGTTGTTCTCCTTGACTGGTTTCTTGGGACTCTTCCCAACATGGACTTGGGAAAACAAGAGGAGTGGCAGGTTGGGGTTCAACTAACTTTGCAATTGTTTGTGGTGGAGAGGGAGGAGATGAAACTTCTTGTTTCTTTGGAGGGGGGATATTTCTTTTGTCTCTTGTGGAGGGAATTTGGATTTGGAAGAGAAAAGGGTAGAAAAAATGAGATGGGATAGAAGACTAGGGGATGGAGGGATGAAACTAACACTTGGGGCAGCAACTAAGGGGCTTAACTCTTGATCATGTTGAAATGGTAAAGCTTGAGAGGGTGAAAAAGAAAGACAAGAAGCAGTTGAATGACTTACCCATTAACAAGGTTGATTCAGACTTTTCTCATATTCTTCTATATCCTCAATCCATTATGCAAGTTGGGGTAGCATTTCAAAATGAAGTCAAACTTCTCTTGAGGGTTGTAGTGTCTTGGAAAAGGGCCTTCCCATAGAAAAGGTGCTCTGAAACCAATTTTGAATGCCTTCACTTGTGCTATGCCTCTAGATTGCACCATGCTAGCCTTCATTTTTTGAATCTTCCCCAACAGACTAGCATCCTCCATTTGGTTGTTGTCATTATATGCATATCCTTGTTCTTGATAAGCTTCATGGCCAAACTAGTTTTTGGAATTCTTGTTGTGGATAGGTGTAATGATTTTGAATCTACTCATAATACTGATTTGGAGGATTTTTGAAAAGCATTAGAGGTGGAACGTATTACTGCTACTACAAGTGTGAGTTCCATGAAGGAAACTAAGTCATGATTACACAACTTCATTGAGTGGGAGAAAATGAAAGAGATGGAAGAAGAAAATGGATGAAAATGAGTGGATATGGATGGAAAAGGTTTTCAACTCAGAGAATGGGTTTTTGACCAAATGGAGTCACCAAATGTACTTTGAATGTGCCTCTAAAGGCTGAATCTCACCAAGAACACATCAACTTGATGAAATGAAATGAAGACCTCTTGGTCCCATTGAGTGTGCCAAAATTATTAGTACGAAATCACATAACCCCCAAATGAGTTATGTATCTACTTTTCTAACGTAAACTCATTTGGTGTGATTGCATAACATTGAACTTTCCCCAAGGTGTGGGACCTTGCAAAAGTGGGAAAGCTCTCCAGAGAAATTTGGTTCTTGTTCCTAAACTACCTACCATGAGCTACTCTAGTGCAGGCAAACTAAATCTAACCTAATCTAACCATTCCAAGGAACCAAGGAGAGAGAAAGAGGGAAAAATAGAGCCTACACTAAAGCGGTGATACATCAGCATAGGAAGCAAGATTTTTTGTTGAGGGAGAAAGAAATAGAAAAATGGAGATGAGGGAGGTCAAACAGAAGTGACACATCCCAGATCTGAAAATCATCCATTAAACTCCATGAAACACAACATCCTGCACCTATAAATGTGAAATACATGCATAGAAAACCAAGACTGAAAGGGAGAGGCACGGAGAAACAAAAAAATGATGTAAAGGGTTGAAGAACACCACAAAAACACATTTTTGTTACTCTAGGAGGTGCACAGACCATTAAATTTCTAGAATAGAGGCACAAATACATTTTCCAGGTGTGGGAGAAGGTTCGTTTCTCAAAAATGGTGTCAAGAAACAAATTTGACAGAGTATCTCTATGCCCAGAATGTCTCTCCTTTTCAAAGGAGAAGTGTTACAGGATATATAGAAGGAAAAGAGAGAGAAGAGGGAAAATTTTCATCCTAATCCAACCACCATGAGATACGCATTGAATCTTACCTTGAAACCTCCACCATTTAATATCAATTCCTTCTATAAATTTGCCCACAATATGTCACTTTTGGTTCCCCAGCTAATCAGATCGAATCAGATCTGGTAATTGAAGAGATTAGATTTTGCGTTAATGGCCTGAAAGAATTTTCTTCGTTTTACCTACCAGAGCCTGTAAAAAATGAATTTTTAATCCTTCCATGGTGTTGAGGACGTTGAGATGCTTCCAACAGTGTCAAATTTGCTATATTTCAAGCCCTAAGTTGAAAGATATGCCCCTTTGAAGTTTTACATTGATTCTGTACAAATGGGCAGGAAAACAATTTGAAAAATGGGTCCCCCTTTTGGATTGGGACATGTGGTAGCTAGATTGGGACAAAAATCAGGTCTATGGGCATAGAACTTAACTTTCCTCATTTTTCACAAAAATCACAAAATCCAGAAAACTCCCATGGCCCCGAAGCTCTGCATGGACACATGGCTCCTTTTGGTTGGCTGGGAAATGCACTTCCATCTTTTCTTTTATGCCTTTTAGACAAAAGGAAAACTTTCACTTTTTTCCCCAACTCCCCACCTTGGATTTGACTCGGTCTATATGTTGACTTTTTCCTTGGCGAAGTCACGGGCCATTTTGTAATTTTTTCTCCTTTTGGGGCAAAGGGGGAAAAACTAACTTTTCCCCGACATCCCGCTTTCCCCAGGGACATGTGTCACTATGGCACTTGCTTGGGAGCCTTCTCTCCTTTTGACCCTTGAATCAGTGCCATTGAGAGACTTGGCATCCTCCATCAACCTATTAATGTTTTAAATTTTCAACTAACTTTGTCCCCCTTTGAGGACACGTGGAGGCACCGCGCATGTTTGTAAATCCAACCCAAAGTTTTCCTTCAGAGGAGCATCGGGTTGACACTTGTCTTCCTCCACTACTTTGTGGACTATTTAACGGTCCTTTTTGCTTTTTAGTCTTTGAGCTACGTGGTGGCCTCACGCTCATTTGGGTTTCCACCCAGGGTTCCCTTTGTGAATTTGTGCCAAGCTAACACCTAGCACACTTCGCTCTCAGTGGAAAAAATTTTAACACCCCGCAACTTTTTGGAACTTTAGATGCTTGGAAGCCTGGCACAAGTTTGGACTTCTCCTTTTAGATTCACCCTTGAAATAGCATCGTTAAGGCACATGGCCTTTTCAACTTCTTCCTCCATACTTAGTCATTTTTTGCCCTTCTCCTGAACCAATTCAAGCTTGAGGACTTCAAATATTCATCATTCTTCCTTCTTCTAGCTTCGTTGATGCATTGATCCTTATTGTCTGACCCTACTATTTAATAGTTATGCCTACCTGTAACTTGGAGAATGGATTTAAGATGTAGAAATGGCCCAATAGAGTTGTTTTCTTTTGTACAGGATCCTTTGATCTCTCTTGGCCTTTTTCACTTTGTTGTTGAATCTTTTTGTTACCAATTTACAGGATTTGAATGAGTTTTCTCAGGTTCCTTCTATGCGGGGTCATGGTTTGATCCAATATTTATCTCGGGAATGAAATATGGATAACAAATATGATAAATTGACTAATGATCCTTGTAAGGTGGATAAGAAAATATTTGTCAATGTGGATTTTATGTGATCTCTACTTTTTCATTGAGGGCAGAAAACCTCCTAAATACTTCTTCTTTATAAAGAATAAAATCAAGAATAGTTACTTAATTAAACTCCTAATCTATATCACCAGAATAAAATGGGAGAGTTAAATGACCCTTTAGAAATTTCCATTCCTTTTAGATTGGTCTTCTCCAAAAATGGTCATACCAATGTGATGAGAATAAAAGGAAGATGAGGATAGACCTGAGGATAAAATAATAAAACTCAAATCCCAAATTGAAATTGGATTTTTCTAACAAGGCAGATAGGTGAAAGAAATTTCTCACATCTAAGTAAGGTTTTTTATCAAGGATTTCAAGTTTCTCGACAATAAGATATGGAGTGGTTATTGGAAATTGTGTCTTAGGTTATCATTTATGGATAAGTTTTTCATGGTGTTAATATGAGTCCCCATGAGGTGTCATATAATGTCAAACATGAAGGTTGATTGGTAGTTTCTTGATTTGGCGAGTTGTTATGGTGTCCTAGAGTATGATCTAGTATGCATGGTCATTCTGTGAGTTCTCCCAAGTTGGTACAAATTATTCATGAGGTCTATCATGGTTGGTCTGATGTGTAAGAGGTTTCTAAGTGTCTTCAATTATTCATTATGTTCAGTTCATGTGTAATATGGGTTGATTTGGGTCATTCTAGACCTAATCCTAGTATTAGCACAAGTAGAATGAGTTATAAGAATGAAGTATGGAGCATAGTATTTTTGTATGAGAATAGTAGGAGAATTATGATAATGCATAACATGTGTATGATGATTTTCATGTCATTTCTCAAAATTATGATGATGTTTTGAGGTCCTTTTGAAGCAAGTTCTTGAAGGCAAGGAAAGTAAGCATGGGTAAGTCATGGTGGATGGAGAGTTTCAGATGTATTTGAGAAATGAGGTGAGTTGGGATAATTATAGGATGTTTTCATGATTCTTCATGGCAAGTTTTAGGTCAATATGAAGATATTTTCTCAAGATATGAATTTGAAAAAAAAAATTGAATTCTAGAGAAGGAGAATCCAACTCGACATGGCATCTTTTTTTACTCACCTTCTCAAACAAACGTTGCATGAGAACTTGTGTCTTTGGGGGTGATTTTTCATTTATATAAGAGTGTTTTGTAAAAATAATGAGGTGATTTGATTGTGAAAGTTTTATAGATAATCATTAAGAAGACAATTTGGTTTGAAACCCTAATTAAACCCTCCTTCTAGAGTGACTTGGGAGATTTGTAATCTCCAAATTATCTGAGAAAGATAAATTGATGCATAATTTTTTTAGAGGATTCCATTGATCTCATTTGGTGGTGATTTGGTGTTCCAGTTATTTCAGGAAAAGAGAGAAAAACCTTAGTTTTGTGGAGAATTGCATGTTCAGAGCTAAGATGAAAGCTTCAGGTTGAATACTTAATTGTTCCATAATCCTTGGGAGATGTGTTACATAATCATAAAACTTTTCAGGTAAGTTTCTTAAATATTTTTTTAGATACAAGTCTCCAAAGTTGGTATGTTGTTGTTGGCCTTAAGGGCTAAAAATCTAGTCTTTAGATTTGAATTTAGTTTGATCATTTTGCATGTTGTAGCTGTGGTTTTTGATCATTTTTAGCATGTTGGAACTTATTTTTATGGGTTTAGAGTTTTTTATTTTGAACTATTTTTTCTTGCATAATCCCTAATGCCCTAATTAGTCCTATTAGGATTTCTTAAGAAGGTTACTAAAACATGTGTGCTAGAGTGAATTTCTCCATGTGACATATGCTTCTTAGTGCTTGAGCATATTGGTAAAAGTGACCTTGATATTTTCCATGCTTATTTTGAGATTCGAAGTGGTGTTGAATATTTTTCAGCATGTTTCTCTCAATATTGGGTCTTGAGTCTAGATTGGTAGTTTGGAGCAGTTTCAGAGTTGGTTGAAGGAATTTCAATATGATTTGGAGGATAAAGTTATTTTTTCCAGAAACTATATTAAGATACATTTCTAATGGTATATGACTTGAGCCATGATGAAGTGTTTTTCCATGTGAATTTTTTCATTCTTCGAGACTATCATTATGGGTGTTTGGTGCATGTTTGCTTCTTAAAGTGTTTCATGATGGAGATGGATGTTTTAGTGATTCTTATTCTTGTTGGTGTTGTTGAGGACTTTTAGCTGACTTTTTTAGAGCTTCTTGTGTCTTGAAAAATCTAGAGTTCTCCCTTGAAGATCAAATTGCATTCGTTAGTTCTTGAGGACCTTGTTTTGGCCTTTGGAGGTGTCTTAGTGCTTGTTGGAGATGTCTTGACCCCTTCCAACCTACTTCGGTCTCCTAAGTTTATTTATATGATATTTTTCGTTATATTTTTGAGTTTTCATGAATGACATATATGGTCATGCCTACCTAGATGTGTTTAGAGCTTGAGTTGGGTATATAAGCTAGTGTATTTGGTCATTTATGATATGTTGAACCCATGGGGATGTGAGACATCCAAAGGTGGAAGAAGAGAAGTGCATAGGGGTAATGGATTGAGCATAAAATATTGATGAAGACCTAAAAAATATTAAGGATCAGATGTGTTAGGGTAATTTATCTATTCATCCCATGAAGAAGAAGAATTGAGCGAGTTAGAAGAGAACTTGTTTTAATGAGGGTTTAGTATTTTTGGAGATAAAATTGGATCACTATCAATTGTAGGAGTATCATATCATCAGTGATCATCCATTTTCAGGTGGTTTAGTTTGTTCTTTGTCACCTTAAGGGGTTGTACCCTCCTTGTAGGGTTGGTTCCCTACTAAACTAGGGGTTGGTGCTCCTTGTGGGTTTGGTGCCTCACTAAAGAAATATTGTATGATGTGTAATATTCATTCAAGTCCTTTGTTATGACTAATATTAGTAGAGGTTTCAGTGGTTTTTCTTGCCCTTGATTTTTTCCCACATTATATGTTGTGTAATTGTGTTCTCTCTCTTTCTTTGTAAACTTCTAGATGGTTATAACAATTTTAATAAGCTCACATGGTTTTATATGTTGAATGGTTAATATAAATTATGTTTTAAACAATGGAAAATGAAGTTAAATTTTTTTAGTATTAATTTACCCCCTCTCTCTCAGTACATTGTGCTTCTAACAATTGGTATCAGAACTAGGTACTTGAGAATCAATTTTAATCACTTCAAGGATATCTTTAAAGCAAAAATAAATAAAGAAATAATATAATCTTGAATCATCTTTAATAAATTACTGTGAAATTATAGATTTCTTTATTCATGGTTTATAATAAAAAATAATTTTAATGGATATTGATCATGGTCAAACAATCAAAAAGCTATAATCTCAAGTTAAGAGTATGATAGAAGCCCTAAAGGACAAAGAAAACACTTGCCTCATAAATGTAGATGAGTTGAGATCCTTGAAATCATAATTAGAATAATAATCCAACAAGTTGAATATATATGGAATATTGGAGAAAATATCTGAATCCCTAGATGATATGTTAAACCATCAAAGAATAGGTGGTGACAAGACTAGTTTATGTGTCAAAGGAGAGCACATGGAAAGTTGTGTAGATGACAAGGTTGGTCCAAACATCTATTAAGTTGAGAAGGAGATAAAGAATACTAATTCAAGAAGGTCTAACCCTATTATAAAACCCAATGTAATGAGGTATGGTCATTATTTTAATGGATATTTTTATTCATGTAATGAATTTGGTCATAAAGGTAGATATTGCAAGAAGAAACCCTCAAAAATTGAGTTCTCATGGATTTATGGAGGTGTTTTCAATGGAAAATTTTATTCATGTTGTGAGTATGTTCATAAGGTAGTTGACTATGGTTAGAATCTCATTTCATATTAATCTAGAAGTAAGAATGGTGTTGTGTGCTACAATTGTCACAAACATGGTCATATTGTAAGATATTGTTACCAAAGTGAATCTCCAGGGTATATCAGTAACTTTTAAGCTCCCAATAGGTAAGATAAGAATATAATCAATAAGAATATCAATCCTAAGCATGAGGATAAGAATGTGTGGAGAAATAATTCATCCAAGGTGGAATTCAAAGCAATAAAGATCGCTCAAAAGGTAAGATATGCCAAGGAAGGACCAAGTACAGTCATGGATATTGATCAAGTTATTTTTAAATCTAATATGTAGAGTATGAAATTTGAAGAGTCGGGGCATGATAAGAAGGAGAATGATAGAAAAATTAATTTGATGGATATTTCAGTTCTATCTACCAGTCAAAGAGAAGTGACTGTAAAAATAGTTGACAGTGCCAAGAAGAAATAAATCGAGACTATCAATCCTAAAATGGATCCAAGAAAAGAAGGAATAATAACCCTAATTGAGAAAAAGTCGTAGAATGAGGAGTATCATGAATGTTTGATAGGTATTAAGTCCTTTGGAAAGAATGAGGATGTTATCATGTTTGCAAATTCATCCAAAAGGTCAAGAAAGAAGGAGAAGGTGGATTCCTTAGGTTCATTTGATGATGACATTATATTGTAGTCTTCTAAATGGACTGTGTGTCTTCTCTAGGATTCTAAAAAACATTCATTATATGAAGGAAGCATGGTTTTGAGATCCTTTAAGTTGTCTTAGTCTTATCAAGGAGCAATTACATTACATAGGAGGATTTTGTAAGTATTTCACTCCAGGGGGAGCATGGATATTTTACTAAAGAATTTGATATATTACATGTGTATTGAATCTATTTAGGAATGTTGCAATTGTGTGTAGGATTTGAGGAATGCTTGAACTCAAATAAGGTATGGAAGGGTTTGTTTCTATGATTTTTATAGGTTGATAGGGTGCTCTGTGTTATGAATGTGGTCTAAAGGTCTATAAAGATAATAATAATAAGCATCAAGGTTTGAATGATTTGATTATACCTCTATGAGTTTCAAGGGTTAGCAGAAAATATACTTCTTCTAAGTTAGGTATTTCAAAACAAATATCTAGGAAAGATTCAATGTCTAGTGCTCTTGAAGGTTTATATCATGTTTAAATTCAGTATCAAGGAATATTTTGTCTTCATGGAAGGATCTACTAACTCAAGGGGAGTCAGGCACCATGTGATCAAGTTGAATGCCTTTAAGGTCTTGTAGAAGAGTTTGAAGGATAATATTTACATAGAAAATTTGGTTCCAAGTAGTAAGTTAGATATTCAAGGCATGTATCTAATAGTGCACTTTTGTTTCACTACATTTTTAGCATTAAAAAGGATGTCAAGAAAAGTCTATGTTTGAGGTTGATGAATTGGCCTAAGATGCTCTAAGTTGGTTCAAAGGCTAAGAATGGTGTCTCAAGCTATAACTGTTGTTTTCCTTATAGCATGATCAATAATGGAAGGTGGTCATTGTTGATGTTTTCAAGCTTGAAAATTACTTTTACATGTAAGAAATAAATGAAAAAAATCATGATGGTCTGAGACAAGATTTTTTGAGCTAAAAAGTGTGTCCAAGAACTTATCTAGGTTTTTACCAGTCTATTTTGAGCTTATAAGATGATAATATGCATACTCATGTTCTAAGAATGAAAAATAAAGTTGGGAGAAGGTGTATGTCTATCTTTACAAGGTTAAGAAGGATGATATGTGCTTTGAGAAAGTTTCATCATGATCTATATGATGTGTAAATATCAAGTTCAACTATTATAAGTATTGTTGCCATGTGTTCTTAACAGGCATAATGGTCTTTCAAGAGACAAATGACCATCTTACAACATGTATAGGTGTAGAGATTGGATGATTTATTATGGCTTTATGGTTTCATGAATGTGTGCATGAGTTGAGGGGAGGCTTATGCCCTCACTATCCCTAGGAGGTGAAGTTAAAAATATATGCATGGAAAGTATGATTGAAGTCTTCATTTTGATAGATTTTAGCATGATATGGAGTGGTGTAGAGATGAGCTATAGGTTTTTAAAGACTCTACAAGATAGAGAATGCTAACAATCATCTTCAAATAATAATCTATGGCACCAATAAGATTATCAAGGCATTATATATAGAATTGTTGGTTGTATGCAAGATAAATTATAGGGTAAGTTTATCATATGATCAAAACAAATGTGATAGTATGAAATAAGGTAAAGAATACTGATAAAATGCTTCAGAACTATGTCATTTGGTTCAACATATCTCCATTGCATTAGATTAAGGTATGTGGTTTAATTCTTGTATAAACAAATAGTATAAATTCAAGGGGATATATAAGGTGATGTCTTATGTGAAGAGTATGGTTCCATTGCCTTCATAAGTTTGAAATTTTTGGTCTGAAGATGAGCTTTAGGGCTCATGGTTTTAAAAGGTGCAGAGGCAGTGATTGATGGAAGATTTGTGTTTTGGAATATGGTTCAGACCTATAAAGTGTTGTACGTTTGGTATGAAGACAAATATGGAGAATATACTCTCAAGGGAGCTATGTGGATGAATTTATCAAGTCCATGGATCTTATTGTTGTTGTAGAAGACAAGAAAAATAGAGTTCATTCCAAGGGGGAGTCATGAGAGAAAGTAAGTTTGTTTTGCATTTTTTATTATGTTTTATCATTGTCTTGGCAACATTTTTCTATGTCTATTTGGAATTTTTCCTTTGTTATAGATTTGAAAGGGGGAGAGTATGCTCAAAAACATGAAAAAGATGTCTAGCAAGTGTGTTTACATTCATGGTTTCCATCAATGTTTATCAAGGTAGATGCAATCACTGATAAAGGGGATATAGTTGGCCATTGTGTCTTAGGTTTTCATTGATGTCAAAGTTAATTAATGAAAAAGGGTGTCGTGGTGTCATGTGATTCACCATAAGGTGTTATCCAATGTCAAACATGAAGGTTGATTAGTAGTTGCTTGATTTTGTGAGTTCCTATGGTGTCCTGAAGCATGGTCTAGTATGCATGGTCATTGTGGGAGCTCTCCCAAGTTGGTATGAAGTATTTATGAGGTATATAATGTCTGGTATAAAGTGTAAGATGTGTCTAATTTACTGAAATTAGTCATCATGGTTAGTTCATGGGTTGTATGGGTTGAGTCAGGTCATTCTAGGCCTAATCCTAGTCCTAGCACAAGAATAATGAGTTGAAAGCATGAATTATGGACTAGAGAAGTATTGTATGAGCATGGTAGGATCATTAGGATGTTGTATAGTATGTGTATGATGTGTTCCAGGTCATTTCTCATAATTATGATGATGTTTTGAGGTCCTTTTAAAGAAATTTCTTGAAGACAAGCCAAGTAAGCACATATAAGTCATGGTGGATGGAGATTTTCAGATGTATTTGAGAAAGGATGTGAGTTAGGACTGTTAGAGGATGTTTTCAAGATGCTTCATTACAAGTTTCAGGTCAGTTTGAAGATATTTTCTCAAGATATGAAAGTTTTGGTAAAACCAAGTTCTAGAGAAGGAGAATCCAACTCAATATGGCATCTTGTTTTGCTCACCTTCTCACACACAATTTTCATGGGACCTTGTGGCTTTGGGGGATGATTTTTCCCTTATATAATATTTTTTGCAAAAATAATGAGTTGATTTGATCATCAAAACTTTATGAACAATCGTTAATAAGACAAGTTGGTTTGAAACCCTAGTTAAACCCCCCTAGAGTGACTTGGGACATTTACATTGTATGGTCTCCAAATAATATGGGAAAGCTAAATTGATGTATCAAGTTTGTAGAGGATTCCTTAGAGCTCATTTTGGTGCTGGTTTGGTGTTCCATTTGTTTTAGGAAGAGAGATAAAAACCTTAGTTTTGTGGAGAATTACAATTTCAATGCTGAGATGGAAGCTTCAAGTTAAAAAGTGAACTTTTCCAAAATCCTTGGGATATTTGATAAACATCATTTAAATTTTCATTCAAGTTTCTTGAATAAGTTTTGAGATACAAGCCTCCAAATTAGGCATACCATTTTTGGCCTTAAGGGCTAAAAAGCTAGTCTTGAGGTTTGAAATGAGTTTGATCATTTTTCATGTTGTAGTTGTGGTTTTTCATCATTTTTAGCATGTTGGAACCTGTTGGAATGAATTTTTAAGATTTTTTAATTTGTAACTATGTTTTGTTGCATAATCCCTAAAGTCCTAATTGGTCTTTTTGGGCTTGTTTAAGAAGGTTACTGAAACATGTGTGTTAGACTGAATTTATCCATGTGAAATATTTTTCTTAGTGCTTGAGAATGTTAGTAAAAGTTTCCTTGATATTTTCCATGCTTATTTTGATCTTGGAAGTGGTGTTGAAGATGTTTGAGCATATTTCTCTCAATATTGGTTCTTGAGTCCAGATTGGCAGTTTGGAGCAGTTTCAGAGTTTTAATTGGTTGAAGGCCTTTCACTATGATTTGGAGGATAAAGTGAGTTGTTACAAAAACTATATTTAGATACCTTTTCAATGGTATATGAATTGATCCATAATGAAATGTTTTTCTATGATAAGTTGGTCTTTCTTCGAGACTATTTTTATGGGTGTTTGGTGTATGTTTTCTTCTTTGAGTGTTTCATGATGGAGATGGATGTTTAAGTGTATCTTATTCTTATTGGTGTTTTTGAATACTTATGGCTGAATTTTGTGGAGCTTCTTATGTCTTTAAAAATATGGAGTGTTCCCTTGAAAATCAAATTACATTCGTTGGTGCTTGAGGAGCTTGTTTTGGCCTTTGGAGGTGTCTTTGTGCTTGTTGGAGATGTATTGATCCATGTCGATTTAACTGGGTCTATGAAGTTGATTTATATGATGTTTTTGTTATTTTTTTAAATTTTTATGACTAACCTATATGTTCATGACCAACCTAGATGTTTTTTGAGCTTGATTTGGGTATATAAGCTAGTGTATTTGGTCATTTAAGATATGTTGATCCTATGGGGATGTGAACGAGCCAAAGGAGGAAGAAGAGAAATGTAGAGAGTTCATGGACTGAATTATTCAAAATCATATAATCTCATTCATAAACTCATTTATTAAGATGGTTACAAATTTCACCTCTACTTTATTATACAATGAGAGGATCTTGCAAGGTTCAAAAAGTACCTAGTTTGGATTATAATGCAAGAATTTGATTAGTTATCACCTTAATGGGTTTTAATACAACATTATACCATGTTTCATACTCTAAAGGTGTTGCCACTTCATTAACTATAGTGATCATAAATCATGCAACTTCATTCTTCATTTACCTTCTATTAATTTTTTATTTATCTTCCTTCACTTTCTCTTCAGTCCAACATTCAACTTTGGCTTCTTAATCCAGAGGTCAATATGAAGGACATAATGTTCCCTAATCATCCCAGGATCATCACAGTACAGAAGATCACTCAGAGAGATTTATGATAACTATTTGAATCTCAAAAAATGGATTCTGTACATGCAAATGGTGACTATTCAAAGTTGAAGTCAACCCTAGATTGGACCAGGTCAACTGGCAAGTTATGACCAAGTGGTGAAAAATAAGATCATGCAAAAATGATAAGTGTGGAGTCATGTTTCAAGCCTTCAGTCTTCAAATCATGATTCTTATTCTATGATTGCCAAAACAAATTCCATGTGGTGGGTCCTCAGCCCACCACGTGGCCTACCATCACTTAATCCACATTTTCACATAGTCTCATCCCAGTCAAGCCAAATAGTGACTTACTTTGTATTGCATTAGATGAGTGCATGGGAGAGCTGATAGCATTTCTTATATGATGTTCAAACCACGTTATTTAGGTGTAATTCTTATCAACTTTATTTCCACACTGAGTTCACAAATGATTTCACCATTTATCTTGGCAAGTTATTACATTTTCTACGTGACCGAGGTATGTCAACGAATTAGCGAGCTCTTTTCACATTGGCCAATTGGTCTTATTGTGTCAGTCAGAAAAATAGGTTACATGGATTATGCCATACCTAACTCACCTACATCAGGATATTTTAAGCCCACCCCTTATCCCATGAAAAAATAATGTGGGATTAATCCACATTTATGTGGATAAGGCCGAACGACTTGGTGACTCATTGGATGACACATCAGGAAACATGGACATGGTAGGAGGGCTCAGTAGCAGCATGGTAAGGGTCTTGATGGTGACATGGATGGGTCACAAGGGGTCTAGGTGGAGATAGTGAGGCATAGTGGTTGAGGTCATTTTAACCAAACAATAAAAATGGTCAGCACGAGCGAGGGGAGTGGGATTTTAACCCATTACATATCATACATAAGAGCAATGACCCAAACAACTCAGCCAACAATTTTCTTAGGTATTGAGTTGGTGGATGTGGATAAAATCTAAAATACATGGGCTGCTTAGGCCTATAAAAGGCATTCTACCACTCTACACAAAAAGAAAATGAATATCAAGCCATTTCACCTCCAAGGAGCCCAAGGATAATAAATAGATTCCTAGCTACTCGAAGAAGATTGTAAAGCCTTAAATTCAAAAAGGCATTATTTTGTGAGTAATTCCTATTCATTATAGGCAAATATTTTAAGGGAGATAAGACCTTATTTTAATGGACAAATTGTAAAATATTGGGAGATAGCGAAAACTACCCAATAGGCCCATAGCGCCACACTATCTACTTGCGAAGCCTAGAGTGTCGGCAAGAGTACCATAGGGTGTGTTAATAGTGTCTAGAAGGCCATTGAGTTCCATAGGATTTTGTACACCAAGAAGGTGGAGGATGGTTCCGAATGATCATCAGTGTTCTTTAAAGGTCTAGAGCTCTATTTAGGCAATTTTAAAGTTCCATTAGGTTTTATTTTAAGAAACTATATTGTACTTACAAATTTTGACTAGTGGAATGGTTCTATAAGAACCCAGAGATGTAGGCTATTTCCGAACTCTGTAATCATTGCGTGTAGTGTGTTTTTCATTCTTGCATTGTTTTGAGTTGATTTATTTAAAACAGAGTAATTTAATTGGTAAAATTTAACAATCGTGTAGGGGTCTGAAGTCGATTAAGATTTTGACCTATAATTTTTGGATCAAGTTGGTATCAGAGCACATTGATATAATAGTGTGATTGCTTTAGTTTGTGTAGTAGTTCAGTGTGATTGAATAGGCACAGGTGCACCATGGGCAAGATGTCAAAATGGGAAAATATTGATGATATTGAGGCATACAATCACCAGATCCAAGAAGATAAATCTCTCATGCGATCAATGTATTACTCCTTGGAAGAGGAGAATGCTCACTTGAAATCAGAGTTGCAAGCCAAGGATGAGCTCTTGGCAAGGTTTTGGTGTGGTGATCAAATAAGGAAATACCTTCAACTTCAAATGCAGAGACCATGACAGATGAATGCACTGTAATTTCTTTACCACAAGAATCTTCTTCTTTCTCCCATTCAGTTTTGAATTTAGGTAATGATGTCTTTGGTTCATTTGAAAATCATACTAGAGGCATTGGATCCAAATTGTTATCTAAAATGGGATTTAATGGAAGAGGCCTTGGTAAAAATGGCCAAGGAATTTATAACCCAATACAGGTCGAGGATCGTCCTTGTTTGCAAGGTTTGGGTTTTCCTAGTGTGGGAATGGATATTGGAGATTGCTCCAAGAACACTTGACGAGAGACAAGCTTTCAAAAGTAAAGAGAATACCCCACTAGTCCTGTAAGAAGATTCTGAGTAGGAAAATTATGCTTCATCATCACAGGAAGGATGTGGTAAGAAAAATCAGTGAAGAGGTAATGAGATTCTACCTCCAGTTTCTTACCATAATCATAAGCACCGTAAAACTTCTAATCCACTTTTTCATCTTAAGAATTATGGCTATGATTTTTAGAAAATTTGGAATGCCTTTCCCTATACTTTTTTTGGATTGCATAACCTTTTTGTGGATAGATGTTGGAAGATAAGGACACTAATGAAGAATTTAATGCCGTTCATCAAGAACACGGAAAATCAGAAAGACCAATCTCATCATGCAGAGGTGAGAAATGACAATAAGATTTCCTCATCTCAGAAGGAGATTAAGAGGAAATTTTTGTGCTCATTGCTAGAGGAATGGACACCATGTGGTAAATTTTTGGAAACTCCATCCATCTCGCCATCATAAGTAATGGCAATCCAAAGATGGAATACAAACATGTTGCAAAGGTAAAGGAAGTTCCTACTCCATAACTAGTTGATAATTCAACCCAGGATCAGGTAATACCTAAAAGTGAAAGTCCTTTAAAATGGGTTAGTCAACAATTTTTCAGTTATATATTACATAACTCAAATTGTTGAATAGTATGTAATATCTGGAGTTCAGATTTTGTGAGAAAAGCTGAGAGACAGGTTTACCATACTTAGTGGGTTTTCTTACTTAGAAATTTTGATTAATACTCCATTTATATCTCCTATTTATCTTTTGAGTACCTGTTACAGCTTGGATACAGGATTTAACTCATATTTATAATCTTGGAGATTTTTCATCCATTTTTGCAGACAATTGAGCTCACAGGTATCATTTTGGATCTTCATTTTCTATATCAGGCATTGTGACCATGTAACAAGAATAGTAGTTGAATCACCATTGGCATCTGACATCAAGTCAGATATTCATTCTTTGAAGAGGCTCATTATGGTCATGTAGCTGAGTGAAACCTAATACTTTTCATCAACAAGAGGATCTCGTGAGAGATCAGCTCAGATCTTCATTATGTTTTAAGGCATTATGACCATACAACAATAATGGTAGTTGATCATCATGGACATGACATCTTTCAAAGTGTAAGACCCCTAGAGGGCAGATGTGGTGATGTTTAAGTATTGCTGAAGTGTAAGACCTCTTGAAAGGAAGATGTAGTAGTACATATTTTTGGGTGTTGTCGAAGTGTAAGACCCCTAGAGGGAAGATGTGGAAATATCTACTTCCATGCAGACTATATATTGTTGAAGTGTAAGACCCCATGAGGGTAGATGTAGTAGTATATTCCTCCTATGTTGTCGAAGAGTAAGACCTTAGTAGGTAAAATTCATATTACAAACGTCGGGAATTGTCAAAGTGTAAGATCCCTAGAGGGCAGATGTGGAAATCAAGACAAAGGGAGAAGCATGGTGGGCCCATAACCCACAGGGCCAAGACCAAGACCAAGTTGTTCAAGTGAGAAGAATGTAGCAGAGAATACCATAAAGTCCACTGTAGTAGAGCTTCCAATGTGGTAGTAAATTATTCAGATTTAGGACAGGGTGACAAAAAGTTCTAGTAAATCTTTTAGTGGGACAAAAGCCTTTCCAATTGGGGAGGTGCGATCTGGAGGTCAATACAAAGGAAAAAAATGTTCCCTAATCCTCCCATTATTATCATAGTATGGAAGATCACTCTGAGAGATTTATGTTGACTATTTGAATGTCAAAAATGGATTCCATACGTGCAAATGGTGACTAGTCAAAGTTAAAGTCAACCCAAGATGGGACCAGGTCAACTGGCAAGTTACAAACAAGTGGCGAAAAATAAGATCGTGTGAAAATGATGAGTGTGGAGTCATGTTTCAAGCCTCCGATCTTCAACTCATGATTATTTGTTAGTGATCACAAAAAAAAATCCACATGGTGGGTCCTCAAGCCACCATGTGGCCTGCCACCACTTAATCCACATTGCCACATAGTACCATCTCGGTCAAGCCAAACAACAAGCTACTTTTCATTGCATTAGATGAGAACACGAGCGAGTTGATAAAATTTCTTATATGATGTTTGAACCACATTGTTTAGGTGTAGGGCTTATCAACTTTATTTCCACACTGAGTTCATAAGTGAGTTCACCATTTATCTTGGCAAGTTATTACATTTGTTACGTGGTCAAGCTATGTCAACGAATTGCTGAGCTCTTTTTGCACTGGCAAGTTGTTCTTATTGTGTCAGCTAGAAAAACAAGCTACATGGCCTAATTCACACCTAACTCACCCGCACCAGCTATTTTAAAGCCACCCCTTATCCCATGAATGGAGAATGTGGGATTAATCCACATTACCATGAATAAGGCCGAATGACTCAACGACTTAGTAGACTGTGCAGTGGGGCACATGGATGTAGTTAGAGGGCTTGGCAACAGGGTGGCATGGGTCCTAGCGGTGATGTGGACAGGTCTCAGGGGGTCCATGTGGAGACAGCAAGGCATAGTGGTCAAGGTCAGTTTAACCGACCAAGCAAAATGGTTAGTGCAAGCGAGGGGAGCAAGATTAGAACATGTTGCCTATCTTACAGAAGTGTAGTGACCCAACCAACTCGACCAGTAAGTTGGTTGGGTATCGAGTTGGTGAATGTAGATAAAATCCACAATACATAGGTTGCTTATGCCTATAAAAGGCCTTCTCCCACTCTACATAAGAAAACAACGAAGAGTAAGCCATTTCACTCCCAAGGAGCTCGAGGATATTAAATAGTTTCCTAGCTATTTGAAGGAGCTTGTAAAGCCTTATATTTAAAAAGGAATTATTTTGTGAGTAAGTACTATTTATTATAGGAAAATATTGTAAGGGAGATAAGACCTTGTTTTAATAGGCAAATTGTAAAAAATTGGGAGATAGTGAGAACTACCCAATAGGCCCATAGCGCCACACTATGTACTCGCGAAGCCTAGAGTGTCGACCGGAGTACCATAGGGTGTCTTAATAGTGTCTGGAAGGATGATCAAGTTCTATAGGATTTTGTATGCTAGGAAGTTGGAGGATGGTTTCGACTATTCATCGGTGTTCTTCGAAGGTCTGGAGTGCTATTTAGGTAAGTTTAAAGTTCAATTAGGTTTTATTGTAAGAAATTATAGTGTACTTACAAATTTTGACTAGTGGAATGGTTCTATAAGAACCCAGAGATGTAGGCTATTTCCAAACTCTGTAATCAACCCATGTGTAGTGTTTTTTCATTCTTACATTGTTTTGAGTTGATTTAATTAAAACAAAGTAATTTACTCAGTAAAATTTAACAAGCCTATAGGGGTCCAAATTCGGTTAAAATTTTGACCTAGAATTTTTGGATCAAGTTAGTACCATATCCGGTTGATTTGACTGTGTGATTTCTTTAGTTTGTGCAATAGTTCAGTGTGACTAAATACTTACATGTACACCATGTGAAATATGTCCAAACAGGTGAAGCTTGATGAGGTTGACACTTATAATCACCAGATCCATGAAGAGAATTCTTTCCTAAGATCATTCTATTACTCCTTGGAAGAGGAGAATGCTCACTTGAAATCAGAGTTGCAAGATGATTAACAAAAGTAAAACCTAAAATGGGGTATAGTGTAATAATGTTAATCTAATTAGGAAGACTAAAATCTTGTATAAATGCAGTAAATAACATAAATTAGATGTAAATAAATATGCCAAGTAAAATAAAACCCTAGATGTATAAGAGAGTAGGGAGAAATGGCTTAGTTGATTGTTGTAGATGGTCGCTTAGTGTCGTAGGTCTAAGAATAAAATTTGGAAGTGCATTCAAACACATGGGGATCCTGTGAAAGGCATATCTTAAGGATCTGAAGTGATTGGGGTGCCTAGGAGTCTACAAGGGAACTCCGGGGTGCCCTGGTCTATAATATTGACACTCTGAACACTGTAAATGCTCAAGACCTACAACTGGTATGGTCAGACGTTGGTTCCAAACCTTCCATGTTTGTCACACTGGATCTTCTAGATGAGCTAGAAAATGACCTAAATGTAGTTTTGGTGTGTGTGAGTGTGTGTCGTGCCCTAGGTGTTCTTGTGTCAGTCACACTTTTTGAAGTAGAAAGCAATAGTTATTATAGAAAATGTAAATAGCATGTGTCCATGGAATAGAATAGAGGTCCTCCCCCTATGAAGTGTCTGTGATGCATATCTCCTAGCCTTAATGCATGGCCTTGTGTGGATGTAAGTGATGCAATGGATGTAACTCTAGATGAAGTGATAGTAGTGTGCAGTGTTATCACCTAGGACCCTCATTATGGTCTTATAACTTTATATTTATACGGCGCTCAAGCTTAATTTTGTAATTAATCCCAACAAGGCTGACTAGGAAAAAGATAAAGATGACCAATAGCTAGAAATGACCAAAAAATGAGAAAAAGGGTATTTTCATAGATCGGGGCGCCCATAGTGGGACTAGGGCACCCCGGGGTGACTTAGTACATGTTGGGGCACCCTGATTTAGGGATGGAATGTCAGAAAAGTTATGAAATGGACATATAAGTGTTGGAAAATACACGGGAACTATGAAATAAAATGTAAAATAAAGATGGCCAAAAGGTAGGATTAATTAGTACTTTATCCACTTGAGAACCTTCTAAATATTACTAGAAGACCGGTCCAAATTATGTGTAAAGTGCATTATTTTGTGTCTACATTTTCCCCCACTTTATGTTGGTGAGCGGGAAGCTCGGTAACATAAAGTAGATAGAGATGCATATCTGATATCCATGTAGAGTGTAGAAGAAGATGTGTTGAAGGACTAGACTCAAGTGTGGAATGAAAAAAATAAAAATGTGGGGGAGCATGGATTCCAAAGATGAAAAATGCACCTAAAAAGTGGTGAGAGTGAACTTAGGGTAGAACATGTGTGTAGTTATTGTGGTGTGTAGTGTACCTGCATGGTTAGTATGGCAAGTACCATCATGGTGTGTTGTCATTGGTACTATTGTTGTTGCCCCCAATTTGACTGCTTGTTTCTCATATGGAGGACATGTAAATAGAAAATGATCAAGTAGTCAAATATGTATGTATGTAAAAAATGATGTGTAAAATATGCATGTGTAAATTACATAAGTGTAAAATACACATGTGTAAAGTGTAAATGAAACATGTGCATTGATCCATGTTGATAAAAAGGGTGTAGAAGGATATCTTGTACTTTCACAAGTTTTTTGAGTGATCTCACACCACCCTAGATGAAGAAGTGTAGGGATGAAATGTTATGTGTCCTCTAACTCTAACTGCTTGTACAAAAATTTGTTGAAGAGATCTTTGTATTGTCCTAATTTTTTGGGTGATTCGATGCCACTAGATGGAGAAGTGTAGAGAGGCACACCCACTATAACCCCCAAGCCTATAATTTCTCCATAGAATTGCCGAAGGACACCATGTCCTATTAAGGCCATTGTGTATGGAGTTCTTAGACTATTCTAAACTCACTCATTGTGTCTGAATTGGTGTAAATATTTTGTTTTAGTTGAAAACCCTCAATGAGGCCCCTCCTCTTAAGGGGTGCATCCGATGACCCTAGAAGGAGAATGCGGCACCAAAAGAGGACCAACCACACTTTGACCTATAGAAGTCTACCCTACAGGGGGCAAGGGAAAAACTTGGTAGATACCAAGGTGTGCATAAAAGGGGATGGCTAGCCAATATAAGTGTTAGTCTAAAAACACATACATGCAATAAGATAAATGTAAAATACATAGAAAATGTAGAAACTACCAAACAAATTAGTGTAAATACGCAAGAAAGCAACTAGACCACACAAAGTGAGTTTCAAACATGAGACATCACTCAAGATGTTGTAAGACACACAAGTCCATCATGGCCACAAATAGCATACAAGTGTACACACAAGAAAAGGGAAAATCCCACATATAATAGAAACCAAAGTAGACAAGTAGAAACAAAGAAATATTCATGAAAACATGTAATCCTGTAAAATAAGTGTTACACATGGAACACTTGTTAACATGTGAGAGTGATAACCAATATGTCAAAGCATGTATGAACAAGTAGTATAAGATGCTAAGTACAAAATTAAACAATAACACTTGTATGAGACGAATGTGGATGCCCCCAACGATCAATATAGTAAGGGTAGAAGGAAAGCATCCATGCCACGTGTAAATGTCTTGTATCTATGATCACACTAGAAAAAGGCATGAATGCACATGTATGTATGATAATGACATAGAATAAAATGTAACATATGTAGTAAAGTCATCATGTAAAACACTAGTAAACAAGAGTAATTACTACCAAGACAATGCAGTATGTTATGGATGGATGGAATGGAATGCACTATGGAATGATAGGGACAACGTTCCCCCTGAGATAATGGAAGTGTATGCAGTGATGTTCATATTGTTTTCCCCCTCAGAAATCAATAATGAACCGTAAACAATATTACATCATTAGGAAATGGTCAAGTAGTGTTGATTATATCTAGTGAACTGTGATGAGTGTATATGTGTACTAGTGATTAAATGTGACATGTGGAGAAGATGTACATGGACCCTATAGCTTAAGTGCATACCACGGCTTGGTTGAAGTATGTGATTTATCCCTAAGTGTATATCACTATGGGATGATCCGTAGTAAGTGGTGATGAAGTATGTGATTCTATAGAAAATGTGTGTGAACCATATAGCCGAGGCATATATCATGACTTGTGAAATGGGTGAGTGATGATTTATCCCTAAGTGTATACCACTATAGAATGAGTGCATGGGAATGAGATATATGGAAAGATGTGTGTTGACCATATAGCCTAAGCATATACCACGACTTATTGAATGGAAGAGTGATGATTTATCCCTAAGTGTATATCACTATTAGATGAATGGATGGTAATGCATTGTATAGAAAGGTGTGTGTGGACCCTATAGAGTAATTGTATATCACAACTTGTGGGAGGTGTGAGTGATCATTTATCCCTAAGCATATATCACTACATGATGGAAGAAGAAGGTGATGATTTATCCAATAGTGTATGTCACTATGATATGGATGATGATGATGTATGAAGCATATATGAGTATGCGGTGGATGATGGAAGGTGGTGATTTAGCACTAAGTTTGGACCATTACGTGATGAATAAGAATGAGGTGGGGATTTATCCTAAGGTGTATACCACTAAGTGATGAGTAGGATAAATTATGATGTAATAGAATGGTGTAGAATAGGATAATAGAATGTGTGATGATAGGATGTAAGAGTATAATGATAAATTTATGGAGAGAGTGGTGATTTAACCTAGGGTGTATACCACTATGTTATGAACAAAGACATGATAATGTAATGGAATAGTTTAGAATTGAGAAAAGAGAAATATAATATGATGATATAATAGGAGATGATAGAATGTAATAGGATGATGTAGAAGTGATGAAAAGAGTGGTGATATAACCGAAGTTGTATAACACTATAGTATGTGATGAGGATTTTGGGTGACGATATAGCGTAGAGCATTGGTCACTAGTCCAATGAATATGGTAGGATTCCATTTTGCATGTAGGTGAGGTCCATTTGATTGGTAAACCCTCGGCAGTTGATTATGGACTGAGGAACTAGAGTGCATCATAGGGTTGTGAGTGCAGTGCGTAGAAAAACATAGTGTAGGTGACCAAATGGTGAAGAGGATGTGTAAATGTGTGGTAGAATGTGATTATAAGTGTAAATGGAATAGGATATGTAGTATTGAAATGTAGAGCTAGACCCATATATAAAGGCAAACTAATGTAATATGTCGAATGTATAATGTGTATAAGATATGTAATGATGATAAAACTAGACCCGAATGTAATGGAATCTAGTGTAGCATGTAGAATGCATGGATGAAATGTAAAACTAGACGCAGAAGTAATGACGACTAGTGTAGCATGTATGAGATAGATGATGTATAAATTACTAATAGATGAAGTATGTGTAGGATAATGTAGGATGTATGTTATGATGATATAATAGAAGTGTGTAATAAATATAGTGTAGTTTGTGGGGTTTATTGTAATGGTAATCCTTCAATAGTCCAGTGTGAACCATAGCACAAGAGTTTTTCATTGAGTAATGATGGTGCTAAAACGTGTGATGAAATTGTCTATATGAAAATGCAAAGATGAAATATGTTCCTATGCTAAGGTGATAAGGGGAGGGGGAATTGTGTTATTTTTATGCGCCCTAAGTTTGTATGTGATGAAGGTAAAATCAATAGACACTAAGTGGATCATTATATGGAGCATTTTTCTTAGTAAAATAAATGGGATGTGATAGAGAAGTATGACCATCACATGGTTTTTCATCATAGTAAATGTCATCGGAGTCCCAATTGTCAATGTATGTAGGGACTATAGCAGATTTTGGAATAACTATCTTAACTTTAGGAGGTCGTTGTTGATCATGGCCTGATGTTGTTGTAGATACCTTTAATGAAGGAGGAATGACAGTATCCTTAAGATTAGGTTGATTAACTTGCCTAGGTAATACAATAGACGACTTAGTAATAAGACATGATGTAGAGAAAAACTTAAGAATTGATGAGTTTTGTTGATTTGATAATGTTTTCGAGGATGCGGTAGGAGGATGTGGTGAACTAATTGGGATAGGTTGTTTCTTAGGCAGATCTTGACTAACCGAAGAAGGTGCATGGCAAGTGATAGGATGTTCCCTAGAGGTAGGGGGAACAATTTTTTGAGCCCATTTAGAGGTAGTATTTGTAGGTGGGCATTCAATAAGATTTTTTCCAGTGAATAAAATAAATCCCTGACGCTAAAGATGTTTGACTCTATGTTGTAAATCATAGAAATCATGGTCATTATGCCCATTGATTTGATGATAATGGCAATATGGACAATCTTTGTGTTTTGCTTGCTGATAAGGGGGATAAAAATTAGTAGGTGGTAGAAGAATCAATTGACGACTAAGAATTTGGTATATCATGTCATGTGTCTTAGCGTTGTGATCAAGTATGAGAGGTTCTGGAGATGGCGTGAATTGAGGTTCAACTATATGACATGTAGTGGACATAGATTGAATAGGAGATATTGAAGAAGAAAAAACATGTGATTGAGGAGCATCCCTACGTTGTTGAATTTCATATCTAAGGGATGTGATGGTGGATTCCATTTATTGAATAGAGGATGTATTCTATTGAGAAGCATCTTTAAGTTGTTTGATTTCATATCTTAGAGATGTGATCGTTAATTCCATAGATTTCATAGAGGATGCATACAATTGATAAAAATCCTTAGACAATTGACCTTCAGATCTACGAGATTTCATTGTGGATTCCATGATAGAAAATTTTTCATGTAAGTCATGAATCAAGTCTAAGATGGGTTAGTTAGATGGAGGATCCTCAAGGTCAGTGTCGAAAAATAAACAATTAAACATATCACTTAATTCATGTGGTGACGTATTTTCATCAAAATACTTGGTGTCTAGGGATTGTTGAAAATAGCCTGACAAGTGGGATATCTCTTAAGAAAATTAGATAAAGAAGCTTGATCCATGATATAAGAAGAATAAGGATCTTAAGCGTGAAAGATGTTGGGTTTAGAAAAATGATTAAAAACAATAAAACCTAAAATGGGGTATAGTGTAATAATGTTAATCTAATTAGGAGGACTAAAACATTATATAAATACAGTAAATAAAATAAAGTAGATGTAAATAAATATGCTAAGTAAAATAAAACCCTAGATGTGCAAGAGAGTAGGGAGAAATGGCTTAGTTGATTGTTGTAGATGGTCACACAGTGTCACAAGTCTAAGAATAAAATTTGGAAGTGCAGATGAACACACAAAGATCCTTCAAAGGGCAGTTATGAAGTGACTGAGGTGCCTGGGAGTGTATTGGGGTGCCCTAGGACACCCTGGTCTGCAATATGGGCATTGTGAACACTATAAATGTTCAACACTTGTAACTGGTATGGTCACAAGTTGGTTTCAAACCTTCCCTGTTTGTCACGTTGGATCTACCAGATGAGCTAGAAAATGACCCAGATGTAGTTCTAGTGTGTGTATGCATGTCGTTCCCTACGTTATCTTGTGTCAGTCACACTTTATGAAGTAGCTAGAAATAGTAACTATAGAAAATGTAAATAGCGTGTGTGTATGGAATAGAATAGAAACCCTCCCCCTATGAAGTGTGTGTGATGTAGATTTCCTAGCCTTGATGCATGACCCTATGTGGATGCAAGTGATGTAATGGATGGAACTCTAGATGGATTGATAGTACTGTGTAGTGTTATCATGTAGGACCCTCATTATGGTCTTATAAGTTTATATTTATAGGAATCTCAAGCTTAATTTTGTAATTAATCCTGATAAGGTTGACTAGGAAATATATAAGATGACCAACAGCTAAAAATGACCCAAAAAGGAGTGAAAGGGGATTTTCATAGATCGACGCACCCATAGTGGGACCAAGGTGCCCCACCACAAGCTGGGGCACCCTGATTTACGGTTAAAATGTTGGGTTAATTGTGAAATGGATGGATAAGTTCTGGAAAATACATGGGAACTACAAAATAAAATGTAAAATAAAGATGGCCAAAGGTGGGATTAATTATAACTTTATCCTTTTGAGAACCTTCTAAATAGTAGTATAAGACTGGGCCAAATTATGTGTAAAGTGCATAATTTTGTGTCTACATAAGCAAAGGATGATCTCTTGGAAAGGTTACAGTGTGGTGATCAGAATAAAGAAATACCTTTAACTTTAGATGCAGAAACCGTGATAGATGAGTGCACTGTAATTTATTCACCATGTGAATCTTCTTCCTCCCATTTGATTTCGGATTCAAGTATTGATATATTTGGTTCATTTGAAAAGCATACTAGAGGCATTGGATCCAAATTGTTATCTAAAATGGTATTTGATGGAAGAGGCTTTGGTAAGAATGGCCAAGGCATTGCTAACCCATTACAGGTCAAGGATCATCCTCGTTTTACAATTTTAGGTTTTCCTAGTGTGGGAATGGATATTGGAGATTTCTGTAAGAACATTGACAAGAGACAAGCTTCCGAAAGCCAAGAGAATACCCCACTAGTCCTGCAAGAATATTCTGAGTAGGAAATTTGTACTTCTTCATCACAGGCATGATGTGGTAAAAGAAATCAGCGAAGAGGTAATGAGATTCTACCTCTAGTTTCTTACCATAATCATAAGCACAGTAAAGCATCTAATCCACTTTTTCATCTTAAGAAATATGGCTATGATTTTCAGAAAATGTGGAATGTCTTTCCATGTAATTTTTGTGGATTGCATAACCATTTTATGGCCAGATGCTAGAAGAGGACAGTGATGAAAAATTTTATGCCATTCATCAAGAACATGGCAAATCAGAAAGATCAATCTCGTCGTGCAGAGTTGAGAAATGGCAAAAAGAGTTTCTCATCCTAGAAGAAGGAGATTAAGAGGAATTTTTGTGCTCATTTCAAGACAAATGGGCACCGGGTGGAAAATTATTGGAAAATTCATCCATCTATCCATCAGAATAATGGCAAGCCAAAGATGTAATACAGACTTATTGCAAAGGTAAAGGAAGTTCCTACTCCACCACCAGTCAGCAATTCAACCTAGGATGAGGTAATACCAAAAAGTGAAAGTCCTTTAAAATGGGTTTACCATACTTAATTAATACCTAAAAGTGAAATTCCTTTAAGTGAAATTCAATTATATATTGCATAACTCAGATTTTTGAATAGTATGCAATATTTTTTTGGAGTTCAAATTTTGTGAGAAAAGCTGAGGACAGGTTTACCATAGTCAGTGGATTTTCTTACTTGGAAATTTTGATTCATACTTATATCATATCTCCTAATTATATTTTGAGTACCTATTATAGCTTGCAGCAGGATTTAACTCATATTTATAAGCTTGGAGATTTTTCAGCAATTTGTGTAGACAATTGAGCTCACAGGTATCAGTATAGATCTTCATTCTATGTAGCGCCATTGTGACCATGCAGTAGGATGGTATTTGATCATCATTGGCATCTAAAATATGGTCAGATCTTCATTCTATGAAGATTCCATCATGTCCGTACATCAAAATGATACCTGATACTTTTCGTCAATAAGAGGAGCTCGTGACAGATCAATTTGGATCTTCATTCAGTGTCAAGGCATTGTGACCATACAGTACAATGGTAGTTGATCATCATGGATGTGACATCTTCATAACCGTAAATCACCTAGAGCACAAATGTGGTGATGTTTAAGTATTGCTGAAGTGTAAGACCTCTTCAAAGGTAGATGTAGTAGTACATATTTCTAGGTTTTGTCAAAGTTTAAGACCCCTAGAGGGAAGATGTGCCTATCTACTTTCCATTTTAGACTATATATGGTTGAGTGTAGACCCACCCCAAAGTTAGAGTAGGCATTTTCCTTCTCTGGTTGTTCAGACGTATTACACCTTAGCCTGGCAAAATTGGTAGTACAAGAGTCGGGAATTGTTGAAATGTAAGACCCCTAGAGGGCAGATGTGACAATCAAGAAAAAGGGAGAAACATGGTGGACCCATAACCCACAAGGTCAGGATCGAGACCAAGTTGTAAAAGTGAGAAAATTAAATAGAGTAGACTAGAGATTCCACTGCAATAGAGCTTCCAATGTGGTAACAGAGTATTCAGATTGCGGACAGGGTGACAAAAAGTTCCAGTAAGATTTTGGTGGAACAAAATCCTTTCCCATTGGGGAGGTGTGATCTAGAAGTCAATATGAAGGACCCAATGTTCCTTAATCCTCTTAGGATCATCATAGTATGGAATATCACTCTAAGAGCTTTCTATCGATTATTTGAATGTCCAAAAATGGAGTTCGTACATGCAAATAGTGACTAGTAAAAGTTGAAGTCAACCCTAGACGGATCGAGTCAACTGGAAAGTTACGACCAAGTGGTGAAAAATAACATCATGCAAAAATGATGAGTGTGGAATCATGTTTCAGGCCTTCGGTCTTTGACTCATGATTCTTCGTCAGTGATCGCTAAATATTTTTCCAAATTGTTGGTCCTCAGGCCACCACATGGCTTGCCACCACTTAATCCACATTGCCATATAGTCCCAGCTTGGTCGAGCACAGCAATGAATTGCTTTGCATTGTATTGGATGAGTGCATGGGTGAGTTGATAACATTTATTATATGATGTTTGAACCACATATTTTAGGTGTAAGGCTTATCAAATTTATTTCCACACTGATTTCATAGGCGAGTTCACCATTTATATTGGCAAGTTATTACATTTTCTACATGACCGAGCTATGTCAACAACTCGGTGAGCTATTTTTGCACTAGCGAGTTAGTCATATTGTGTCAGCTAGGAAAAAAGGCTACATGGTTGAAGCCACACCTAAATCACCTGCATCAGGATATTTTAATCCCTCCTCTTATCCCATGAATAAATAATGTGGGATTAATCCACATTTCTGTGGATGAGTACGAACGACTCGAAGACTCGGTGGATGGCGCAGCGAGCCATGTGGACATGGCTGGAGGTTTCAGCAGCATGACAGGGGTCTTGATGGTGATGTCGATGGGTTGTAAGGGATTTATATGGATACAGTGAGACATAGTAGTTAGGGTCAGTTTAATCAACCGAGAAAAATGATCAGTGTGAGTGACGGGAGCGGGATTTGAACCCACTACCTATCCTACGGAAGAGCAGCGACCCAACCAATTCGGCCAGCAATTTTTTTGGGTATTAAGTTGGCATATGTGGATAAAATCCACAATACATGGGAAGCTTAGGCAAATAAAAGGACTAATCCCACTCTACACCAAAATACAATGAAGAGCAAGCCATTTCACTCCCAAGGAGCCCGAGGATATTAAAGAGCTTCCTAGCTATTCAAGGAGCTTTGCAA
>CM034151.1:493483139-493682055 GCA_019776745.2 Taxus chinensis | reverse complement strand
TCCCATTTACCAAAACAAAAAAAAAAAAAAAAAAAAAAAACACAAATCACATTCTTTTTCCACCCATTCTTTAGCACGTTCATATTTGGTAGGTGATTTCCGTATGATCACCTCATTACCTGATGATGCACTCATGTTCGTAAGGTTCTTACATGATTTGTGAGGGATCTGTTACAATAAGAATAACGCTCATTCTTCATGCTCTATGCTTCACACTCTATCCTTCTAGCATACACTATCAAGCCATTTCCTGATGACACACTGTTGTTTTATGATTCATTCTTAATTTTTAAGTGCTCTTATCTAAATGTACCTATTTTTTTCACACATACATTGGGGGGCATATATACTCTTCCTCCCCCTCTTCATCATACTCACACGTAATTACATGCATCATTTTTACCCTAAAACTATCAAGGAATCAATCTTCTACTATTTATATCATCTCATTCACATTGTTATTATTCATTACATACATCTATTACTATTTACCACACAATATCCATCTTCATTCATACATACAATCTAATTTTCCAACATTGCTTATCTATTTTTTATCTACATCGTCATTTATCTCCAATCACCATCATCATTTAAGCAATGAAAATCAAACATCAAAAACCAGCATATGAACAAAAATCATTGCATCACATATCAATGAACATCAACACCCCACAATAATACCAATAATCCATGTATGTGTGTGTGTGTGTATTGACAAAAATCATAGTTTCAAAAATACAATTGCTGGGGGGGCAAGCCCCCATCAATCACTACATACAAATACATCATATCTTATCCTCACTATTGCTATATACGGCCGCGGGAGCTCTAGAACTAGATGCTTCACCACTCAATCTACGTTACTGGTCATGACCTCTATATCGCTCTGCTTTCCTCCGTAATAATGCTACCTTGACCGAATACTCCGTGAATCGGCCATGCAACTCTTGTAAATATCCATGATTTAATCAAATAAAAAAACCTTGCACAATAAAATAATAAAACCAGAGATATTGCAATTCATTTGGGACAAATTCCCAATGGAGAGATTACATATAAATAGCTCAATGAACTCCTATAAGTAAGGATTCAAGGCTAATCTCTAAGTCCTCTATTATCCCAAATATCTCTCAACTATGAGTTGTGCATTATAACTATTTTGCACACTCATATATTATTTTATAAATATTAAAAACTATTACTACCAAATAACCCAAACCACTCCTAAGTTTTCACACTATGAACAATATTTTGTAACACCAACTCGACATACTTCGTAAATACATCTTGAAGTATGACTCCTCCTCCTATGGCCTCCATAGCTTGTTGAGTTTCTATGTGAACCTCATCATGCTACATCAATAGTACAGTACATGTGGCTACCACTATAGCCATTGCCTCAAACAAATGGGCATGCTTTCCCACAAAATCATCCACTCACTCTAACACCCCACCTCCTATGAGTACATTTGGGGGTACATTTTCCATAAGCATACAGATCAATGAATCAACAATCAATGACCAATAAGCATCACTTATAGCCATCCAATACCACATTAGTTATCACATGCATTTACCAATATATAATAACTAAGTAACAATTTCCAAATACTAATAAACAAATACTTACGCTCAGTTAATATTGTTGATAGGCCATCTCCATCAGGGGTAGGTGCATGCCACTTTTCTCCTCCAACTGGTGGTCCACCTACCACATCTACTACAATTGGAAATAATAGCACCCATCATTGCATTTTCCACCACTAACTATAGGTCCGGAAACATCCCTTATCATCCACATGTATTGGCTCTATGGCCACATCTACCTCATCTAGGCCAGGGTGCACTAGCTTTTCTCTTGTCATTCCTGGCCACCTCATTGCTCTAGTAGTTTGTACCCATACATATGGCTCTAGGGGTACATCGTGAGCCATACCAAGCTATCTTGATACTCTCTCTACTTGGAATAACTCAGCCACTCCTAGAAATTGGTCCACTAACCACATGGTGTGTTGAATGCACTGCAACTCTACTCCATCCTCTAGCCATCCACCATAGTCTTGATATAGCCTCAATATGATGACCCCTAGTCCCATCTAATCAAGCATCAACCTATAAGTGGTCATGTCTAATCTCCTACTCTGGGTGCCTACTCATCTCGTAGAAAATATATTAGGTCTCACCCAATCCACACATGGCCCACTGAGTGGCCTCAATATAGAAATATGCTCATAGGACCACAAATGTAGAAATTTGGTAAAGCTCCTAGTTCATCCCCCATGGTCCTCCATGTGTAAATATGTATAGATTTTTGTACAAATGCAGCCAACACACAACATGAACCCATGAAAATCTCAGTCCCATACTCCTCTATATGCTAATATATCTCATGAATCCTATACAAGATTCCCACTCCAACTACCCTCTACTACCAAAGATGAAGCAATAACCACTGCATAGTGAAATTCCACAATTGTGGAACACATGATCTCAATATGGCAAATCTAGACTAATATGGGTATTTATCTGTACCCATTTGCCAGTAAAGTATTTTCTAGATGACACTAATTTTCCTCTAAGACCATCCACTACAACCTTCACCTAGGACTCTCTCACCCACAGCTGATAGTCATAATATACGATATACATCCTTTGGGGTAACTATCATATCTCCAGTAGGAAACCAAAAAGTACACATAGCCAGTACACAATACCTATCACATAGTGCAATCACCATAGGTATATTATGGGTAAACTCCATCTAATCTCACTACGTGTCCATAGGTTAACACGACCTAGTATGTCATACTTAGCATCGAACAACACTAAAAGTCAACAATGTGCTCAAATAATGACCTTCGCGTGAAACTCTCTCGAAGTGTATATGTCTCTCTGCATAAGAAAAAACACCATGAAAAGTATGACATTAATACCTACATACGTATTCAAAACTAGCTACATCAAATAGTCACAAAATTACTCAAAATACTCAATATTTCAGGATTACACTGGTCAAAGTCCCTCTCCTACGGTTCACTAGTGCCCAGGATTAGGTTGGGGGTTCCTAGAAATATGCCACCAATGCCTGGACCTGGGTGCATTGACATGTCCTGAAGGACATCAACACCCTAATCCACTCCCACCCAAGTCAAAAATGTACAAAAAAATTAATTTTTCAAAATTTACAAAAAATTGGACACATTCAGGTAAAATTCTCCTCATTTTTCAAAAATAACCTTACTCGTTAGATCCTCAAATCGTATAAAAATTTAGGGCCCTTCACTACTCTCTTGAACCTCGTCAACCTTGTTATCCCTAACTCTGTGACATCCTCATAAGATTCAAAGATCATATTCTAACTCAAGCTCATGGTACAAATGAAGTTACTATACACTTATTACTATTACTATATATAACAATTCTTCCAATTTTCTATTTACCATAGTTATCATTTTCACTCATTCTTTCAACTAATACATGAAAAATGGTTTCACTCAAATCTTGAGCTTCTCTATTTAATTTTGCTCCCCGTTTGTTCCATTCGATTCAGAATTTATCCTACCCACCGTACTATACACATTCTGTAATACTATATTCCAATTTGTCACATTTACAACTTGATATACATGTGCAATTTTGCAACATCATACTACACTACATTTTGTTTATTATTATGCCATTTCACCTCTACATTTTGGCTCCGTGCTCATTATTTTCACCTATTACCATTTCGCCGAAAGGGGGTTATACAATTGAGATCAACCTACATTATCCCTCTGAGGTCTACAATACGATCAATTAATACTTCTAATGCATCGTTATCAAAAGTTATCTTTCACACCGGTTAAGAGTAGGAACAAATTGATCTATTCAAATAATTTCTATCTATTCCCCCTAATGTCCTAATTTGGGGGTAAAACAGAAAAAATCTTTCCATGATTAATCTATTGCATAAATTCAATTTCAAATAATTAATTTACTATTCAAATCAAGTTCTCTACAATTTCCCCAAGATGACCTAACTTGGGAGTTACATTACTTTATCATTTCTCCTAGATGACCTAACTTGGGAGTTACATCACTTCATTATCTCTCTTTGATGACTTAACATTAGGAGTTAGATCATTTAATTTTCATTTCCCAAATGACCTAGCATGGAAATCACTTTGCATTTCTTCCAGATGACCTAACATGGAAAATATCGAGAACTATATAAATCATGACACTCATGGGAGTGAGGGACAACGAGACATCGTTTCCTTTCTTATACTGCTCATATATGGGATATTCAACATGGATACTAAATGTGGTCTAGATCCGTCTGAAAATAGTTGGAACTTTTGAGGAATGTAGTCATTAATGAAGAGTAAAACCTTGAACTCTATCCCAAATAGTCTTCCTTTGGCGGAGTAGGATGCCCAAATACTCCCTAAATATTTTTTTTACAAAATCAGGTTGGGAATTGATCACTCCCCACCCCCTCAGTTCTCCATTGGCAACAATTTTAAAATATCCAAAATCTCCAAATAAAGTCGTCAATTTATCTAAGTTATCCTTACAAACAGTTCACTGTCTCCACTTATGCCACATGGATCGGCACATCGATCCATGTTTCACCACGCCATATGTTTTTGTATTCTTCACATGTACTTCTACATCAGATCTTCTCTAGGAATTCTCACAGGTATGTTCATTACTTCCTTTGCACTACTTTAATTTCCTTTAAAAAACTTAAAAGGGGGAAATGTCAGACACAAAATCATGCATGCATATTATTGTTTTAATATACCACCGAGTATGTTTTTATATGTATAGATCTCGAGTAAGAAAATTATTCATTAGTGATACAATTCCCTAGTCCATTTGATTTGCTTTGGTTATTTCTACTATATTTCTTTTTCACATCTATCACTTCTGTACACCTAGTTCGGGTTAGGCCACAAGAGATCCATTTTTTATCATTCTCTATCACATTTGTTTTTAGTTATCTCAGGACACCAGTTCCCAGTTTGGACACTAGTGCATAGGCGCTCCTATCCACCATAGATGCTCTTGCCCTCTTTGTTCTTATTCACATTATTGACATTTGTGGTTATCTTTTTCACTTTTCATGACTCATATCCCGAGGTCCTAGTCGACATATCTTGTCACTAGTCTCGAAGATTCAAACAAGATATCCCCATATATACAGAACATACATACCATTATATGGCGTGAGAAATTATAAAGGGAAAGAATATCTAAATACTATCAAAGGGAGTGTATTTTTGGGATTGATTACACTGCATACACTTCATAGGAAGGGTGAAGTTCTGAATTCCATCTCACACATTTTCATTCTATGTAGCTTTAGCCCGCTATCTTGGTGTCATTGGTACGATGGGAAACTTAAGGACATTATTTCACACATAAGAACACATAAATACATAGATTATGGAATGTAGTGCAACACTCGGTCATAATTTCATCCTTGAGATGATGGCTGAGGTCAGTCTCCAAATTCACATATTGTATTTTTCATTTCAATTCGATGTGTATTTGTGAGATTATACAAGTAGCTAGAGTTTGTGTTATAGGTTATAGGTACTTTGGCAATCCAAGTGCAACATATCACACGATCAATAACGAAGTTAGTGTGAAACCCTAGTGATACAGGAAAAATCATATTTTGAGCATATGAACAGTCACACACAGTGACTAGGAGTGATCTCTACCTCCTAGGTGCCCATGCATCCATCACCCCAGTCTAGATGCCTATGTCTAGCTCTGTTAACAGACTCCAAGAATTAATATCGAGCATTCCCAAAATTCTCCCCATCCTTGTTCATTAGTTTCTCTAGTTTAGATCTTCTTTGGATATAATCATAAATGAAATAAGTTTCCCTATCTATCTCTATTTTCTTACACGGTTCCATATTTAGAGTTCTTAATATTTGTATTCTTTTGTATTTTATCATAGTAGCAACTCTACAGTTAGATTTAATATTCAAATTGTATTAAATCACAAGCATACAAACTGTAAGTAATTAAAATCAACATAAATACATAGATGAAAAACACCAAATTACTCCAACATTCTCCTAATTAGCTCAATGCAAGAGATGTACAAATATGGAGTGAAATGTATAACTCCCCCACAAATTATGATCAAATGTCCTAAGAATAGAATGTAACTCCCATACCTAGAATAGTCATCCAAGATAACTCCTATGGCATATGACATCTATGATAGTCAAATGTAACTGCTATGACACCTATGACACGTAAGCAAGCTAAATCCTCAAGTATAGAAAAGCTCCATGTGCATAGGAATAATCCTAATAAACTAATAAATGGAAAATAATATCCTACACTAGAAATCATAACACAAAAAATAGAATAAACAGGCATTATGAGAGAGCCATCACACTCTATAAGAGGTGGTTACACAGCCACCATGATATATGCAAGACCATTGCAGGAATTAATATACCACCATTTCACCTTGTGAAGATGTCACGGTGGTTTTCAAAACCACTATGACACATATGAAAACTACCGTAGTGGTTTCACAACCATCATGGCATCCTAGGAGTGAAAAAATGAAAAGTTAGAATTAGGAGCAAAGAATCTAAAAACTCTAACTTGATAGTCCAGGTAGGCTATGAAGAGAAATAATTGGGAAGTATGGGTAAATAAAAATGCAGATAAATAAATGCAAGTATGACATTAGGGTTTGAGCATTTCAATAATATTTTATTAATATTTTATAGGTCCTAGAATCGTCATCATTTTTTTTGAAATGTTGCACCCCGCAAAATTTGGGCACATATACAAGCATTACAACATATTTTTTTTAAATGATTTGAATTATCCAATATACCAATAAATCTCCTCCACTATATTTTTATCAATATCCATGTATTCTCTTATATAGATAATAAGGAGGCTAAAATTAGATTTAGAGTGTGCATTACTTGTAGAGAAAATATTCTTAAATATAAATATATTAAAGTATATTCCCCTATTAATAGATGAATTCAATTACTTATTCGATACTCTTTTTTATTAATAGGATATGGATAAGTTTGCACACACAATTTTATGCATATCTACAATCAATTTAATAATATTATATCTTGAACCTTATAATATTGTATGATTTATTAAAAACACTAATAAATATAACTACCTTAACCACTTTTAACTTCCTTTGCCCTAGAAAATCTTATAACAATTTCTCCTTTCATGAGCTTCAAGGCCCTAGAAATTCTAACATACTACCTTCATGAATTAAGGGGAAGGAGCACCATGATTCTTGGTCCCTTCAATATTTTTTCAGATCCTTTGAAAGCACAAGGGAAATTTCTCCTCTCCCATTCGTTTTCCATTATCTATCCCAAGATTATTTTTTATTTTCCTCTTCCATGGATCTTCAAAAGACATACTAGCAAAGCTAGGTGCATCAAATGTCTCCTTCTGATTTTTTCCTTTTAGCACATTGTTTTGGATTGAGGTTAGAGGGATGGGGTTGTTTATCTAGTATTATTTTAGTACCCTTCAAATTTTTAGTCACATGGGAATGCAAGATCTCAATTGAGTAACTCAAAATGGGGTGCGCCTATCCTCTCTAGTTGAACTGGTAAGATACAACCTATTCCACTCTCACACATAAGTTTGAAACATATTAATAGCCTTCAAAGGAATATTTAAGGTATTCTTTACTTGTAAGGGTTGTACTTTCTTTTTGTTTAGTAAGTATAGCCTCATATTGATCTAAGATCCAACCATTCTTGAATGGAGAAATATTCATAGCCATAAGAGGAGGGGCTTCATTATGGTCTAAGGTAGACTTGGACAATTTTCTAAGTAGGAATGACAGCTCCATAATGTCCCCCAATAGTTTGGTTTACACAAATACCTTAGAAATGTCTATGGGAAAAGAGGAAACCTTGAGGGAATCAATAGAATAACCTAGGCACTCTGATAGATGATAAGGGGAAGGCCCATCCCCAATAACCAGAGGATCATTTAGAAAATGGGGGTTACATTTTAAATCCATAACATGAATGGGTGTATCTTGAGGTTTAGGAGTGATTAGAGGGAAATATTTTTTGAGGTGGTCATCCTATTTGTAAAATATACAAGCATTCAAACCCCACAAACTAATAATAAGGAAAAATAATAATTTGTTTTTCAAGTTTACAATAAGGGTTTCTGAGAAACCAAATGAGGGATTCAAATAAATTAAGATTCTAGCATTGATGTGGGAGAGTGATGTGGGTTACCTTAGGGTAACCACTCCATAAATGAAAATGAATTTGATATAGATATACACAAATAATGTGCGATAATTATCTCCACAATAAAAAATATATAATAATCTTTATTACTTTTTAGTCAGAAATTACAAAGCTTTATATAAACCTCATTATACTCAATCTAAATCCTTACTTTCATTGCTAATAAATATAAATCCATCCCCAACAAATGGGATGACATACGTAGAAAATTGAAACATATTTTTAGTTCCTAACTACTAAATCAACTACATCCCTTCCAAAGAGGGATGACCTCTCTCACTAACTAAGAGAGTGTATAGGAAATGGTTAGTGATTGAAAAACAATTACTTCTCGCTCATGTAAAATGCACACAAGGTGAAATAAAATTGTATGCTAAGGTATATCCCAAGCTTCATTAGTATTCCTCCCATCCATAGATCATTGGACTCCAATTCTTTCAACAATGTAGGTAATTTGAGACATTTGGTGCTCATAAAAGTACTGATATAAATTCCCACAAGGGAAACACTCAAGTAATAAAAATAAAATTCTAGATGTATACATAAATTTTGTGTAATAATTATATGCACAATAAAACACTCAAATATTCATTTTACAAATCTTTATAGGACTCCCACTATCCTATAATTAAGTAAACATCCCAGTCAAAATAACTACTTGAATTCTTAACAACTAGCAAGTCATAAGTTTCCTTATTATAAAGGATGACTTTGGTCCCTTCCACCTATAATACCTCACCAATGGGCTTGAGAAGATAGGGAAAAAATATTTGAAAAGGCACACTATTCAATGTCTTGTAATTAGGTGTAGTCTAGAAGGCAATTAATCACACTCCATTTTAGGGACCCGTGGGAGATATCTGCATATATATCATCCTATATTACAAAATGGTCTAGAAATTGCCTTTTTCATGTTGTGGTTTATAAAAACGATAATAAAGAACCACGATTGTATAAAAAAGAGGAAATCAACAAATGGTCCAAGCTTCTTTCCCAAAACTATGACCACTTAATGATCAAATAATTTCCTAGATGAAAATTCGTCTTTATTTAAGCATACAAGAAAAAATCCCACATTTTTAACCTCACTTCTTCATTTCTCAAGACCATATGCATATTATCATTCAGATCTAGGAAAGGTGTACAGAACTTGGTCAAGGGCTTAAATTATATTCTTCCATGCTCCTATCCACATTCACTTGCCTCTATTCCATCTAAATCATTACAAAAAATTCAAGCTTCCACACATACATCAACAACACTCTCCTCTCTCAAAACTATGTGAAAGATTTCCTCTTCCCTTCATGGTCTTACCAACCTCATCAATACTAATTAAAATAAGAGGGTTTTTAATTATAGTTACTTTTATTTTATCCCCATCCTTAGATGTTACAATAGGTATTCCCATGCATGAGAATCATAAGAGTATAACCTTAATTATGAAGCATAAGAGAATATTAACCTTAGAAAATGTTGTAATTTTTATTGATGTTAATTATATAAAAAAATAAAAAATAAACTTTATAATTATAATTTAATGTCAAAATTCGTGCATATTATTTATCCTCCAATGTTTGAATGAGAAGAATGGAAAACCTAATCCATTTAGGTTTTTGTCTAATAGTACTTTAGCTAAATCTCATACTTACTTTGTTTAGTGTCTAGGATTTGGTGATGTTCCCCTACAGTATTGGTTAGGCCTTGATAGTGAACCTTGTTCTACCATGATTTTCATAATAATTGAAGCTTTCACTTTCATATAATATTTTTTTATTTGGGAGACCATATTATTTACACCCTAATCCAATTATGCTATGAAAATTACATGACAATACATAAGATGAAATGGTTGATTACAAGAGATTATTCTGATATAATCAATTTACAATTAACCATGCATAAAGAGAATAACATATTAATACTTGAACCAATGATAAATGATGAAATGATAGCTCAAATAAATAAGATGATATGAATACTTACTTGTACTTATTGGAATAGAGGAGATTTGGGTGTGCAAACAAGTGGAAAGTGTTGATAAAATATTGTAAATGTTTATTTAATAATAATGGAACTGGAAACTACACAATACAAGATGGTACAACAATTGTACATTGTTTCCCTAGATATATAACTGATATGTATGGTCTTGGACCCTTCTGTAACTAGGTTAAAAAACTTCATGTGTTTCCCTTTCCTGAAAATTTGATTTTTTATACGGAAATATTGTTTGTACAACCTCATAACAATCGATAATCACTTTCTCTGAGTCAACTTTTGTAACTTTCTGGGTTGGCCTTCTTCAACGTTTTGTTTGTCACTATCAAACCCTAGTTGTCGCACATGAAGAAAGGCTCTCTAAATGCACTGAAAATCATCTCAAACCCTATACATGGATGAAGAGTCCTACAAAACAAACATTATAAGGGTTTTGGGCACCCCTATGTATTGTTGACATTCACATTACTCTCAACATGCCTCAAATTGCACGTCATTCTCCACCTAGCATGTGATATCTAGATAGATCAATCCAATTTAGAATTTTCTTTGACCATGGTTTCTTTAACTTGGCTATTTCTAAAATAATTGGAGAGAGGATTTTGGAGCCTTGTAGATGAGACATATGATTGCCTTGACCTATTTTGTAACTTCAGACCTGATGTGGGTGTTTCCCTAATGGCTTCAAATGAATTATTTCAAGATTTAGGGAGTTGTGGATGCCTTTTACAAGTGTATGAAGTGAGTGCTCTAGTGCATTTCCTTATGATTAAGTTACAAAATGAGGTAGTGTTTACTTGCTTATATAGGTTTCACTAAATATTTTATGCCAACCCATATGAAGTATAAGACCCAAAGAAGGATGTCGATATGAAATTTCATTTGGAAGGAATGTCAGTCCAAGACCATAAAACTTGGTCAGAACCATGTATAAAATCCTAACCAAATTATACGGCCCTGACTGTGGATCGAAAAACATGAAAGATGAAGTTTGGAACTTATTAAATGGTGTTTTCCTATGTATTTTGTGCATTGTATTCTTTGAATGTGTCAATATGTCAGTGTGCAAGGATAAACAAGCTAAACAATGGACCTCAGTGTTAGGAAATATCTTTATTAGTGCTTACATAAACATTTTCCACTATTTTTTATTATTGTATGGTTGATATGGTAGGTATGTAACAATTTGTTAGTTGTTATATAGTGGTTAAAACCACTCTCATATTTAGGAGATTAGTTTCCTATTTTATAGGAAACATCCTCCCTATAAATATGTAATTTATTGGCATGTTTAATATGTGAAGAGTTTTATTATCATTGTGTTGTGTAAATCTGTTGTTGCCCCATTATTTGGTATCAGAGTGATCTTATTCCTTTTCGTATGATGGGATTTTGAGTGAATTCAGGGGGCAGTTATGTTGTTTTCTATTCCCTGGGAAATGAGATAAATCATCATATGTACGTGTATTTATTATTAGATCAGTATTCATTTGATATTTAATAAAAAAATCCTCCAAGGTTATAATGGTATTCATATTAATAAATCCCGATAAATTAGATTAAGTGCAGATATTTTTCTAATATATTTGATCTTAAAAGAGTGGCGCAGAAGAATTCAAAGAAGAAAAGCATTCTTATGACTCCCATTTCATGTCTTTTTTCGCTGGCTATATATATTGACGACTTAATTGTATGAGATACGCTTTGTAATAACTGTTGGTTATTCGCATTAAGGTTGGCCTTTTCCCACTCTGAACGACATTGTTTTTGTTCGGTCGCATTGGATTGTGGGTTTATTTTTACATTGGGCATCCAATGAACTTGCATTTAAATGGATCTTTCTCGGTAGACATCTCAGAGCCCACTGTTCATAGTTTACACCTCAACTCGACTCCTGAATCCTGAGCTTATTTATTTCGTATGATCAAGTCACCTCTCACTAGCTCAACTTGCAATTTCGGCCTCTTCACTGTCATTTACATTGGGTCATTTTTTATATCACCACTGTCATTTCAATGGTTGTTACTGGTTTCCATTAAAATTTCTATCGACGTCATTACAAAATCTACGAGAACCATGTTCCGATCAGCCCTACAAAAGAAAACTCATTATTTGTGTAAGTCGATTATGTTTTTAATGTTAAAGTTCAATTGCGAGTATATACATTTGTAGTCTATGGTGGTTTTTCTTTAGGAGTCAATCTTATTATCTCAAGTTGTCCATAAGTTTTTTTAATATCAAATTTATGTCACAAAATACTATCACTATATTTTTTGTACATGTTTTATGGTCAATATAAAAACAAAAACAAAAGTAATTAGTCCTTGTCAAAAGAGTTGTTATCTCTTGTGGTTATTGTCATGTATCAATATCAATAATGAGAGTCGTGTCAGTTAATGTAGTTATTTTTTCTTTCGTATGTTGTTTTGTCAATGTCAAATTTCATTATCAAGTTTTCTTTTTGGGTCCATTGTCAAAAAGTCAATAGTCAAAATATTGTAAAAACAAATTGTCTTATGGATGCATTTTTGGTGTTACCCGACATCCTGGCAATCATTGATCCTCAAAATATAAATTTGTTGAGCTAGCAGCATGATATCGGAGGATGGAGGACAACGTAGGCTGGAGGTCAATCAGCGACCTCTCATTAGTCACCAATGATGGGGCTGCACAGAGCTATGGTGACATTTTGTGGTGTGGGTATTTGCTTTTAGTTTTTGCAATGTGTTTCTTTTCAAAATTCCTATTTTGTGTAGTTCTGGATGTTGGAAAAAGAGTTGCATTGGAGCACAAATGAGTGTCAGTGATCCTCTGACTGACGTGATCCTCTGAATTCCATACTTCATTGGAAGGTGGTCCACTTATGAATACGTTCACTTACAATGGTGACCATGTGCAGCAAGATCTAACTAGCAAGATCCAATCAGTTGTATGTATTTGATATAGTTTTCTTCTCAGTATTCTTGTGGCAGTGGCAGATTCCTATGATGTTTGAGATCGAGTGGCAGTGATCAACATCAGGCAGTGATCAAAATCAGTGACTGCAACTAAGAACAGTTTGATTCTTAGAGGTGGTAATGTGAAATCTTTCCAGTACATGTTATATTTTTCTAGAGTTATAATAAACGAGTTTTGATTCATGTATGCTTATTTGATGTAAAAGCATAGTGGCAAACAAAAGAACCAGAGTAATTCAGTGCATGGATCTTGAAAGGGTTTGTGGGAGGATCCAGAAAACCACACGAGGTGGACAGTTGATGGTGCATGTTCACATCAAGGTTTGTGGTAAGCATGTTTAAAACCATGGAAGGAGAGAGCCTTTATTTTCATCAAGATCATGAGTCACATTGTAGGACATGTTTCATAGGGTTGATCATATTGTAGTTGAGTGTATGGATGTTTTCCCCATGTTCGCACTGAGGGGGGGAATGTTAGGAAAGCTCTTTATTAGTGCTTACATAAATATTTTTCACTATTTTTTATTACCGTGTGGTTGATACGGTAGGTCTATAACAAGTTGTTAGTTGTTATATAGTGGTCAAAACCACTCTCATATTTAGGAGAGTACTTTCCCATTTTATACGAAACATCCTCCATATAAATATGTAATATATTGTCATGTTTAATATACAAAGAGTTTAATTATCATTGTGTTGTGTAAATATGTTGTTGCTCCATTACTCAGAAAGTGCTAATCGGGAATGGAGAAGTTGCATTTATCATATCAAGATTTCATAGTCAAATCAATGGTTTCCAAAGTGTAAATTACCAAATTTGAGATTCTATATTCCCTCCTTTAAGTTTGAAATTCAAAATTACATTCTTAAAATAAATTGTGCCTAAGTGTGTAAACACGCTTTTCCTTTACTTCAATGTTTATTTTATAGTTGCATTGGTGTTCTTGTTGTTGGCATGTTCTACGACGAAACCTGCAACACAAAGTGTACTCAATATTTGTGATAGATAATTGAATGTAACTCAAATAAAACATGTAATATAAAATATTTACATTTGCATATATGTGAAGTGAAAAGATGTAAACAAGGAAATAATACACCTATTTTCTCATGCTTTTATTTTGCTTGGATATTTTTATTGCTTGAACTTTCATGAAGGATTAGAGGTGATCAGCCCCCAATTAGTGTGGAAGATAAAATGGAGTGTTTGGTGCATGAAACCCAACATATAAATGTGTAAGAGAGGGAAGAAGAAATATGTACAAATGCACCCCTACAAAGGAAGAAGACTATGTACCAAAGTTATTCAGCAAATCTAATTTCTTCCCCTTTAAGTTTAATAGGAGATGAAATCATTCCTACGAATCACTTAGTTACTTTACTACCTTCCATAATCATATGGATCACACCACTGTAGATAGATAAATAGACCCCATTTTGTAAAAGAGGACATACAGTATTGTTTTCATGTAAAAATTTTAGCATGAAAACTTCAAAAAAAATGACATTATGACCTAAGTCACCCTTGAAAATCCTTCTTCTAGTCAATATAAACCTGCCCTCCAGCCAACTCACTTATTGTGTTACCCTCATTATGTCCTATAGGAATGTGCTAATATGATTTTTGGAGCTCAAAATTGCACCTTGCCCCAAGTCATTGACAACCCAGGATTTTGAGGCAGCATGGGACTGTTTTCAAGTTGTGGAACTTGCACTATGAGACAGACCTCCGGAGAAGGTTGGTTCATCTACCTATTCCTAATGTTGAACTACTCCAAGAATTGAAATACAACTATCTAACTCTACTCTATTATTTCAAGGGACCAGGGTGAGAAGGAGATGCATAAAAAAGAAATCCTAATCTAAAGAGAGGTGATAGCACCAAGAACAAGGGGTGGAGACATCCCAATGAGTGAAAATGAGAAGAAGAATGGAGAGGGGAGAGGTCAAACATGAGTGACACAGTCCCGAACTACACTTACCATCATCATTTCCATGGAGCACAACATATTTGAATCTTGCATGAATAATAAAGCATACACAATACACCTACAATTGTAATGAAAGGCAGAAATGCAACACAACATAAGCTAGGGAAGAAAGAGACAAAAAACATGAATTTTATTGCTTAAAAGGATGCACAATTTATTACAATGCAAGAGATAAGGCAAGAATCGCCTTACAAAATGATCAAGTCTAAGGCCTGCAACTCATAAAAGTTATAGAACAATTTTGATAGAATTCCTTTACGTTTTCAGAACATCCCCCTTTCAAAATGAAAGTTTTTTACAATATATAGATCAAGAAAGAAAGATAAAAGCTAAAAAAGAAGGGCGCGAATTTTTCAACTTTCAACCACCAACAATTTGTATTGAATTTCCCTACAAATCACATGGGCACCCTGCAAGGCCATTCCTATGTCTAGTTTTTCTTACAAAAGGAGATGGAAGCCATACTTCGTCAATTTTTGTGGTTGAGAGTGAGATTTGACTATTTTTCATGCTTAGGATTGTCCTCTCTCCCTATGAATTCATGTTTTCCATTTTGACCCACCAAACCTCGTCAATTCTTGATTTTCTTGATGCCAACATGAAAATCATGACAAGAGCTTTCCAATGAGACCATTTTTTATGAATTTGGAGCAAGGAATTGAAAGATATGAGCATTTGAATATTTGCATGTCATGGAGTACAGTAACGTGACATGTGGCAGAGTTTGATTGGCTCGAGAATTACCTTTGTTTACATGTAAATTTATTTTCCTTTGACATGTGTTAGCCTTTCATTGGTTACAAGATCAGGCCATATGAAACCTCCATTATCCATCGTGAATCATAAACCAATGAAAAAGCTCCACATTCCTCAAAATGTTAGAATGTTCTTTTACCCTGACTGATAACTTTGAAACATGACCTAATGAAAAATCTCCACGTATGGCATGTGTCAGATATCTCTTATTTTCGTGCTTTCCTTTCATTGGTTGCACCTTCACATTGTGAATTATATCTGGGCAAACTTAAAAGTGTTGGCTCCATATAAATGCAGCCACATATATTTCCTTGACATGCCAAACCATCCGGACTCAAAGCCTTTTACTAAATTTGATCCAATACAGGGCTTGAAATCCGCTGGAGTCCATCACCTTGAAGTGTAATGAAATGTCACCGCGTGTCTTCTTTGGACTGTTGATTTTACATGAGTCGGTGCCTTCTGTTTGCACCACCTTTCCTGCTCGCCCCACTAACCGTTCACTTGTTGAATGGACCCAAAATCCTATCAACCTTGATTGATTTTGTGGACCTCACATCTGCCAAGCACATTTACCTTGAAGTTCGCTGGAATGGCAACATGTGTCCTGCTTTGACTGCCTTCATATACGCCGCGTGTCACCTTCAGCTTCGGTCGTGTGTCCCATTGACCTTTCAACCTTTCTTGGTTATTTTCCTAATATAATTATCTATTGTGTCTCATTCTAGGGCTTTAGCTTCCATGGAGCCCAAAACCTTTGAGGAGAGTCAAAATAACGATGCATGTCTCTGCCTTGACCAATGATGTTTTGTCATGTGGCCCCTTGACCCTTCAACCTTTCCTAGACCCGATTCCATTATGAAACTCAATTTATTCCATGGACTTGAGGTCCATGGAATGCATTGGCTATGTAAAGCATCATAATGCTTCCACGTGTCCTTTAGGAAATTTTCAATTTCTTGGTGATGTAGACCTTTGACGAGCATTCGAACAGGCTTGTTTAAATGCCTAAGTCCATTTTAAATGATTTATCTAAATTAATCTAGGAGGGGGTTAATTTGGGATAAAAATTATTTTTAAGTTTTTTTCATATGCAAGGGATGTTATTAAAGTCAATTCATGAAGATATTTGGATCCAAGCAAAGACAAGTGCTCCTGGAGGCCCTGAAAGGACTATTTTTAGGATTTTTACACCTAGTGAACACCCTCCATGAATGAATAGAGAATATCCAATGCATCCAAAAATTGTGTGGTAGATCCTTGTAATCACCTGAGGTGGTTTAGGAATTTTTTGCAAATAAAATCAAGTTTAGGAACAAGTTATGCAACAACGACCTATTTATAGCACGGTGCAAGAAAATGAAAGCATTAAAAATGCTAACTATCTTGTTCAAAATGGTTCAAGAGACTCAAGATGATTTTTGAAGTAAACGGATAATATTTTTAAATCTAAGGAGTCCTAATTCACATTGCAAATGGTTTCAGGATATTACATGGTGCAGATTTTGAGATATGGGCTTGGTAGTGCAGATGAAGATCCCTGATCCCGATTGAGATTTAGTGGAAGGTTTTGGGAGTTGTATGAGGATTTGGAACTTGATTCAAAATCAAAAATTACATATTAGAGGTCCTCTTCACACACAATTGGTTGTTTTTCATTTTTATCATCAGAAAGTTTTGGGCAAGTCCTTTCACCGGCACATAGGTTTGAGTAGAATTGAAAAGGGGTGAATTTAAAATTGCAGAAATAATTGGCTACTAAAAATGGTTGTAATATTCTCATAATCCCTTTTTGAGTCAAATAATAATAATTTTTTCCTATGGAACTCTAAGGGAATCTCTCGAGGCAAGAAAACCTCCTCGGGTGGTTATTTCTGGCAGTGTTTAGTGAAGGAAAGCTTCCAAAAGTGGAAAACCCACACTTGGAGACCCCAAATGTCCCTTTTTATCTTTATCACCTTGCCCACAGGGACATGGTGGGACACTATAATGCACCACCACATGGATTATAATTTTGCGTCACTTAAAATGTAACTTTTGGTGATATAAAGGTGTTATAAACTCACATTGATTTTTGGCCCCTTTTTCATGTTGCTTGGACCCATAGTGCATATCTGAGGGTGTGATGTCCATTTTTTCCTTTTCAAAAGGTAAAATAGGGGCATTAAATTGTGCCACCACATGGAGGAAGGGTTTGTGTCACTTAAACAACATCTTAATGTGTTAGAAGAAGGTTTTCTACTCACCTTGTCAAAGTTGGCCCCTTCCTCGTGATCAAGCTACCCATGGCGCATTTTTAAACATCTGTTGTTCCTTTTACCCTTACTAAATTTAGTAATTGAAATGAGGTGGTATCTAACCCATTTAGTACGTTTGGACACCATGGGGGAGAGATAAATTTTGTCCTTGAAATTCATAACTTGTTCACTAGGCTTGCAACCTCAACTTCATAACTTGCATTTTTTGACCCCCTCTCATAATGCCTCGCCCCATGGAACATTTATTACCCCCTGGTGTCCATTTTTTTTAATAAAAGTGGTAAGGGACATGGGTACATCTCATACCCATTTGGAAATTTTTAACCCATGCTTTCTTGTCAGTTAACCCGGGTTAAACAGGGTGAGTCAAGATGTGAGTTAGCTTGAAGAAGGTGAGTATAAATCAAATAATTGGTCATTTTTTTAATCCATTTTTCAAATTTCCTTTCCCTCCATTTTTTTTATAGCTTCCATGAATAATATTACATCCACCATGGCCAAAACACACTTTTTCCCATAACTTGCAAACCCATGCTCTGATCATCCTGAAACTTTGCATGAAGCTTCCCTATATGAAAGCATTTGAAATGATTGTTTACATGAACCCATTGATGATATAAACTATAATTTACATTCCTCTAAAGTTTTTGGACATGAAAAATTTATCCTTGTATCTACGGAGTTGTAGCGATTCAAATTGTCTCAAAATCAGAGACGGAGATCTACAAAAAAATAGGTTTCCAATGAGCGATCTCTTGCCCCATGAAAATGATTATAATTAAAGATATGAATGAATGTTATTTTTTACATTATTCCTAATTCATAGATGAAAAAATAGGGCTACAAGTTTAGTAATTTTTTTCATAAATATCTGGATAAAAGAAACCCCCGAAAACTAGAGCAAAGCATCCCTATGTGAAGTAGAATTTTTGGAAACCATTTTCACTCTGATCTAACACTCTGTGGCTAGTATATATTTTTAGTAAGTACATATTCAATAAAATTACTAATAATATTAATTCTAAATAAACATTGGATTCAATTCACTCAATTCATTCCTCAATAGGAAAAGTGTTCAAAAGTGACAATTCGACAAAATTGTCAAAACTAGTCACCCAGGAAGAGCTCAATAAAAATTGTTACTATCCAGAAAAGGATAAAAATGGTCATGGTTGTTCATCCTTCACATCCCTCACTGATTAAAACCTTCACAGAGGACAAAATCATTCATGCATAGGGGTGGATAGTGGCTTTTTGTCTCAAGCAGAGGAGGAGCTCTCTCGGTCCTCAATTTTGGTCCCAAAAATGTATTTGGGTCTCAGTGTACTTCTCACATTGTCAGATGGGTTAATCAAATGATTGAAGAATGTTCAATAAAATATATCAGCTTTACTCATCACATGATTGGTGTGTTATTAACCTCACCTCATGGATGGCTCCATTTTCCCATGGCCCTGGATCATCAGCTTGAATTATGCAAGTAATGGTCTCAAGTTGCATCAAGAATTGGACAGTTTGGAGGCATTACATTATTTCAAGGATATGAATTTTTTTTCAAGTAAGGGAAAAATTTCCTCATCATATTTAGTGGTCAAATTCTCATCACCTTTCCTTCCAATAATTCCAAGGATACATCATTCTGGTGAGGTCTTGAAAGGGAAAAGTAAATACAAAGGATCAATTTTCATCAGCAAAGCATCACAGTGTTGCAAAAGATCATCATACAGTAAGTTTCCATCTTCATCATCTTCAAAGATGATCTTCATTGAAGGAAAAGACATCTGCATTCATGATTTGGAGCATTTCTTCTCTCCGCTCCTCATTCTTTCTCTTCTTCTCTCCCCTCTTTCTAATTCTTCATTATATGTAATCATGACATTTTTTCTTGTTTACTTAAGGAAAAATGAAATATTTGTAAAATGTTAAATGTAAAATTACTCTCTCAAATTATAAGAGAGGTACTTAATTTGTCTCTTCTAAGGGTAATTTAAAAGTCACAAGTAGAATAGGAATGTAAAGGTTCATGTGGGGGGTAGATGAGAAGACAATCCACAAGGCTATAAATTGGAATGGCTTCTCCATTCTAGGGATCAAAAAGTTTAATTTTCTATGGAAATTGTGGATTGTGGTTTGGATGTTGAGAGTTATATCACCAAAAAAAAATCTACATTTCCTCCATTTCCCTTTTTCATGTTTTCCTCTATTCACTTTCTTTTCTACACTTTGCAAGCATAGTGATCAAGAAGGAACTTTGTTTCCTTGAGTGATGAACTTAAAAAATTATGTGTCTCCGGTTTGTTAGTATTGTTAAATACTTCATTGTTTCTTTCCTCTAATTGAATGTTGAACTACTCCAGTTATTTTGTGTGAATGCTTTTATTTCCTACTCACAATGATAAACTTCCCTTTCATAATTTCTCTCCTTCACCCCTCATCGCTGCAAATTCCTCCCTTGTACCCCGTACAATAACTTTTCCATGGGTTCAGTGAAGTGTTCCTATGTGATCCTCAGTCTATTTGGCCACCTCACATACATATATAGGTTTATATTAAATAATGGGAGCCTCCTCATATAAAAGAAGGAGGGTCATAGCCCCATGAGCATTGGTGGAAACACATAATTTGCAACATGATAAATTATTTCACCTAGTAAAAAAGAGAATATGTGCCCCTAAATTATCCCCATATGTTGAACAACTGAGTATGAACTAAAATAAACGTTGAAAATGTGCTAACAATTTTAAACTAGGAAGCAGATCCATGCCCCCAAGATTTTTTAAAGTGAGTCTAAAGCTAAGTTGTAACATTCCCATTTTAAAGCTTTAGAAACAAGGGAAAAAAAAAATTAATAGCGTTCTCAGTTCTAAATAATCATGATTTAGAACACATGTTTCCAATTTTTAAATAATGTTCTCTATCCCAAATAATCATAATTAACAACACACATTCCATACCAATCAATCTCATAACAGATAACCATATGCATCTATAATGACTTGGTGAACTGCCAATCTCTCATTTCATGACTCAAAGTTTCATTGATCTCTCATTTCATGACTCGGTTTCTTACCGATCTCTCATGTTAGTTCAATGTATTATATACTAAGTATAATTGGTTCTCTTACCCTTTTTTGGGTATTGAAGTGTTTCGTTTAAGAGGCGTATCTAAATATTTGTTACCAATATTCATCTGAAATCTTACTTCTTAATCTAGATGACATAGGACATTGCAACTAGCAACTTGCGATACTTTGGCCAAAGATTTTTACATGTGGTACATGTTCATATTCCTAGATGGCATACTCGTCAACTGGAATACGTCCTTCACCCCTCTTCATCCGTTATCTAGAATGGTCCAATTTGGAAGGGTGTTACGACATGTCAGTTGTAACACTGTGTCCTCATGAAGACCCCAGTCTTCATGATGACATAGTACTGCAATTGGTGTGTACCAACATCCTACGGAATCACTCCATCTGGAGGTACATATCCAATTAAGAAGTTAAAAATTGACTTATCTTCTTAATTAAGATTTAAATTCAACAACCCTACTTATTCTTAATGTCTTTGATCATTAAGGTTGCTAGCTATAAATGATTTACAATTGGCATGCAAATAATATGCAACCAAATCTCTCTTCCCGAAGGTTTGTGTTTCATCCCTTGGTATCTTATTTTAATATTCAGGCTTATAAATAAAATCAGCATACCAACAGTAAGATTATCTTATATAGCTTAATCAAGTTTTAGCATGATTGAACTTAGATTCAGATTTCTTAATAATATACTTCATTATAATGAAGTCTATTTATTATATCTTTATTTATTCATTTTCATTTATCTTATTCTGATTTTTTATTTAACAAGGAGTATACCTTCTTCCTTCTGAATCTCATTAAGTATGATTCTCAAAAGAGGTCTTAACGGAATGCTTATCCCTATAGGTTGTTTGTCTTTCCTTTGACTTAAATTAGTTAGGGTTCATTGCAACCATTTACTTTATACTTAGAAATCATAAGTAAATTACTCTTCTATTAATGCCAACTAGTATACCATAATGAACTAGTTGAATGTTCATCTATGCAAGCCATCTTAAAAATTACATTTAATAAAAGAATAGAGTATCAATTCCCTTTTTATCTATTTCATTTGAGTGAAACTGGAATGATTGAAAACAAATATGATTATGAGATAATAGGGATAAGTTTACAAATTCCCTTTATCCCATCAAGTATGTCCAAAGAGAATGACACATCAAGTATAAATATTACTCAATCTTTTATCCCTTCATCAAGTAAATACACATTTTACAAGTCTAAAAATTTCAGACATCTTTCATGCCAATCCGTATTAATAAATTTAAGTAAGAATTACAAATTTTCCCTTGCTAATTACATTTCAGTGAGAATCATAATTCCTCATAAAATATTCAACTTTTAGGTAAACATAAGAAGAATCATAAAAGAACTTGTTCTCTTTTATCACTTACAAAATCCATCTACAAAATTTTCTAATACAAGTCAGTTCGTACTAAACGTACTAAACTCAAAAGGAATAAACAATCATTGTTGTATTCAAACAAGTTTTAATTCACAAAAACATTGAATCTAAATAACTATTACAACATAGCCCAACCAAAATAATCAAGATTCGAAGAAACTCAAATTTCATCAGAGAACAATGCATTTCATACCTTCTCCCTACAGAGGAAAAACAAACCCATATCGAATCTTTATAAACAATGTCTTTCCCTTAATCCGTTTTGTACAGACAACAGAAGTTCACATAATTGAAAACATTCCAGATCCAATAATGGTTAAAGCATGATTTACCCATATTTTAAACAAGGAACCAAGCCACATTCAATTTTGTCAAACAGTGAATCTCATCAGAAAATACATTGAACTTATTCAAGCATGGACGTAAAATAACATCACAACAAAAATTCATTTGTTTCCAAGAGAAAAGTTTTTCTAATGAAGACATTTAGTAAACAGCAGAACTATTTAATAAGATCCTATCATGCCTGATAGAGTTTCCTTTTGATTTGCCAAATATTTCTAGCCGAGCCTCCCAGAAATATCTTCTTTCCAAAACAAGGTCAACAGCCAATCTTCCTGCTTCCCTTATACTTATACAAGTCTAGAAATAGCTCAAAAATTCCAAAGATCACAAAGGATCAATAATGAAATTGTTGGTTTGAAGAACCAGAACCCTCATGCAAAGCAAAAAACCAAAACGAACAAATGACCAAACAAATTTCCCCAATTTATGCATGCCTAAAATCCTAGGTGGTTTCTTCCACTAAGCCAAAGGCCATTAAATGCATTGAAAGCCACTTTCCCTCCTCTTTCCTCACACCACTACCAATTCAAATTTGGTGAGGTTCCATTTCAAAATCTGCATGTATTTTAAAACTTAGCAATGATGTCAACTAGGCATCCCACCATCTCTTCAAGTCTTCGCCAAACTTGGTAGGCTCAAGATGTAAGGACAGAAATTAATCTTCATAAATACTTTAGAAACCATCGCCACCAACTTCCCACTTTCCATGTAACCCTTAGGTCCCCTTTCTTTTCTTAGTAATAGTTTAGATTACATTAGCATTAGCTAGGTTTCCCTTTAGTTCTTAGGTCATTAAAAATTGCCTTAGGTTAGTTCGAGACTCATAACCATAAAGCTTACTTTCTTAAGTTAGGCTATAACCCTTAGATTAGAATCCATATAGAATAGGATATTACATCCTAGGTTAAGGCATAAACCTTAGTAATTTAGGAATAGGTCCTACGTTGGTATTATTACAGTAGGTTAAAATCCAATTAGGATAAAACATCACAATTTAGGTTAGATCCAAATAGCATCAACCTCTCCAACCAAGGCTAAGGTATTTGCCTTAATAGGCCAATAACAAGTCCTTTTCCTCCTCTCGTTGTTCAGCGTTATGAAACATTTATAAAGAAGGTCCAAACTCACCGTTTGCAACATGATGCCAGTAAGAACACCTAAAGTCGGGCCCTTAAAATTTATAAAAAAACATAGCTCAGTTCCTCATTACCTTTCCATTTCAGAATGTTAGTTATCAAGATGATACTAACGAAGAATTGAAGAATACCTTGGATCAATGGAATTGATTCAAGGTGTGTTGTTATCATATGGTAAGTATGAAAATAACAGTGCAGATTTACAATTTACAATTCACATAGTAGAATGGCTTCATTTCCCAGTAAACAGTATTACAACAAATATGAACTTTTGAATAGTAATAACTTATCCATTGCAAACATGATTTTCAAACGTCAAAATAATGCACCTTCCTAAGAAAAATCAGATGTTGACGTTTGCAATGTCAGAAGTGGAAGCAATCATAGTAATAGTCATGTCAAAGACGTTACATACCTTCCTCCTTAAAATAATCATCGTCCTGATGATTAACTTAATCAAACCATTAAAGTTCAGGACAAAACTTAATTATTGTCCTTCTATTTATATGTTCATAACAGAACTAGATTTGAGAAATTAAAATTTCAAAACAATTTTTAAAATAATTGTTAAATAGTTCAGCAATTGCCCAAGTTTGGTAGATTTATCATCAAAACATGAATAAAATTTTCAAAAAAAAATCAGTTTTCATAATCAATTCTAATAAAAAAAATATGGAAAAGCAGTTCTCATTTCTTTGAGATTTTCCCAAGTTGCACTTTCTTCGTTAAATTGGTCCCATTGGACCTTACATTGACTTATTTCCTAATTTCTTAAGTGCAACTGGTGAGTTTCCATCACTCAAATGGGCTTAACCATGATTATTCCTAGGTCTTAGACCTACAAGGAATTCCAATTCAACACATGTGATAAATCTAAAACGTATTTCTTAAGCAAGGAAATATGGAAAACATCATGCATTCATGATAAAGAAGGATGTAAAGCTAAATGATATGTTACTGGATTGATCACGTCAACAATTTCAAAGGGTCCCACATAACGAGGTGATAAATTGGCAGCCTTTCCAAAATTTATAGAACTCTTTTTTGGCTTAACCCGAAGAAATACCTTCTCACCAAGTTCAAATTTCCTATCAACCCTCTTTAAGTATGCATAACTCTTTTGCCTATCTGCAGCTTCCTTCAAGCGTTCACGAATCTTTTTTGCTTGTTCCATTTCTGTAAGGATTTTAGGTCATATCACCTCTTTATCTTCAATGTTGTCCCATCTAACAGGGGTTTTGCATTTCCTTCTATATAGTGCTTCGAATGGTGCCATGTTTAGAGAGGTGTGATAAGTGTTATTATAAGAAAATTCAACTAATGAGAGGTACTCTTCCCATTTGTATTGTTGATCCATGCAATACATTCGTAACATGTCCTCTAAAACTTGATTAACTCTTTTATCTTGTCCATCTATTTCTGAGTGATATGCAGAACTAAAATTCAGCTTAGTCCCGAGGGTTGTATTAAGTGTTTGCTAAAATGTAGATGTCATTCTTCGATCTCTATCCGATATGATCAATTCAAGTACTCCATGTAGCCTGAAAATCTCATGTACAAATATTCTTGCTAATACATGTGAATCATCCTTTAGATTACCAGCAATAAAATGTGCTACTTTTGTTAGTTTATCAACAATGACTAGAATAACATCATGTTTGTTTTATGGCATAGGTAACCCCTAGACAACATCCATACTTATCACTTGCCATTTGTACTACGGAATATTGTGAGGATACAATAAACCAGCTGGGTGCATATGTTCAGCTTTAACACATTGACACTCTAAGCAGTGTGTCAAAAATTCCATCACATCCTTCTTCATTCCTTTCCAGAAATATTGTTGTTTTATATCAGTAAGCATTTTCATAATGCCAGGGTGCCCAGAAAAAGGTGAATTATGAAATTCAGCTAATAATTTTTTTCTTAAATCATTTGCCAAAGGTATATATACCATATTTTCAAACCACAAGATTCATTCATTCTCAAAATGAAAACTTATATATCTCACATCATTTGGATCTACAGCAAGTGTTGTCTTCACCTACTGAAAAATAAGAATCAATTTCCATGACTCTTTTCACCTCATCTTTAAACTGAGTCCTCAATGTTATGAAAGAATAAATATGCTTCCTACGACTTAGAGCATCTGCTACTCTATTTTCCTTGCCTTTAATGTAACTTATGTCAAAATCATACTAAGATAGGAATTCTAACCATCTTCATTGTCTTGCATTCATATTTGGCTGAATAAAAGTATACTTTAACCCAAGATGATCAGTTTTTAATTCAAAAGGTCTACGAAGGAGATAATGCCTCCATACTTGAAGTGCATGAACAATTGCAGCAAACTCTAGGTCATATGGGGCATAATTCAGTTCATGAAACTTGAGTTTTTCTACTTTCATAAGCTATGACTTGGTCTTTCTGCATCAAAATACCTCTGAGACCCTCCCCAAATGCATCTGTTATGACAGTAAAGTCTCCATTAGGATCAGGTATATTCAAAATAGGTGTTGTAGTTAGTTGTTCCTTTAGAATCTTAAAATTAGATTCACATTTTTCATTCCAAACAAATTTCTTGTCTTTCTTCTATAATGAAGTTCTTGGTGTAGTAATTTTATAAAAGTCTTTGACAAACTTTCTATAGGAACCAACAAGACCCATGAAGCTTCTAAATTCATTTACATTCTTAGGTGCATGCCACTCAGTTATAGCTACAATCTTTGAGGGGTCTACCACTATCCCATTCTTTCTTATAATGTGACCCAAATAGTGTACTCGTGTATCGTAGAAGGAACATTTCGATAGCTTACCAAACAACTTTCTCTTTCTCAATATTTCCAAAACTATCTTCAGATGCTTATGATGTTCTTTAATGCTTTTAGAGTATATAAGAATGTTGTCCAAGAATACAAGCACAAATTTGTCTAAGTATTCTTGAAAAATATTATTCATAAAATTCATAAAAGCAGTAGGTGCATTTGTCAACCCAAAAGGTAAAACTTTGAATTCATAATGTCCATACCTTGTTCTAAAAGTTATTTTATGAATGTCTTCATCCTTTATTCTTAATTGATGATACCTAGACCAAAGGTATATTTTTGAAAATACTAATGTGTCACGCATATGATCAAACAGATCATCAATTCTAGGAACTGGATATATGTTCTTAATTGTTGCTTTGTTTAACATTCTCTAATCAATGCACAATCTAAGTGTGTCATCCTTATTTTTCAAAAAAATTATTGGTGCTCCCTAAGGTGAGACACTCGGTCTTATTAAAGCCTTTGTCAAAAGTTCTTACAATTGATACTTAAGCTCTGCCAGTTCAAGGGTAGTCATTCTATAAGGTGCCTTGGAAATAGGTTTGGTTCCTGGTTTGATCTCGATCGTGAATTCAAACTCTCGTTTGGGTGGAAGACCTGGTAACTCTTCTGGAAACACATCCTTGAAATTTCTTAACAACGGATATCTTTCCATGAAGTTATTACCTTCTTCACTAGTTTCTGAAATTTTTATTACATACAAGGTACATCCTCTATTTTTGGACTTTTAAAGTTCCATAGTTGTCAGTTTCCTGACTAAAATCTCACATTTTAAACCCTGAATGACTGCTATTTTCTACATGTCATCAAAACAACTAATCTATTTTTCATAACAGTCAACTTTTTCCTTATGCTCAGCTAGTCAAACACCTATGATTACATCATAAGACCCCAAAGAAGCAACATAAAGGTCAACTTCTATGGAAAACCTAGGCAAGTCAAGGATTGCTCCAAAAAGACACATACTAACTGTATGAACAACATTATTTCCATAATGTATAGCCATGACTTATCATTTCTTTCAGCTTTTCTTTTTAATTTCAAAGCTAACTTAGTAGAAATAAAACATTCAGTAGCTTCAGTATCAAAAGTATGGTCACATGTATGCCAAATAATTTACCTAGAACTATGGGTGTGACTTGCTTTTCAGCTTGCTTATCAGCTATTGTAACATGTATCATCGGTTGTTGGTTACGGACATCCTTTTTCAAAGGACAATGACTTGTGTAATGGTCCTTACCATAATTAAAATAGCCTCCTACTAACCCCTTCCTAGGTTCAAATTTATTTCATGCCTTGAAGTTATCATTCTGGCTCCCGTAGGACTTCTATCCATTATTACTATTCTTTACAAAACTATTCCATATACTAGCAACATGTTTTTTTGTTGTTTTTTTCTTATTATTATCATTGGTAAATGTTCTTTTCATACAAAACCTCTTCCATGGTCCCTTTCTGGGTGCAAAAGACAAAGAAGAGTTTGAAACTTTATTTTTGATTTCCTCCCTATGAGCAAAGATTGCTCTCAATTTCTATTCTTGCTTTATGGATTTTTCGACAACCCCTTCCATAGTGGTTGGGTTGTGAACGTCCACCTCACCACCTATAATGGGATTTAATCCCATGATAAATTTTTTTATCCTGAACTTTTTGTCAGTTTGATACTGAGGCACGTACTTAAGGAGTTTAGTAAACCTTTCCTAGTACTATGTTACAGTAAAATCTTCCTAAGATAAGTTCTGAAATTCAGTCATTTTATTATCATAATAAAGTTGAGGCAGTAATCGTTGCCTAAAGTAACCTTTAAATTGATCCCAAGTTATGTATGTTTCGACAATGTTCAACTCAGCCTTACGGTTGTCCCACCATGAAGATGCCTCATGGGAAAGCTCATAAGCTCACCAAATTGCTTTTGTTTCCTCTGAGAAGTTTTTTATTGCATAGTACTTCTCCATTTCGATAAGCCAGTTCTCAGCCCCATCCCCAAGTGTAGTTCCATCAAAATTGGTAGGACTTATTTTTTTTATATCATTGGTGAGTTCAGCTGTTAATCTTGTCTTTTTATTCTTAGGTGAATTAGTTATGTTTGCATTACTGTTATCAACACCCAGATTTCCCCCATTGGTGTTGTTCCTGTAGACACCCTAATTTCACATCTGTCCTAAATCAATTAATTCCCCTTCCTCATTTCCCACAAAAATACACTTCAAATTAATCATATATAATTTGATTAATTATCCATTTCAAAATTTAAAAAAAAACCCAATCCTCACCACATGTCATTATTCTCCATATTTTTCTACTATTGAATTAAAAATTTAAATTCAAATCCTCACCCACCCTTCATGGTCTCCACTCACCTAAAATCCTCCACTTATGAATTAAAAATATAATTCAAATCCTCACCCATTCTTCGTGGCCCCCACTCATCTAATCTTGCCCACATTTTTAAACCACTCACCTAATCTTACCCACATTTTCAAACCACTCACTTAATCTTGCCCACATTTTCAAACCATGATTACTTAAATTACTCTAAGTTAATCACTCCCCTAGGCTATAAATACAACCTTACCCCTCCCCTCTAAGGACATGGAGAATAAGTTTTAATGTCATATCTAAGTTCTTGCATTCTTTGAGAAAAGAACATCCTTTTGCCTCATCCTAATCCCCAAATAGCCTCATAATCATTTTTCCCATCTGGTGCAAAGTAAGAGGATCGTTGTTACAGAAAGGTCTTGCTCCATCTTGAAGAAAAGCACCTATATATCAAAAAATCAGGGCTCAATCCAAGTTTTCTAGCCCATTCTGAGGTTTTCTACGGAACGTGAAGGAGGAGGTATGATTATTGGTATTTTACTTCCTTATTAGTAGTGTATTTTTCCTAGCTTACCTTCTGACACGCCCGGTTACTTTCGATCTGTTACCATTAATTTCTCAATTAGTGGTTGTATATGTTCTTTGTTTATTATTGTTTGTTATTATTTCATTTTCTATTTCTTATGGCCTTCTTTGGTTAACCTTCACGCTTTGGGTAGTATATTTTTTTTGTGGTGTATTATGGTGTATCTGCAAGTTATAACAACAATGAAACTATGATGCTCATCTTGTCTTTGATCTCCCCAGTGCTTGGTGTTTAGTTCCCAGTTCTGATTTTGTTATTCACTCGTAATCTATAGAAACACATGAACTAGACATTAGTTTATCATCTTACTGTCATGGGACAACCAATCCGGAAAATATATTTATTTATTTACTTTTGCTAAAATAATTGCTTTGTAGGAAGTTAATCATTTTTTTTCTTTTATTTTAGTCAATGATTTTGTGATCTAACTCTTTATTTCTATTTATTATTATTTTTTAACCTTGCTGTTAAAATTTTAGCTTCTTAGGTGAAGTACAGAAGTCAAAAAATAAAAAAAACTAGCTCCCGGGACATTTTTCTCACGTTTAAAATTTTCATTCAGAGTGCTACCGCAGCCTATCTTCTGGAAGCCATAACTTTTGTTCCCGAACTCGGAACAACTTCATTTTTTTAACGGAAAGGTATCAAAAAGATCTATGTAACATTGGTTTCATTTTACAAAAAAAATTGGTTTCATTTCTTCTAACACCTGTCTTTTTAACAAAAAAAACAACAAAATTATAATTTTATTTTATTTTATTTCACATAACAACCTCACACATATGCTCTTTCCTCGCACTTCAAAATTGATCTTGGAAATCATAAACGTGAGGACACTCGGGCTCTGCAAAACAATTTTATTTTTTTATTTTTTTGCCTTACATTTCAATTTTCCACGACAACACTTCTAGATAACGTTTTTACACTCTTCTTTCGTCGTTTTTATTTTTTGTGAAAATAATCATTATCGTTATTTCACAATCATGATTAATTGTAATAATTATTAACATTTAAAAAAATAAAAAAATGTATTCCAATTGTATTTGCGTATGCTCTTTTCTTGCACCTTCGAGTGATCTATAAAATCAGAAACGGTCACAATTTTTTTAGTTTCTTGTTCTAACATTGCAGGATCCTCTGGCTTTGTTTTTCAACTGTCATTTCAATCATTATTTTCCTTTGTCATATTATTAATATTTTTGGTCATTAGTTGTGTATGTTTTTGTCCTGCGCCTTCGAGCGATCTGAAAAATCAAAAACAGCCACGATCACTTTTCTAACATTTCATTTGCAGGATAACTACTAATTTGTTTTTTGTAGAACCGCATCACCAGAATATTGTCAAAAACAAAAAAATAACAAAAATCCCGCAAAATACCACCATTCAAAGAAAATTGCTAAAACTAAAAGAGAAAAAGCACACTCAGGTACGTAATTATTTTCTGTTAAGTGATTTATTTCAAGTTGGAAAGAACCCTACATTTAATCACTTTATCATTTTATTTTTACACGTAGACAAGGTGGATTTCATCACCACCAAATCTACACCGGTGACATGGACTTGACTACCACGCACCAATAGCATTTGCATCTGCATTGCACTTTGAGACCTAGTCTCATCACAGCGTTCGGTATTTACCTCACCCCTACTCTTCAATTACAGGTAATATTGTCATGCAGTGCATGTGAGTCACGCCTAAATAACTGTAACAACGAATCCTGGGCATCGTCCCTGTAAATCTTCAAGGAGTTATAAGGACACCATACACATTCATCCCTCCATCACCTTCCACCTTTTCACAAAACCTGTTCTACACTAATGGAAATGGTAATGTGAATTCAGGGACTATATCAAACTAATATTGGGTGACTTGTTTAAGTTCACTCATTATTCTATCCACCATCACATTTATCTAAATCACAACCAACACAAATCCTTTCATAACTCATTTTGAGTTATATCACAACCATATCGTGATTAACCTATTCAGGAGTCTAATGTGAATTCAGGGACTAATTCTGTAATTCATATTTGATTACCATTTCCGTCATCCTTTGAAATCCCTAAGTTTGATAAATACAAAAGCAAAGGTGACCCTCATGAGCATGTCAAAAAAATTTACATGCAATGTTAGGAAGTTACCTATCGAGACACATACCTTTTACGATTATTTCCCTAAATTTTAGGAGGGCAAGCTTTAGACTGGTTTTTCCATCTGCCCAAAGGGTCAGTCATGAAATTTACATACTTATTGGAGAAATTTGTCAAACATTTTTCCTATAACCTAGACTCATAAATAACCATGCTTGATCTCTACAACACTGGGCAAAGGCCAAATAAAAATTTTGCCTCCTTTTTACAATGATGGTGTGGAATTGCAAGTCGATTTTCCTACTCAGTACCCGAGTGACAACTAGTTAGCATTTTTTTCCCTAATCTCAATGTCGAATTATCATTCCACATGAAAATGCATTGTCTGAATAGTTTTGAAAAAGTTATCGAAAAGGGCACACAAATCAAAAAATCCCTCATTTCCAAGGGCTTACTTAAAGCATCTTTTAGGGACCAACCTTATCGAGACACTCCTCAGAACCTGGACAAATCTAAATTCTTTAACTAGAATCAAAATATCTTCAATGATGGCATTACTAATTCCCACCATGTCTGAAATGTCCAAAACCATCCCATCAACACATTAAAATCTAAACAACCAATCATTATCCCTAGAAAGTAAGTTCCTTCTTGGGATCAACGAAGAGAGTTCACTCCTCTCGAAGAAAGTCTATCTAGTGTCTTTCATCATTTAGAAAATGCTAATATGATTACATATCCCATTGTCAGGCCCTTTGAAAAAGGACAACCCAAACCAAATTGGTATAAATACAACAAATATTGTGATTACCATTGCATAAAAGGGAACTCCACAGATCGATGCATGCAACTCCGCCATTACGTCCAAAACATAATTGAACGTGGAGACATAGAAGTTGAAAATACTTCTGAGACAAAAACACCTAATGAAAAACTTCACATGTTCAAAAATCCCTTCCCTAACCATGATAACAATTCAAAAGATAAGGGTCAATCATCAAGCAATGTCGAGTATGACTCAGTCATCTCGACCATAGATTATGACCAAGACTTAGTGGCAACTATAAAGATCAGAACTGATTGTGTGATCACCACTAGACTAAAAAAAATGTGGGTCCCTACAACAAAAAAATCTGCCATTTCGTCCCTGGCATCACCTCCTAATCCACCATCTAATTCTGCCACCAATTCCTCTCCACAACCTATGCCATCATTTAATATTGTCAAACAATTAGAGAAGACTACCACACAAACTTCAATCATGGAACTATTTAATTGTTCTCCCACACTACAACGCATCTCTATGCAAACATTGAATAATGCTCGTGTCCCTGAGGACATCAATTCACAACAATTACAAGCTTTAATTACACATCTTACAGTCCCCAATCCTATTTTATCTTTTGGTCCCATTGACTTGCTTAATCCAAACATCATTAATAATCATTCTTTATACGTCGAAGGTTATGTAACTTATTGTAAAATCAAGTGCGTCTTAATCGACAATGGATCAGCATTAAATATTTGTTCCATGAAACTTTTACATTTTCTAGGTTACACTGAAAATGATTTACAAAACAATATCATAACCATTCATGGGTATGATAATAACAAAAGAAATTCTGAAGGCACAATCACGTTGCCTCTCCAAGTTGGACCCATCACCTTAGACACGGTCTGTCATGTGGTAGATGTAGAAGTTGTATATAACATTCTCGCCGGCTGACCATGGATTCATGCCATGAAAGCTGTCCCATCAACATTCCACCAATGCATTAAGTTTCCTCATTTGGACAAAGAATTTACATTACGTGCAGATCCCCAACCTTTTGATTATTGTAGATTCCTTGAAGGATCATATCGACATGATCACTATTGTCCATCAATAGATAAATATGCTCCACATCGCATAATCCCTAACGAAACATGCATTGATCCTGATACACTCCCTAATAATGATCTGAAACTATCATCTTATAACCAAAACACATTTTCCAATCCATTATCTTCCATTAGTCAACCATCTTCCACCAGTCCTCCTCCCACTAATTAATCATCTTCTTCCACTAAGCAAGCCTCTTTTTCCAGCAATAATTATTCTTCCACTACACCATCTTCTTCTTCACCTAGCCAATCTTCTTCATCCAACCACACCTCTTCTATTAAGATACCTCCTCCTGTGAATAACCAACCTTCATCCTTCAATCCACCCCCTTCTTCTTATAACCAATTCTCTTCATCTTTTAAGACTACCAAACAAACTTCCCCACCACATGAGGTACCTATTGGTCCCCCATCTCACACATTTAAAATCATTAACACGTGATGCAGTGAATATCAATTTCAAAAGATGGTAGACTCTTTTTATATCACCAAATCCCCACATAGCTACGGCAAACCTAATGCTCCACATCTGAGAATCCATCCCACTTACCAAATGGGACAGTCAGTTTAGAAAAAGTTTGGTTATCTTGACAATGAACATATTCCAAGTTCTTCAGGATCTTGGTTATTTAATGATGACTTTGATCCATGTTATGAGTCCCCTCAATTTACGAAAGCTCGTCGAATAATGAAAACATGCAATGGAAGGGTAAAGGACTTGGTCCAAATGAATAAGGTCATTTAGACCCGATAAATTACACACAACATCACGATAAACATGGTCTAGATTTCAAGGTGTTTGATGTTGCTCCCATAATAATTTCAAGTGACAATGATGACACCAGTTCTGATAATGACATCAGGTCTCCATATAGTCTTTTTGAGGACCTCGTTGAAACACATCTTCACTTTGAACATTTATCTGTTAATGTCATCAACTTTGAGCCTACATATCCGAGTCTCATAGACCATGGAAAACCACATCATGCGGCCATGGACATGTTCCAAAATGATGAAGCCATCGAAGAATTCCTTGGAACTCGTGACCAAATCCCTACTTCCGACCATAGAAAAGGATTTGAAATCAATCTAAATGAATTGGCCTATTTTGGCGAAGAGATAAAATATTTAGATCCTTCACCCTTAAAAAAATTGGATCAAAAGCACAAACAGAGGATTTCCCATTGTCAAAACCTCACTGTCACCCTATCCAACAAACATGTCAACAAAAAGTTCCAAAAAACACCTGACACTGATGACCTACATCAACCATTACCATCGTTCTCCGAAAAGGATACATCTAAAATGCTTGTAGAAGAAACAAAAGACATAAACATTGGCACCACCGAACAGCCAAAAATTTTATAACTTGGCATTAGTCTGTTTGACCAAGAATGCATGGAATTCACAACACTCCTTATTGAATTCCAAGATATATTTGCATGGACATATAAGGAAATGCTAGGCCTAGACCCATCTCTTGTAGTACACCATCTTGTGGTACATATGGATGCAAAACATGTAAAGTAAAAACTACGTAAAATGCATCCCCAAGTTGCATTGTTTGTCAAAGCCAAACTCGAGAAAATCTTGGAAGCTAACTTTATCAAACCTATTGATTATTCGGCATGGATATCTAACATACTTCCCATCGCCAAGAAAAATCCCAGCATCAGAATATGCACAGACTTCTGTGACATCAACAAGGGTTGTCCCAAAAATGACTTTCCCTTATCAAATATAGACATGATTGTTGATCCTACGGCAGGCCATTAAATGCTCTCCTTAATGGATGGATTCTCTGGTTACAATCAAATACGTATTGCTAAAGGGGATCAACATAAAATGGTATTTACTACACCATGGGGCACCTTCTGTTATAAGGTCAAGCCTTTCGGTTTGAAAAATGTTGGTGCCACCTATCAACGAGCAATGATTGTCATCCTCCATGACATGTTACATGATATCAGGGAAGATTATGGTGATGATATATTAGCAAAATCCAAAACACGAATAGGGCATCCAAGTGTGTTGAAATGTATTTTCAATAGATTACATGAGTATAAGGTTTGTCTTAACCCAAAGAAATGTGTGTTCGGAGTAACCTCTACTAAATTATTAGGGTTTATTGTCTCACGAAGAGGCATAGAAGTGGATCCTACCAAAGTCAAAGCCATTATGGAAATGCCCTCCTCCTCAAAAACCTAAAACAATTACGTAGTCTTCAGGAAAGGATATAATATATTTGGTGTTTCATATCACAATTAGCTGACAAGTGCCATCACTTTAATCAGTTACTCAAGAAAGATGCACACTTTCACTGGAACCATAATTGCCAAGACTCTTTTGCTAAGTTAAAATAATACCTCTCTAGTCCACTTGTTCTTATGTCACTAGTTGCAAACCCATGTTGCTTTATATATCTGCCATTGAACATGCCATAAGAGCTCTACTAGCACAACATAACGATCAAGCAAAAGAACAGGTTGTATATTACCTTAGTTGAACACTTATTGAGCATGAAGTACGTTATTCCCAAATTGAAAAAGTATGCTAAGAAATAGTCTTTGCATTCCATAAGTTACATCATTACTTGCTCAATCACACAACTAAATTGATTGCCAAAATTGATCCTCTCAAGTATTTGTTGTCCAGACCCATTCTCACATGAAGAATATCTAGTTGGGTCGTATTAGTTAGTGAATTCGATGTCAAATTTGTTCCGCAAAAAGTAATTAAAGGACAAGCCCTTGCAGACCAACTTTCCAAAGCACCCCTTCCTGGCACAGAACCACTTCAATTCTCTTTTCCTGATGAAGATATTCTACACATAGACATCGCGCAAGATTGGACTCTATTTTTTGATGGATCTTATAATCTCCATGGCTCAAGGGCTGGTATTTTTCTTATCACACCCAGCGGACATGTTATCCCCAAATCATTTCATTTAGCATTCCCATGTACCAACAATATCACAGAATATGAAGCTCTCATCGTAGGATTAAAACTAGCTATATCTTGGAATCTTACAGAATTAGTTGTATTTAGTGATTCTTTACTTATTATCAAGTAAGTTACCGATGAATACCAGGTCAAGGATGAAAAACTTATCCCATATAAACGCATGGTGGATAGTCTTCGAAGCTATTTTCGATTAATTAGCTTTGATCAAATTCCCAGAATTCATAAAAATTTTGTCGACGCTATGGCAACCATCGGATCCCTAGTAGAAATCACATATAGTCAACCCCAGACACATTTTCTTGTCGAACATCTCCTAATGCATGCCTATGATCTTCCTAAAAACACTATGGTATGTGAGATTGTGGGTCCGAATAACCCTTGGTACCACGATTTTTATACCTTCATTTGTGATAAAACATTTCCTGCAGATATGAAACCAATGTATAAACATGCTTTAGCACAACGTGCTTCTCATTACACCATTTTAGCATAAACTCTTTATAAACAAGGATATGATGGCACCCTGCTCTGATGTCTTAATCAGGAAGAATCCATGAGTGTCTTAGCTAAATTCCATTCTGGAATCTGTGGAGCACACACGAATGGTATCGCCTTAGCCAAGAAAATCCTACGAGTTGGATATTATTGACCCACCATGGAAAGTGGCGCATGTCATTTTGTCAAACGTTGTCAATCATGTCAAAAGCATGGAAATATTATCCATGCACCTTCCCAGGCATTATAATTGATAACCACACCATGGCCCTTCTCTCAATGGGGACTTGACCTCATTGGTATAATCAAACCAACATCATCCGATGGACATAAGTTCATCATTACTGCTACCGATTACTTCACTAAATGGGTAAAAGCTATGCCTCTCACTTATGTTACCGATAACCAAATATCAAATTTCATTTTTAATAATCTCATCTTTCAATTTGGTATTCCATCTGCTCTGGTTGCAGATAATGGAAAATCATTTAAAAACTAGGATGTAAAAGACCTAGCCAAACGTTTTCACATCAAACTTAAATGGTCCACTTCATACTACCCTCAGGGAAATGGTCAAGTGGAAGCAACCAATAAGACCTTAAAATCCATCATGGAAAATATTTTCAACACCCATGGATATAATTGGCATAATCAAATTTACCCCTCTTTGGGCTTACCGTACATCTTACCGCACGCCTACCGGAGCCAACCCATTTCCCTTGTTTATGGTTGTGAAGTCATTTTACCTATATAGATAAAACTCCCATCCTTGAGGATCTCCCTTAAAGATGTAATTAATGAGGATGAATACCAACAGTCATGGCTTTAAGATCTTGAGCTTCTTGATGAAAAATGACTTAATGCTCTCAATCATCTTCAGGTCTATCAAAACCGACTACAACACAGTTATCATAAAAAGCTAAGACCCAGATAATTCGAAATTGGTGACCTCGTTTTAAAATAAAATCAAAAGAATACCACTAAAAAATGAGAAAAACAAGGAAAAATTGAGCCTAATTGGTTAGGACCCTATGTAATCACAACTAAATTTGGCTCTAGAGCCTATAAATTGGCCACTGAAGATGGTCAAGATCTTGATGAACCAATGAATGTAGTTCATTTAAAAAAATTATCCTTGAGATGTTCACTATTCCAGGAAATAATGTGTACATTGTTCCTTCTGTCTTGTTTATCTCTGAATAATTTAAATTTATTCATTTCCATTGGCAGATATTTTCTTTATCAAAATCATATCTTCATATTTATCATCATGAGACAAGTGATAATATAAATCCTATTAAGTTTGTGAGTGTCATACTTCTTCCATTTTCAGTCACTTTCATCTATGGTCATACCTAGAAGCTTATTGATGGTAATATATTCCCTTCAAAGACATTCTCTCTTTCATAACAAAGCTCTAAACTTCATTACCCAGTTCGTTTGGTCATCCATCTCAGTATTCGGTGTTGAACCCTCACGTCCTACTAGTCACGTGGGGCTGAGATTAGGGGCAAACATTCCTTCCCAAATATAAAGCGCTATTGTAAAAATCCATCAATTCAATAAATTATGAATAATTCATCGTCACATCTTTTTTCCTTCATAGTCTTTGGTGTTGAGCCCACACTTCTTCCTAGTAGTATGAGACTGGGAATGGAGGAAGGTGCCCTTACTCATCTACATTTTGTCTTTGGTGATAAACCCTTTCCTCTTACAAGTGGCATGGGGCAAAGCGTAGAAGGTTATTATCATAAAAGCATAAAAACATTGTACAATATTCAAAAAAAATCAAAATTAAAAAAAAATACAAAAAGGGAATTCACTCGCCTATATTTTGTCTTCGGTGATGAGCCCTTGTTCCTCACTAGTAGCATAGGGCAAGGCATATGAAGCCATTTCAAAACTATAAAATCTTACAGTGTTTCTAAATTATATAATCCCCAAAGAATTAATTTAGATTCCTAAGTGAAGAGAGAACTATCCCTTAACCCCATATCTTACCAATCAGCAAGCCACATAACTGTCTAAGTCTAACATGTGACTCATAAAGTGAAAGCCATTTTTGAAACTGGTTCAGTGCCATTTTAAAAAATGGAGTCACAATTTCCCAAAGGGATTGTTGTTAGCATTTTTCTCTATATTCATATCTACCTCCTATGTCCTTCTTAATTCTCGGTAATGAGCCCACACATCTTACTAGTTTTGTGGAGTCAAGAATAGAGCTGGACTTCTTTTCATCATATCATCACCACCCTATCCTGCCAATGGAAAGAGAATTTGTGTTTTTCTGAGCATAAGTTACCACACGAAACACGGTACATACAAATAATATCTTGGTGTATCGCCTCTCAAAAATAAGTCTGCACTCTGGTCCATAAATTGCCAATAACAGTGTAAAAATCTAAAAACAACTCCAAAAATTGTCAAAAATCTAAAAATAGTGTAAAAATATAAAAAACCAAAAACATTAGAAAAAAATCGTCAAAAATCTAAAAACATTAGAAACACTCGTCAAAAATCCAAAAACATTTGAAAATCGTCAAAAATCTAAAAACATTAGCAAGAATCGTCAAAAATCTAAAAACATTTGAAAATCATCAAAAATCTAAAAACAATGTAAAAATCTAAAAATCTAAAAACATTAGAAAAAAATCGTCAGAAATTCAAAAAATATTAGAAAATTTATATATATATATATATATATATATATATATATATATAATAAACAAAAATAAAAATATTGTAAACTCCACAAAATCGTAAAAACTCTAAAATAACCAACACAATTCAACCTTTGAACTATTATCCCCAACAAATGATCGAATCACCTTATGACTACCAAATTCAAACCACTTCTCCTCGCGTGAATCTTCGCTTGGGGCAAATCCGGCTCTCATTGCTTCCTTGTTTGAGGACAATGACCCAATATTTTACTATGTCCTTATACCCCTGTTTGGGGGCACATCCGATCAATCCTCACTGTGGAACATGTTAGGGATATGTTTATTGGTTCTTGCATTAGATTATTAGTTATAAATTATTAATTGTTTTCTTGAATCTTGATATATTACAGGGGGCATCTTGATTTTATGTATCATGGTGTTCTCTCTAATATTCTTATGTTATCTGATTGCATGTTATATTGGGGCATCATACTTTCTTGATGGCCTATATCTATGCTCTCTTCCATTTACATATCGTATTGGGGCATCAAACCTTTTTTATGGCCCTTGTCTATGCTATCACACATATTACAGTCTAGTCATCTTAATCTTTTATATCACGATGCATCATGTTATGTGTTATATTAAAATTAAGATACTTTTCGTCACATGAGTATCTTCTTGCATGATCAACATCTTACTTTTCACCCCATCCATTCACCCATACTAATACATTCCCCAGTTTGGGAATCCTACTTGATCACCGTTGCAGTTTGTGAATCCTACTTGATGATCTTTCTCAAGTAGCATTCACTATCCAACAGCTCCTTCTCCCCCACCATCATCACCATGTATTTGATCCATTCATCCTCACTCCTCATTTTTACCCCTCCACCACTTATCCCCATATTACCCTTCTCACCATTCTAGTCCCCTCTCACCCATTTTTATTCTTTCCTTTCCCCCTTCTGCTTCCCGCTTGACAATCTTACTTAATAACCCCTTCTATATGGGATCCTCGGTAGAGGTTTACTCTCTCCTTAAGATATTCCCATTGTAGAAGCTTCTTCACCACCTCCCCTCTCATCACACAACAATCACCACCAAACACATTTTCCCATTCCACGTCTTTTGTTTCTCATTCTCGCATCATTACTCTCACCACGTGGGCATCCCAATTAAGGATTTCCCTCACACTCTCTACCCTCCACTACATATATTCCTTCATCCATTCATGTTACACTCCTTTGTTTCCTTTCTTTCTTGTTATCACCTCATCTCATATCATATACCACTCAAACATACCTCACTCACTCTTTTCTCATCCTTCCCCAAATCCGTCTTATGCCTGGTCATCCTACTTACACGCTCTCATAGTATGGGAAAATTCACTTGAGGGTTCCCCTTCAGTCCATTTTGTCATACCCTATTCCCACCAACTCTATCATCATCCTTCTTCTTCTTCAGCTTGGCGATCTTACTTAACCATTCCAGCCGCATGACAATCTTACTTAAGACTTCCACTTAAGGTTGATCTGCCATATGGCCTTCCCCCATCCCATCATATTTCCTGCATCCGGAAGCATGACGATCTTACTTAAGATATTCTCTTAAGCATGACATGTCATCTTACACTCGCGCATCACTCTACAATCTCACCATCCATCTTTTCTCTTCATTCCCCATCATCACATCTTTTTACCACCACTATCACCCTCCTCTGCTTGGCAATCTTACTTAACCACTCACCCGACATGGCGATCTCACTTAAGAGTCCCTCTTAAGGATGATCTGTTTCATTTCCTTTCCCCATCACTACAAACCCTTCACCCTTCACTTTTTCTCAGTATTCCCCATTATCACATCCTTTCACCTCCTTTTCGATTCTCGCAAACACCACTTCTCGCTTGACCACTTGTCGTCTCTAGTTTTGCTCGCTTGTCAATCTTACTTAACCACTTCCGTCACATGACAATATTATGTTAGGGTCCTCCCTACACTTAACTTTTCATCGTGAACTTCTCCCCCGCCTCATTCTTCGTTCACTTTGTTGATCACTTCTTCCACCTGGTATCTCCTCTACCCACTTTTTCCTCCTACTATTATCCTTTCTCCACATATCCTCTTACAACATACATCTAATCTCTTCCGCCTACAATCACATTTTTTCCCCCATTTTCCCCTTCTTGATCCATCATCCTTCATACCATTTCTTCCCATTCTTTTCATGTCTTGGTTCTTCATCCTCACCTTGTTCATCCTCATCACCCGCATCCTCTCCTCGCTTTCACCTAGTCCCAATTCATCCTTCCCATTTTCTTTACTCTTTCCACTTCATCTTCTCAAATTCCCCCCACATTTCTACCCACACATGCATTCACCATTATTGTTAACATTCCTCTATCATTCTTTCATCATCATCTTTTATTCCCGCGCTAATAATTATAAATGGGCTTTCCCTAAAAATCATCAATCCCCATTCTGCACGACCTCATTGACTCCCTTGAACCTTCTAGAGTTTCCCTTCATTCCTTCCCTCCTCTAAACCCACCACTCATTGTAAAAGGGCTTTCCCTAACGTTCCTTTGTTTCCATTACCCTTTCCAATCCTCATTAGATTTCTCCTTTTCTTCATTTTTTCTCTCACTCTTTCCCACCACTTATTGTAAGGGGGAGTTTCGTAACATCCCCTCATTGGCATTGCCTCTTCTATCCCCCATTCTCTTTTCTTTCCTATTCTTTTCCCTCAATCCCACCATTTCTTGTCGCTTCTTACCCATCTCTCCATCTTCTCTTCGCCCTCTTCAATATCTTTACTGTCTTCATCATACATCCTTTTTCTATTTTCTTGTCATCCTAGTATCCTCATTTCATGTATCTCTGCATCTTTTCCAATCGATGTCATTCCTCCCCTCTTTCTTCTCTGAACATTCCTTATACTATTCTCTTTCCACTTATTACACCATTTATGCATTCCCTTCCTTCTACATCATTTTCTTTGTTATCCTCTTCTCTCTCCCACCCCTCGTCTTATTTTCCTTCCCCTGTATTGTCTTCTTCCCCTTTTTCCATCATGTTTCCTCCTTACTTCCCCATCAATAACCTAGCTCTTCAGTGTTGTCCTATCTTTTTTATCATACCACCCTCCACATGCATCTCCATGCGGTCTGTTCTATATTCTTTTCCTTGGTATTCCTCGCAATAACACGATTCCTTCAATCTTCTCCTTGTATTTGTTCTATCTTCCTTTCCTCTCCCCTAATTTTCACATTTCTTCTGACCACTTCTCCTTTTCTCTACCACCCCTACCTTTTCGTTCAATCTGACTATGTTTCTCTTCTATTCTCTCCTCTTTTTCACACTTTCCTCGCCCCTCATAGTTTCTTTTTTTTTCCATTCTACTTGTTCTTTCGTCCTCTTTCCATTTTCATCCATTTCACCCCCTACTCCCACCTCGTTTTCTCCTTCTTATTTATCCTTTCCTATTTCTTGCTTTTCTCAGCTCTATCATTTATTTCACTTTCACACATCCCTATTTAATATCTCTATTGCTTCCTTCATTTTTCACATCTCTCTATTTCATCCATTCACCCTCTCCTCTATCATTTTCCTATTTTTGCCTTGTTTGTCCTTCATCATTCCCTTCTTCCCCTATCATCCCTCTCTCTTATTTCTACCTCTTTCATTCCTTTTTTTCCCCTCCCTTATCTCCCTTACTCTTCTCATAATCAACCCCCAATCATATCCATTCCCTTTTCTCTTTCCTACACACCCTCACACCTAGCATTCAAGGCTGATTGAATCTTTTCTCCATTTGCATCGTATGGTCATTCTAGTATCTTCCACTCCATTATCATCCTCTTCTCCGCATAATTCATTTCTCTTCTTTTCGAGAATTCTATCTTATATTCCATTCTCATCAGTCCTCTTGAGGGGGCATCATCACATCTATCCATAATCACATCTTCTCATGAAATTTTTGTCTTGGAGGATTCTATGACATCCTTCACTCACCACTTTCTATTCTCCCCAACAAATATTCACTCTACCTTTTGCTTAAGAAAAGTAGATTGAATTCTTCCCCCATCTCGTCTACTTTCTTTGAAAGGACACTACTTTCATAGTACCCTTCCAAAGAGGGGAAAATGTAGACACCCTAATTTTTCATCTATCCTAAATCAATTAATTCCCCTTCCTCATTTCCCACAAAAATACACTTCGAATTAATCAAATATAATTTGATTAATTATCCATTTCAAAATCCAAAAAATAATTCAATCCTCACCACATGTCATTATTCTCCATGTTTTTCTACTATTGAATTAAAAATTTAAATTTAAATCCTCACCCACACTTCGTGGTCCCCACTCACCTAAAATCCTCCACTGATGAATTAAAAATATAATTCAAATCCTCACCCATTCTTTGTGGCCCCCACTCATCTAATCTTGCCCACATTTTCAAACCACTCACCTAATCTTGCCCACATTTTTAAACCATGATTACTTAAATTACTTTAAGTTAATCACTCCCCCAGGCTATAAATACAACCTTACCCCTCCCCTCTAAGGACATGGAGAATAAGCTTGAATGTCATATCTAATTTCTTGCATCCTTTGAGCAAAGAACATCATTTTGTCTCATCTTAATGCCCAAATAGCCTCATAATCCTTTTTCCCATATGGTGCAAAGTCAGAGGATCGTTGTTATAGGAAGGTATTGCTCTGTCTTGAAGAAAAGCACATACATATCACACAATCAGGGCTCAATCCAAGTTTCCTAGCCCATTCTGAGGTTTGCTATGGAACGTGAAGGAGGAGGTATGATTATTAGTATTTTACTTCCTTATTAGTAGTGTATTTTTCCTAGCTTATAGTTCCATAGGAGGTGGTTCATTATCATTATCAGCATCTTCTTCCTCCTCATTTCCCATAACTTGTTTTTTATTTACAACCAAATGATCTCTTGTGTCCATTAGGGCAGCAAGGATTTCATCGAGTTTTTAGGCAGTAGCTACTTCTCCACCTAGCGGTGGGTTGTTTGCAATGTTTCCTCTTATTCTAACCATTTTCTGTTAACAAGAAAATTTAAGTTTTATCAGATTATGGACATAATAGGTCCAAGAGCTGCAACCTTCAGCTCTGATACCAAGATGTAACATTCCCATTTTAAAGCTTTAGAAATAAGGGAAAAAATTGAATAGCGTCCTCTATTCTAAATAATCATGATTTAGAACACATGTTTTAAGTTTTCAAATAATGTTCTCTATCCCAAATAATCATGATTTAGAACAACACACATTCCATGCCAATCAATCTCATAATAGATAACCATATGTAACTATAATGACTCGGTGAACTACGATCTCTCATTTCATGACTCGGAGTTTCATCAATCTCTCATTTCATGACTCGATTTCTTACCGATCTCTCATGTTAGCTCAATGTATCGTATACTAAGTATACTTGGTTCTCTTACCCTTTTTTGGGTATTGAAGTGTTCCATTTAAGAGGCCTATCTTAATATTTGTTACCAATATTCATCTGAAATCATGCTTCTTAAACTACATGACTTAAGACATCACAACCAGCAGTTTGCGATACTTTGGCCAAATATTTTCACATGCGGTGCATGTTCATATTCCTGGATGGCATACTCGTCAACTGGAATACGTCCTTCACCTCACTTCATCTGTTATCTAGAATGGTCCAATTTAGAAGGGTGTTGTAACGTGTCAGCTACAACATTGTGTCCTCATGAAGACCCTAGTCTTCATGATGACATAGTATTCCAGTTGGCGTGTACCAACATCCTATAGAATCACTCCATCTGGAGGTACATATCTAGTTAATAATTTAAACACTGACTTATCTTCTTAATTAAGATTTAAATTCAGCAACCCTACTAATTCTTAATTTCTTTTATCATTACGGTTGCTAGCTATAAATGATTTACAATTGGCATGCAGATAATATGCATCCAAATATCTCTTCCCGAAGGTTTGTGTTTCATCCCTTGATATCTTATTTTAAGATTCAAGCATATAAACAGAATCAGCATACCGAAAGTAAGATTATCTTACATAGCTTAATCAAGTTTAAGCATGATTGAACTTAGATTCAGATTTCTTAATAATAGACTTCATTATAATGAAGTCTATTTATTATATCTTTATTTGTTTGTTTTCATTTATCTTATTCTGATTTTTGATTTAACAAGGAGTATACCTTCTTACTTCCGAATCTCATTGAGTATGATTCTCAAAAGAGGTCTTAACGGAATGCTTATCCCTACAGGTTGTTTGTCTTTCCTTTGAATTAAATTAGTTAGGGTTTATTGTAACTATTTACTTTATACTTACAAATCATAAGTAAATTACTCTTCTATTAATGTCAACTAATATACCATAATGAACTAGTTGAATGTTCATATATCCAAGTCAACTTAAAAGTTACATTTAATAAAAGAATAGAGTATCAATCCCTTTTTTATCTATTTCATTTGAGTCCAACTGGAATGATTCAAAACAGATATGTTTACGAGATAATAGAGATAAGTTTACAAATTCCCTTTACTGTATGTCCAAAGAAAATGAGACACCAAGTACAAATATTACTCAATCCTTTTTCCCTTCATCAAGTAAATACACATTTTACAAGTCTACACATTTTAGACATATTTTTATGCCAATCAGCATTAATAAACTTAAGTAAGAATTACAACTTTTCCCTTGTTAATTACATTTCAGTGAGAATCATAATTCCTCATAAAAGATTCAACTTTTAGGTAAACATAAGAAGCATCATAAAAGAACTTGTCCTCTTTTATCACTTACGGAATCCATCTGCAAAAATTGCTAGCATGGGTCAGTTCATCTAACGGAGCATGATAGGCACTAAACATTAAAACGATGTGCTTTTAACTAACTGTCTCATAAAAAGAACTCTGATTTTATGAAACAGTAAGTCAATTCAGCTAGATACTTCATAAAGAATAAGAATCATAAAAAGAAGAACAGAGTTCATAACCTCATTTCATTAAGTAAACATCATGATCAAATCAACACTCTTTAATCAATGATTTTATCAGAATGTATATTAGATAAATAATATATAATCTAAATTACTTACTTCATTCCTACTATAGTTATCTATAGTTCATTTCCATATTCATTCAATCCTAATCAAGAGAGGTAATAACTCTAATGATTTACTAATGGGGACACTTTTGAGAAGCAATGATCTCCTAAGTTTAGCATTAATGTACTTTATCAACAATAACCGGAACCAAGCACATTCATTCTCTATGACAAGACTTAGGAAGAACCAACAACATCCAAAATTAATAGTTTCTCGATTTATATATATATATATAAAATAATTTATAGTTTCTCGATTAATATATATATATATATATATATATATATAATTTATAATTAATAGATTTCTCGATATATATATATATATATATATATATATATAAAATAATTAATAGTTTCTCGATTAATATATATATATATATATCGTTCAAATTTAAGTTGACTCTAGCCTAAGTCTCATATTTATCATCAACAAGTTTTTAAAGCATAATTTCCATAATATACACCTGAAGGTGGTTACACATCAACATCCTTACCTCCCTAGCAAATATTTGTTAAGGGGAAAAGGGAAAATAACATATTTCTTCGAACTATCTACTCTAAAATATCCTTTAACTAACACAACCAAACAGGTCGATTTCATGCAAGGAGGAATAATAGAAGAGAATAAGGATAGAGAGAGAACAAAATATAACTTCCTTCAGATTTTGAAGATAAACAACAATGAATACCTTAACTCATAAAGAGAGAAAGGAGGAACATATTCGAAAACAAAATGGCTGAACTAATTCTTTCAAGCAACATATGATTTAACAACCATTGCAACACAACATCATAGTTGAAATTGAATCGATAAGACACACAACTGAAACCAGTAAGACAGAGCCCAAAAGTGAAGGCTTCTCATCTAATAAAGAGAAGAACCACTGTTGTACCAAAAACTAATACAAGTTTTCAAGCAACAAGCTCAATAATTGGTTCCTTAGTTTCATTTCAGTGAAGATATCATCTACCCAAACGTTCTCTTATTTCCCACATAGAGAGAGAGAGAGAGACCTACAATGTACTCCTATGCGCCTAAGGGAAACAAATACAAGATTACAGCCAAGCCAATCATGTACCCACTTTACAAGAATCAAGGAAACAAACAGTAGGTAAGAAAGATAGAACTCCAATCCAAATTCAAACAAAATGAAGGCAATTCAAAGTGACTCAACCCCAAGTCGGTGTTCAAAATTGAACTAAAAAGGAGAAGATTAAAATCAAAACATTCCATCTCACTTCCTCCAAATAACCGAAACTGAACTAATATAAAGTTCCACTAAGATAATCCATTCTTACAACAACATTAATAGAGGTTAATCAAAAGGTTATTCACAAACCCTTTCATAACATGCAAGTGAGAGAAAAAAAAGTATCCTCACACAATTCCAGAAGGATTTAAACCGTATTTTACTAGATTTCGAGCAAGGAAGAATGAATCCAAATGAAATCCTTTCTTAACAATCCCACAAAGATCATAGATTCAAAACGTAAAAAACTCAAAAGGAATAAACATATCACTGTTGTATTCAAACAAGTTTGAATTCACAAAAACATCGAATCTGAATAACGGTTACATCATAACCCAACCAAAATAATCAAGATTCGAAGCAACTCAAATTTCAATAGAGAACAATGCATTTCATACCTTCTCTGTACAAAGGAAAAACAAACTCATATCGAATATTTAGCAACAATGTCTTTCCCTTAATCTATTTTGCACAGACAACAAAAGTTCACATAGTTGACAACATTCCAGATCTAATAAAGGTTAAAGCATGATTTACCCATATTTTAAACAAGGAACCAACCCACATTCCATTTTTTCAAATAGTGAACCTCATCAGAAAATACAGTGAACTTATTCAAGCATGGACATAAAATAACATCACAACAAAAACTCATTTGTTTCCAAGAGAAAATTTGTTCTAATGAAGGCGTTTAGTAAACAGCAGAACTATTTAATAAGTAGAGCTTATCATGCCTGATAGAGTTTCCTTTTGATTAGCCAAATATTTCTAGCCGAGCCTCCCAGAAATTTCTTCTTTCCAAAACAAGGTCAACAGCCAATCTTCCTGCTTCCCTTATACTTCTACAAGTCTAGAAAGAGCTCAAAATTTCCAAAGATCACAAAGGATCAATAATGAAATTGTTTGTTCGAAGAACCAGAACCCTCATGCAGAGCAAAAAACCAAAACGAACAAATGACCAAACAACTTTCCCCAATTTATGCATGCCTAAACTCCTAGGTGGTTTCTTCCACTAAGCCAAAGGCCATTAAATGCATTGAAAGCCACTTTCCCTCCTCTTTCCTCACGCCACCGCCAATTCAAATTTGGCGAGGTTCCATTTCAAAATCTGCATGTATTTTAAAACTTAGCAATGATGTCAGCTAGGCATCCCACCATCTCTTCAAGTCTTCGCCAAACTTGGCAGGCTCAAGATGTAAGGACATAAATTAATCTTCATAAATACCTTAGAAACCATCGCCACCAACTTCCCACTTTCCATGTAACCCTTAGGTCCCCTTTCTTTTCTTAGTAATAGTTTAGATTACATTAGCATTAGCTAGGTTTCCCTTTAGTTCTTAGGTCATTAAAAATTACCTTATGTTAGTTCGAGACTAATAACCATAAAGCATACTTTCTTAGGTTAGGTTATAACCTTTAGATTAGAATCCATGTAGAATAGGATATTACATCCTAGGTTAAGGTATAAACCTTAGTAATTTAGGAATAGGTCCTATGTCAGTCTTATTACAGTAGGTTAAAATCCAATTAGGATAAAACATCACAATTTAGGTCAGATCCGAATAGCATCAACTACTCCGACCAAGGCTAAGGTATTTTCCTTAATAGGACAGTAACAGGTCCTTTTTCTCCTCACGATGTTCAACGTTATAAAATATTTATAAAGGAGGTCCAAGCTCACCATTTGTAACATGATGCCAAGTAAGAACACCTGAAGCCAGACCCTTAAAATTTATAACAAAACATAGCTCAGTTCCTCATTGCCTTTCCGTTTTAGAATGTTAGTTATCAAGATGATACTAACGAAGAACTGAAGCATACCTTGGATCAATGGAATTGATTTAAGCTGTTTTTTTATCATATGGTAAGTAATAAAACAACAATGTAGATTTACAATTTGTAATTCACATAGCAGAATGGCTTCATTTCCTAGTAAATAGAATTACAAAAAATATGAACTTCTAAATAGTAATAACTTATCCATTGTAAACATGATTTTCAAACGTCAAAATAATACACCTTCCTAAGAGAAATCACATGTCAATGTTTGCAATGCCAGAAGTGTAAGTCATCATAGTAATAGTCATGCCAAAGATGTTACATAAGTTCCCTATACTAATCTGAATTGAGTAACATCAATGTGAAAAATTTCAAAAAAACATGTATACACATGAAATTATGAAAATGCTAAAAAGATTATTGAAATTTCCCTTCATCATAATCATGTGGGGGATCAGAACTATATTGTACGGTCTTGATTAAAGTGTACAGTTTTAACCATGTGTTGTTTTTTCCAAAATTTAATATATGAATGCATTTCTAGGTGCGTGTACCATGTCTATGTCTACATCTACTCCCATAATTCTATTTGTGTATGTTGAATATGTAGAATAAACCTAGATAAATGCCCCCTCTTTTTAGGCATGTGTGAAAACTAAATTTGATCATGTTGCTCAAAAGAAATTGGTGTGTACAGTTGAAGGAGATGTCTGAGAAGCTATGTAAAGTGTTAAAGAGGTGGCCACCTTGGATAACTTGAGTGTGTAAAAGGAAAGGTGTTTTCACATGGCAAAAACCATTGAACACAACAAAAATAATGTTATTTATAAATAATGATAGTAGAAACTAAAGAAACCATTAGAAAGAACACCTGGAGGAAAACAAAAACAAAATCAATTCATCCAAGCAAACAATGACATATAGAAGCATACAAAAGGGCTTATGGCCTACAAACATGGGACACCCATGGTCTCATAAGACAATCAAGACATATATGCCTTCAAATAAGGGAAAGAAATTTGTAAAAAAGATAGGCATGATACCATAAACATGGGACACCCATAATCAAGCACATAGGCCACAAGAAAGGAAAACATGTGAGCAGTAACACAAGCAAGTATGCATGAAATAAGAGTTTCAAAACATGATAATGTGATGTAGCAACTAACATGAGTGAAATATGTGAAATAATAGATGTCAATATTACACAAGACACAAGTGATAGTCATGTTAGTTTGAAAAGTAACAAGTAAATAATGTATATAATTGAGCATAAATAAGGAGGTACAAATGAACTATAATGGAACAATAGCACTTGTAGGATGTGGAGGAATTTCCTCCAAATGATGATAATGTAAACAAAAATTAGTGCTCATATAAGTGTGTATCAATATGTGTGTCCTGCATCCAACTCAATATACCTAGTGAATGCATGTGTGTAAAGAGATAAATAATTATATATATTAAACCAAACTAATCAATAGCACGTGTAATGTAAAGTGCTAACAATGTAATTAAAATGCCCAAGTCCTAATTTTGTATTTTTGCAAATATTTGAGTTTTTTGTATTACTATAATGCATAGCTATGTACAAAAGATGTGGGTAGCCCCAACACTACCAAGTCTTATCCAAGAGGTCATCAATGTTGTGGTCAAACCCAATATAGGTAGGGTTTGCCATGTTGTGTTACTTAGTACAATGAGATTCAAGGAACGGGCCAGTTTGATGAAAGTAGTACATTTGTAATGTATTCTTCATCGGTATAAGGAGGACCTTGGGGTTTGAGAGCATGAATATAATGTGTCCTATTGGATTTATAATGATCTGAGAACCCTCCTTCGAACAAATAAGACTCACCTTCGGGTTCTCATATGCTGAATTAATATGACTTAATAAAAATTGATCAAAACTGAATTGAAATGTTGAATATGGGTTCAAAACCAAACTTTGAGTGTTTAAGCAATCCATTCATTCCATTTTACATATTTAAAGTTGATTAATTATCCATTCATGTATTTTCCTCTTTATAATGGTCAATTTCCTTATAAAAACTTGCATCCAATAAATTTATAAACTGATTTAAAATTATGTAAACTCAATGCAAAATCCAGAAAACAAATGACACAGAAGCTGTTTAGGGAGGTCACCAAATGGCTACATCTCCAGGTTCTTTCGAACTGTTCCACTAATCAATCAAATGTAAGTACATTTATAAAATCCCTACAAATTTTTAATGGAACTGAAAAATTGCATAAAATGGTACTTTAAACCTTCAAAAAAACATCGATGGATAATCAGAGACCATTCTCTACCTTCTTGTAGCACCGCAAGTTCATCTTCCTTGGTTCTCCATAAAAAAACTCAAAATTTGCTTCTCTAAATATTTCAAACAAACCCAAAATGGAAGAGTAATACCACCATTAGAATTTTCTCTAAATTCTGGAAATATCTCCAGAAGGGCTCATAACTTGAATCCTCTCCTAAGTGGCTCAAATCTACATTTTATTACAAACTTTCCCTGGTTGGATTTACACATTCATGTCGCATGTGTTCAATAAAATTCAGCGAGATCATTTTATAATATGTTGCACATACAGGCACAATAGTAGGGTGATTATATTTTTTCTTCGACGGGAAAGGTTTGAATCCCCCCTCTGTCACTTCACATTTTCCTTGGTGGGAAAGATCCCACATTTCCCATGTAGGCGTTGAGGGGTTAGTTTAATACTACGGTAGAGTCTGTTGAACTTTGGATTTAGAGTCTTTTTTAGGGTGGTATATGTGTTTCCCAAACTATGTTGCATCATTAAGTTTGTTACATTGGTGGCAATGCAGCCGAGTTGGATGTCACAGGAAAACTGTGCACACATCAAGTTAGGTGTTGGCTACGTGGATATGCAAATAACCTTGAGTTGGGGGCTGAGTCCTTTAGATAGCACGTAATGCAAGGTTTAATTTTCCATCGATAAGGGTCAAGTTGTTGGTTTGTTTCACCACCCAATGTGGCTGAGATAGTATGGTCCACTCGTTGTGGCTTAAGGTAAGTGGCCATGTTGGTATAGCAATGGAAATGTTGATTTATACATCCGACGGATAGATAAACTTGAGTCATATGTTGAGTTGTATGTAATTTGGCCAAGTAGATAAGGCTGAGGTATAAGGAATAAACCCATCCAACGTGGATGACCAACTCGGTGGGGAGTTGATCACCCCACCGAGCTAAAATATAGCTCGTCTGAGTTGGATAATGTGTGCAAGGTAATAAAATTCAACCCTGCAATAATAAAATCTTGCATTGGAAATTTTAAAGCGATATTAGGTATATATAAGAAAAATGGTGATAATGGCAATATGAATAAAAGGTGGCAAAGGCACCCCTCCTTCAAAAGAGTGTGTTGAACCTGGCTGAGGGTTAGGGCCCACTAATGTTTTATGTGTCGAAGATTGGTGATGTTCAAAACATAACTTTTAACCATTTTTATTAGCTTTTTCTAATTTCCCATGTGTCAACGTGTCATTCATTGACCAATTTTGACCAATTTTCAAACTCAACTTTGACCATCGATATCTTCTGCATCCAGACTCCATTTTTGGAGTTCTACATACCGTTAGAAAGGTCTCATAATGATATACATAATGTTCATATTTTACGGATTTTTAGGAAAATTTTAACCACCAAAAACTCCTTTGTATCATATAATCAGGGGAGTAGGCATACCAATAAGAAGAGGAAAATCAATTCTAGAGTTATTTGGGGTGAGTGTGCCAAATATATGTCATAACCAAGATCATCTAAAAGCTAATGTTGTGGGTCATAGATCAAGAGAGACCCGAAATTTAGGGGTGATAATGTGGAGGCCAAAGGCAATCATGAGCATAATATAACCTTGAAAAAAAATTATGGGTGTTAAAATGAGTGTATTGTTAGAGGGTATAAGTTCTAAATAAGGCAACGCTTCATAGGTATATACGTTCTTGTTTGTATGCAAATTAAATGGCACATGTGGCCAATAATGACTGTGAATGTAAACAGTACTAGTAGAAGTATCAAAATGTGTCAGTACACTTGATATAGGAAAATTAGTAGAGGGGGTATGCATGGGGGAGGGTGTTGTTGTAGGAAATAACACAATATGTCCATGTGTTTTAAGCTCGTTCATTAAGCGGATAAAATATTGGCAATGATCAGTTCCATCTCCATAAATGTGATGATAATTACAATAATGGGTATCAAGTTGGTGAGAAAGCTTAAGATTAGAACGATACCACTTAGAAGGAAAAATGAGGAATCCACAATCAAGCAAGATATACAACAAGCCATGTGTTGTATTAAGATGAGCCATGATGACAATGGGATGTACAGGTGGTAGAGTATCCAATGTTTTGATTATAGTGGGGTGGAAATATTATCAGGGAGAATAGTAGAGACATCACTCTTAAGTTGATAGTTCTCAGGTCGAGTGGATACATAGAGGGAATGAAACATGGATTCATCTTCGTCGATTGGTTTGAAATTGAGTCTATGCAAATTTTCATCAGTGATGTCAATGGTGTCATCATCACTATCAATATTGTAATAAAGTGCACTAGGTTGTTGAAAATAACCTTCAAATAGGGGTAGTAATTACTGGTGATGAAAGAGTGATGGAGGATGAGGGTAGGTTGAGGTGCTAGGATATGTAGAACTTTCTATAGATGAAGATGGAATGGAATCTGAATGGTGGTTGATTTCTCCTACAACATAAGTATCAATATGGTATGTAGGTATGGATTGTAATGGAAGAGTGATAAAAGGAAGTTGTGGATGGGACATATAAAGTTGATAATATTGAAAGGGTCAAGGTCGGCAGTTATGTGTGTTTAATTTCATTATGTAGGAATTTAACACAACATTGGAAAGTAGAAGGAACAGCTCACATATCATGTATCTAAAGATGACCCCAAGAGTAAGTTGTAATGAAGCACATTATCCATGATATGAAAATTGGTTGGTAATGTCGTAGGACAACATGAACATCCAAAGTTGGTTGGTAATGTCATAGTGCTTAATGTGGAGTGTGTAACATTATCGAAGCCACAAACAGTGGTAATAGTAGTATTGATTGCATTAGACGAAAGACCCATTTTCAATAAAGAGACTTAGGATAAATATTGAGACCATATTCATTTTCAATCAAAACCCACCTTATGATAAAACCTTGAACATGTGTGGTGATAAAAAGAGGTGGGTAGGTGCCATAATCGTAGACAGTAGGGATACCAATGGCTTTAAAGGTAATATCCTAGTTGAGGGATTTGAAATTATCCATGATAAAAGAAAATAGAGTTGGTTGAATATTGTCAGGTAAAGGAAATGATCCCAAATCCAATAGGAGGATGTCCTTATACACTGGTGCATTTTAGAGGATCTCCAAGAGAGAGATCTTAGCAAGAGTATTATTAAGTTGTTCTAATAGGTCATACTCCATAGAGGGTGCAGTAGATTTATCCATGAGAATTACAAGTGGAGGATGAAAAGATGAGTTTCCCCCTATGGGTTACTTAGTGCAACCTATGGTGAAAAATTCACAGTGTGAACTATGAGGTCAAAGTTGAAGCATGGAGGGAACTGAGTAGTAACAGGGATGGCTTTAGAGTGTATATCTGCACAAGTGAGGGGGGTATCAACCATGTGGAAAGTAGGGTCAGGATAATAACTCTTTCCAATAATTAAAGCATTAGCATGGACCTGGTTAGAGGGATATTAGCCAATGCTAGCATGTGGGGGAGATTTGTTAGACCTAAATTGACAAGCATATAAGATAGAAGATAACGACATAGTAGTACAGATGAAAAAGAAGAATATACCACTGAAGAAAAACATAATAAACCCCTTAGAGCATTAGGTTTTTTATATCAATAATCCTAATACGCAAGGAATGGATCCTATATAAGGTTAAGGGTTCGATCAAAAGTGGGTTCACCAAAATGTTTAACCTTAAATTAAATTTCAGGTCAATTTAATTAGGTGTGGATTAGATTTGAGTTGATTTACAAATATTACACAAATGTTACAATATGAATATTAACTCATAATTACAACACAAATCAGATAGAAATAATTTGCATGAACTAATCAACCTAACATACAATCAAAAGTAAAAAACGTATGTATAGAATCACTCAGTTTCTTTCAAATGATTTTTGGAAAGATATGGGACTATGCAACAGTGAAATTAGGAGATCTTAACCAAACTAAACTTCACAACTAAAATTGGAACTGTGAATCTATATGGGTCAAGACCATACAACTTATTCATGACAGCCTTCTTCCTGGTTTTATCTATTTGGAACTGTTCTGAGTCATTTTCTGTAACTTTTTGGGTTGGCCTTCTTCCTGGTTTTGTTTATTGTTGTTAAACCATAGTTTTCACACATGCACCAAGACTCTCTGAATTGACTAAACATCATCTCAAACCCTATTCATGAATGAATATACCTACAAAACAAACATTAGAAGGATTGTAGGCACCCCCATACACCGCCGACATTGGCACTACTCCAAATAGGCCTCAATCGCATGTCATTCTCTACATAGCATGTAATATCTAGATAGATCCATAATATTTGGCATTTTCTTTAACCATGCACACTTTGACTTGGATCTTGATACAATACTTGGAGAGAGGATGTTGGAGAGATTTTAGATGAGAGATATGGTTGCCTTAACTTGGTTCGTAGCTTCAAAAGTAATGTGGGTGATGCCCTAATTACTGCAAATATGTTATTACAAGATTTAGGGATCTTTGAATGTCTTTTACAAGTGTATAAAGTGAGTGCTCTAGTGTATTTCCTTAAAGAGTTCTAAGTTAGAAAATGAGGTAGTTTTTACTTGCTTATATAGGGTTCCCTAGATGATTAATCTAAGAAAGGTCGACCCGAATTAATTATAAGACCCAAAGAAATATGTCAATTTGAAAGTGCATTTGGAAGACATGTCAGTCCAAGACCATAATAAAAATGAACTTTGGGGCCCAACTTCAAGCCATGTGGCACTAATTTTTGTTCCTGCATATTCAGGTAATTATTTCTCTACTCAACCATCTTGGCACCCAGCTTCACGTAATTATGCTACACGATGCAATTCAGGATTTCCTACCTTAGATAATTTCCATTTAAGCTCAAGGCCCAAGATCACAACACATGTCACACATGTGGAGGCCACCCAACTTCACAAGATCATATTGTGTGGCACATTTCATCTTCTAGGATCCTTTTCATGCCTTAATCAATTTCATCATTGGTAAAAAACTAAGTGGAACCTTTTCTTCACTTAACATAACATTCATTTTCTATATAAAGATCATCATGGCCCTCTTGGCAAATGTGGGATTAATCTTCAAAGTCAAAAGCAAAGGCGTCCTCCATTGATGAGATTCAAGCATGATTGTGTTGAACCAAAGGAAAACAAAGATCTTCCCAAGGCTCTAACTTGATTATAAATGTAATGTAGATGCTCCAAAAAATCCCAAGGTCGATTGTGTAGACACTACAAAGCTAAATTCACCTCAAAACCAACCATAAAGAAGAGAAAAGTTAGAAAAATGGATGTAGCATTGAATGGATGAACATTGGCAAAGATAACAGTGTTCTATGCTTAAACCCTTTCAAAAATCTTCTTGTAAGCTGGTAAAATATATACATACCACAAAAATCCAAAAAGATACCATAAAAGCTCTTTAAAATATGAGAAAACAGGGGAAATGTAGTTTAACTGCACAAAATAGAGCATAAGGCTCATTTTGTCAACAGTTTTGGTGACTCACACAGGGTCATTAATTGATTGCTAAATGAAAATATCAGTAGTATTTTCATCCATTGGGCATGGAGTCTGCATGAAACACCTTAATTCTCACAAAAGAAGTTTGGAAACTTTTTAAACCTTTCTTTATTCTCTATTTTGGAACTCTACCAATAACAACTTCTGAACATGTCTTCAAAAGATTGGCTCAACATAAATTATGTACAAAATTAAAACACAAGCAGTTCCCAAATGGAAAATAAAGGGTGTGCAACAACACGAGTTATGCAAAAAGCAAAATAAAACAACCTATATCAATAGCTTTAAAAACAGTACTATACAAAGTCACAAACGGGTTGCGAGAAGTAACTTCCCTTTTCGACAAAATACAACCATGGGATTATTTTTCAAACACCCATGGAAAGTGAGAGGAGTGAAAATAGGGTCTACAACTACTATTTCTCTAAAATATCATCTCCAATGAAAGTACGCACCTCTTCTTGATGTGTTCTTTGTTTGTGAAGGTGTATCATATCAACCTTATAGCTCTTCCTCATGCTTTGAAGTGGGCATCAATGGTGTCATTTTTGATTGAGGCTTTGAAATAGCTATGTGTCTAATCAGACACCCATTTCTCAAATCCAAGGGCCCATATTATCCTTTTAGGTTTTCATGGTCATCCTTGTGCTCAGCTTCATTAACAAATCTTGTGAGCGCATCAACATCCTCAGCCTTTCTTCCTTAAACATAGATTTGGTAGGCTCATCCTTGTCTTCACGGAGAGGTTTTATGAGCTCATTTCCCTCTTCATCTAAGGCTTCAGGATCTGATAGGCTAATGATGTCATTCCATCTAAGTTGTTCAAGTGGAGAAAAAATATCCTCATTGTACGCATCACCAATGGAAAGCATAAGGCCTTCAAAAAAAAATTCCTCTATGAAATTCTTCCTCTCTTCGCTAGGAGATATATCTTCTCGAATTGCAGGATATGTGCAGTCCTACTATGGGGCTTGGGGCCTCATTTGATCTTCTTCAGCCTTAAACACAAGGCTTGTGCGCTCACTCTCTTTCTCCTCTTCCCTTTGGATTTCTATTTGATCAATCTTTTTGTTCAACATCACCTTCAATTCTTTAACATTGTAGTCTCCAATTATTTTAACAAGCTCCAAAAAAAATGAGTCGTGCTCATCTTCTTTCTCCATTTCATGCTTGATCTAATCATAATAGGTGTCCAAAGACACTTTTTTCTCCTTTTCAGGATCATTCTTCTTATCCTCTTGCTTCATCTCATTCTCCTTGTCTGACAACTCATCTTATTGCTCCATTAGAACATTATAGACAGTAGGGAGCTCTTGGATGACCTAAAATATGACTTCATCATCGTTTACATGGTCATTCCACCATGAAATACCTATCTCCTTGTCTCCAATGATGAAGTCTATCTCAACAGGACAAGGTATCCTTACAAAAGGTTGGCTGCAACTAAGCTCCTCAGGTTGTCTCTCCAAATGTTGTGGTAAATGTTCTTTCGTGTGCTCTTACTTCAGCAACTCAAAGGAAATTGAAAACTTATTTTTGATTTTATCTTCCTCGTGAAATTGTTCAAGGTTGGCAGCACAAGAAAGGAGGCTTGTATACGTATTACTCCATTGGAGCTCTTTCGACAAGCCTTGGTTGGTTGCAACGGGTAGTGGATGGATGTAAAATTGTTGTGAATGGAGGGGGATAGGAGATTTTTTTTAATGAGCTAAGTGTTGCACAAGGAGAGGTATGGGAGAACTCATAAAATGGAGGAATGCATGAATTTTAGGTTGAGATTGTAGGGGTTCATATGATCCAGCGAGTGGATCATCATGTTTCAGGGGAAGAAAAATCTCATTAGAGCTCAAAAAGGAAGGGAAAACATGTTCTCTAGGCTAAGAGGGTTGCAGGTGATCAAATGACTAAGTAGGTGGACTATGAGAGCATGGAAAAGTATTACCCCATTGACAAGGGTGTTTTAGACCAAACTGCTTGACCTACATTTTTCCAATCAAATTTTTCACCTTCCTCGTGTTTTCCTCCATGGCTTTTATCTTTTGCTACATCTAGGATGAAGCTAGCTTTAACCTCTACATACTCCTGCCCCTAAAAACCACCATAGTAAGAAATATATTCATATGCATAAGTTTGATTTGGTGCACAAGCCTATCTATCATGAAAATTTTCAGATCCTTGGCAGTTCGGGAAGCCATGATTATAATCAGGGTAGGGCGTAGGAGTAATGTATTTTTATTGTGTGGAAAGGTGGAAAAGAGTTCCAATGGGTAAACGAATAGGCCATGAAAATTTAATTACATTGAAATAATGAAGGGAAGGGATGGATATGGTGTGTAGATGAGAGAATTGGATTGGTGAAGTGAGTGGAGTCACTATGTGCTTGGAAAGATGGTTTAAAAAAATGAGCTAAAAACACAAAAACTTAGTTGTAAAAACACAAAAACAACATTCTTCTATTAGCAAATATTCCAATTTTAAAAGCAAGAACATTGTTGTCCCACCATGTGTGCCAAAAAAAAAATTGACTGTTAGAAATGTGCGCCCAGGGACAAGCAATTTTCGGAGTACCTCCATAAACGTGGTACATTGGCTCATGTATGATGGAAAAGTGACATGCGAGCATGGGAATCTACAAGTAACCTTTCCTCGCACCCGACCTCCCGAGGTCGTGCCGAGACAGCCGGTGGGGATGGAATATACGTGGGGTATAGGCAAACTAGTCAGGTAATCTTATATCTTCAACACGCACTAATGGAATCTACGAATCTAAGGCAAAGAAGGCCCTCTTAACTTGAACTGGCGTGATAGATCAGTCGGCGAGGATGACTGCTCGAAGGCTCCAATCAATATTGAGCTCTAACGTAATCTGATCTATAGGTTGTGGGATATGGGGAAAATGACCTGGAATTGTTTCATGTATTTCTCCAAACAGGGTCATATGATGGATTATGGGTACAGTGGATTCTATGGTCGATTCTCCGGTCTAGTCCAGAAATCCTTAGCTTCGTTAGCTGCTATATCTAACAAGGATAATTGTGTGATAATGGTTGGTGGAAGTGGAGTGGATCTAAATACTAATGTGCGTAAGCCAGAATCTACGTCTGATTAACCTGTGGACTCGTTGGGTTGTGGGATTTGTGGATCACAACCGTAGATTCGTGGTTGTTGTGGACCTGTTATGGTCATACGTGGAATCAATTCCTAATTGCTAATATCTAGTAGTTGTATGCCTTTTCGGCCTTTATATTTAGAACTAAAAGTTGTGCAACTTTCTCATAGTACCTTACAGGGGTTCTAGTAACCTAAATTCGTAAGCTAGTGTCTATGTCAATGAGAATGTCTCATGCGTCTGGCTGTGGGATGAAAGGATCACAACCGAACGTTTTCTCTCTTTCAGGCTCTTCTACAGTCCTATGGATAGTTATCTAGGGTAACCTGTAGTTTGGTTGGTTTGACCAAAACATGTGTGCTTGTTCATCTTCTATATTTAACCCTCGTAACTGTGAGCTGATCTATTGTAAGTCTGTTGTTATTCGGAAGAATTGGATTCTAAGATTCTGATATATATCAGTTATTACTGTAACAAGATTGCATTGAGGCACGATTAGCTCGAACATGTATTCTTTGGGCTCCCTAGGTCCCGTGATTGTCATGCAAAAGGAAATGATATAAATCTAACTAATGACATAATAAACTAACTATGCAAGATACATCTATGTATATTCTTCTATTTTGTATGTTTGATAAACTATTGAAGAGAATTGAAAGAGAAACCATTTCAAATATATCTAGAAGTTGACAACTAAACTAATAACGAAATTAAAACAAACAAAGCAGCTGAGTATAGCTACTTGCCTATGTAGTTGTAAATCTATTCTAAATAACGAGATAACTAATCTAATCTATTTGAAAGACTCTCGATCCTACCTCAGAAGTGAGGAGTGAATCATAGTTTCGCATAAACTATCAATCCCCGCAGCTTCCCCGGTAATATCGAAAGTGAGATTAACTGAAATGAAATGATTGACTACTCTATTTGATATATTTTAACTAGAACTTTGAAATCTTGAACCTGGATTTTGCATAACAGTGGCGAATCCGGTTGTGTGTGGCTTTGTCCCCTCGGTGTGATCTCCTCGTTCCTTCGTGCTCACGTGCATCTAGAAAAGTGTGTAATGCTAGCATCAACAGAAGTAGGTATTGGGACAGTGGCAGCTTAGGATGCAGACTGAATACAATGCGAGTAGGAGAGGGATAGCACAAGAGAACAGAGCTTGGCTTATGCAATTCCTAGTGAGATTTATTGCGAGTCATACAGCATAAAACGTCCAGAACCTAAAACTATCCTGTTTGACGAACAAGACCTGTAACTTTAATGGCTTGCTAATAAAAATCAAACTATCATATTCCAATGAATTGCATGAAATAGTAACAACATTAGCACAAGAAGATTATGTGGTTTCCTAACAGCTAAACAACACTAACCATGCATGCAACAAATAAAACTATGAATCCTAAGCAAAATTGAAAGACTAAGCTATTGAAATGAGAAATTCAGAGGTAAATTTTGAGGAGCCATTTGCTTGAGCACAAGCCAGCTATTTATAGAATTCCCATTTACCCAAAGGTGAAAACCAAATTGAACTCTTTAACCAAAAAACAATGCAAAAACACTATTCCAAGGAACCAGAATCATAAATACAAGCAAAGGCGGTGAAAAAAGTTGGTAAACGTTTAAATTTATGTGAGTCGCGTTGAAAAGAACATTCTGGAAAATACGTGAAGGACCGCCGCCCAGAGCAGGGCGGCGGTTTCGTCACTGAAGACTAAAATGCAAAGAAAAGGAGGGGAGAATAGAAAACAAAGCACACAGGGGCTAAGCAGGGCATGCGGGATGTTAACGCATACTTGGAGAGCTTTTCCAGATCCCAAACACCTTGCGAGGAGACCTGTATCATCATTAGGGCACATGTAACTGTGTTCTGGCAGTGCAGTACCCTACAATTTTTGGTACGTATGTATTGCCCCCTCGGAGAAGCATTTTAGCCATGAAGGGGCATAGAATGGTGGGTCCGAGTATGGCGGTCCTGAAATGGGAAGTTAAAATTTATACTTGATACGCCCGTGTGTCAAAATGACGCCCTTTGAGATTCCAGCTACCTGCAAAATGAAAAGAGGACTCAAGTGCAGATAGATAAAATAGATCAAAAAATAAACACTAAAATAATATGAAATGAGGACGTATCATTTTTGCGGGGATAAGAACTTACCTCTGTCGGTGCTCCAAACCTACGAAAAGGGGCATTCAAAACAAGTCAGGATGCTATATATATAAAAGTGGGCCCATTTTCCTATTCATTTATGCGTGTCAATTTGATTGATTTTGAGCTCTGGGACCCACGGTGATGGTTTCTGGCGAGAGTATAGTCAAAACGTTTGGGACGAGATTGTGATCATGCCTCCGCGAGTGGAACACCGACCCGTGAGATCACAAGTTATTTTTTCTCGATTTACCGTTTTTATCCCCAAATCTTAAAATGGTGAAATCTTTGTCATGGGGGGATTATTTTTGAAAATGTCAGTTTTAATAGGGTCATTTAGGGGGGGTGTCTAATGGGTAGGCTTTGTTTTGGTCAAAATGATCTTTGTTTTGTGTTTTTAGCCGTTTTTAGGGCATGTGACCCGCGTGGAAATTCGGGACATGATCGCCACCCTGAGCAGGGTGGCGGTTACACGACCACCGCCCTAATCAGGGTGGCGGTTACAAGACCGCCGCCTTTAAGGCACGATTACAAAACCACCGCCTTGCTCAGGGAAGCGGTCCTTCACAGAATGCCTAAATAATACTTGTTTGAATTTGTTTTTGCATTTCTAGCATTCTTATATGTTTTTATGATTTTTCCAATGTCATTTTGAATACTAACTTACTCCTTTTTGTGTGTTTTTGGGTGTATGCAGGCGAAGGAGGAGTATATCAGATGGAGCCGAGACAGAGAGTGTGACTGGCTTCCAGCAGTATTGGATGCACTTTCTCATGATGAGCAGGACACTCTTCAAAGGGCCAGTATATTGCGTATATCACGGGTCCCGCATGTTGCACCTTCTAGTCACATACTTTGTGACTTGTTTTCATATTGGGATGCTGATTGGAACACTTTCTAGTTTCCAGGAGTCAGTGGTGAGTGGACCATTACTTTGGAGGATGTTTACCGCATCTTGGGGGTCCCAATCATCAAGAGATGGCTCACACTTGAGACAACAGGGTCATGGGCTCAAATAGCACAGTGGGCTTCATATATGGGAGATGTAGTTATCTCCACTGGTTTGAAGAAGGGGGTGAGGGTCTGATCTATTCCTAGCCTACCTATCCCTTTGATTCGTCAGGCCATTATGGGGATCCTTGCCTCAAGATTGATCGGGGACAAGGGAGGAGACACTTTACTTTATTACTAGTCCCCCATCATTGCACAGATTGAGGTACATGGCCAGATTTATGCCTGGGGAGCCGAAATTCTTGGGACCACTTATCATGATCTATACCGGGTGGTTCATTTACAGGGGCAGTCATTGAGCCATCTGACCCTGGTTATGAGCTGGGTCTACGAGCGTTTCATCCCTTATGGGAGAGGTGTAGAGGTGGCGGATCCCGAAGCCGTGAGGGCAGCGAGATGGACAGATATGTCGGTGCTTAGAGCACCCCACCAGCCAATCACCTCCTTGACTACTGATGATATGGAGGCCACAGCCTATCAGGCCATGGTAGGGTTATGGGGCGAGGAGGCCCTCACTTTGATCTCTTGCTCTACCACAGGGCAGCTTGTGGATAGGATGGGGAAGGTGGAGACACATCCTTTTGCTCGAGTGCCTCAGCAGTTTGGCCTTCCTTACATTGGTATGCTTCCCCCAGTGGTGCCAGTGTTTAGATCGGTCCGGGAGGCTAGAGGAGGTCCTAGAGGCCAGGGTTGGATTGTTGTTACTTCTGGTGTCCCCATTGCAGCTAGGTGGGTGGTACGTGCTCGAGGGAGAGCCGGTGCTCCTCAGGCACCCTTACTTTAGATTGTTGTTGGTCCCGCCCATAGCAGCGACGACCCCATTGATATAGTTCTAAGTCTGAGGAGTTCACAGGGGGAGAGACAGAGGAGGAGACCGAAGCTGAGTTCAGTGAGTCGGGCGAAGAGGAGGACAGCGTCCTGAGTGGTATGACACTCAAGATATCTTACAGGCGAAGAGGGCGGAGCAAAGTGCGGAGAGGGTGACCCTAGCTTCAGAGGAGCCGCTTTCTCAGGGTTTGGGTAGAGAGGATGAGTCCGTAGTAGGACGTTATGTGGCCCTAAGCACAAGAGGAGTGCATCAGTCAGTGGTGGCATCTGTGGTAGGTGCTGACCCTAGGGATCCATCTTGGAGGCCCAGAGATCCGAGTGAGTTATCATCCTTCTCTTTAATGTTTGTTTAGGATTTCCTTAGTTGTTATCTCTCCTTTTGTTTACTTTTGTTTTTATCTTTTGATTATTTCTAATTTGTTTTCTCCTTTGCTTGCAGAGACTGCTGACGAGTGGCGAGACCTGATTCGCCGGGTATGCACTGATACCCTGATGATCCCCATGGAGAAGACCCATGCAGAGCTATCCGTGGATGCAGGGGAGCCCTCAGCAGCCGGTAGGCATACCGACATTTTTTTCCCTGTCTGGCATGTGGCCAGGATGGTGACTACCCTCCGTACCGAGTTGGTAGGATTCAGGACAGCAGAGCGCCTGATGAGGAGTCACTCTCATGGCGAGGCCGTAGCTGCTCCTCGAGACCGTGAGCCCTCCGTACACTCAGAGCGTCGACGCAGCCGGAGTCCTAGACATGGGTGTGCACCTTCAAAGGGATCTCATAGGGGTTGAGAGGCCGCATGGCTCTCTTAGATTGTTTATATGATGTATTTTGTATTTCCCAGGCTCTTTGAGCATTTTGACCATGTTTAGCACATGATGGCATTGTATAGGAAACTTGATTATATATATATATATATATTCTTTTTGGATCAGACTCTTGGTATCTATGATTTTGTGATTCATTTCCACATGTAAACTGTAATGTTGTTTTTATATGCTTTTCAGAATGTATGCAATGGAGAACAAATGATATAAGTGCTTTCTTTCTTTTTGTATTTCGTGATGCTGATATATGATAGTGTAGACACAATGTGATCTTGAACTTTAGTTTCTATAAGCAATTTTTTGGTACTTCATATGTGTTTTGACAAAATGAGATGATAAACCGGTATGATGAGTAGATGAACTTGCCCCGCTCTAACTCCACGAAACTAGTAAGATGCGAGGGCTAATCACTGAGAGCTAGAAAGGGCACAAGCTATGAAATTTGTTGAATGGTAGTGATGAGAGATAGACAAATATTTGGTGGAACCAAATTAGGATGCTACAAACCTACTCTACTCAAGTGACTCCATAGTTTAGAATGTTACTTGCTTTGCGGTTTATCTAGACTTAGATCCGTAGATGGCCACATGGTAGACAAAATCTGGTTTTCAGGGTTTTGAGCTCTCTTGGAATTTTGGACATCTAATTCATTTGTTTTTGACTTAAGATTGCAAAGGTTTATTTGAACCATTTGCTTATGACCTTCAACGTTTATTTGTCAAGAGGACCCCCTACACCTTGCCCCATGCTACTAGTAAGAAGCATGGGCTTATCACCATGGACAAGGTATAGGTGAGTAAGGGCATTCCCATCCTTTCCCAACCCTACGTCACTAGTAAGAGATGCAAGCTCATCACCGAAGGTTGGTAGGGCAAGGAAATGTGTAAAAATAAAAAAAATTGTTTGATCTATATTTGACTTGTTTATTTGAGCAAAATGTCAGTATGTTCTTATTTCCAAAGAGATATACGCATGGGATAGATGTGACACTATGAAGCTTCTAGAACAGACCATAGGCAAGACACCTATCCTAAGAAGAAACCAAAAGTGAGAACAAGCATGCAGACCTTGGTATGGTTACCGTTAAGACTTTGTCATATCTAGCTTTATATGGATGAAATGATTTTGAAATGGTGATAATGTTATGAAAATGAAGAAGTATGATTGGAATGCTAATGCCAATACCATCAGAATTTTGTAATGAATTGCTTTGAGAATAAGTTCCTTGATCACAAAATTGTACGAAACAAGTGGACAAAATGAACCTAACTACATGAAGATGCAATGTAGATATAATTATACAAATAGTGCTGGTCACTTATACATAGAATCGTTTAAGATGCAAGGAATTGACTATTTCGTTGAATTCCTCACCTTCCAGTGTACATAAGAGATATGCACCATTTCCATAGTCTTTTGTGACTTGGTATGGGCCCAACCATTTGGGCTAGAATTTCCTTCCTTCGCCGATCTTTTTATCGATCCTGTTGTCTAGTCTTAGAACTAGATCTCCTCATATATATCTCGTTCATAGACCTTTTTGTTATACTGCCGGCACATCCGGTCAGCATAAACTATATGTCGTTATTCAGTGTCTAACCTAACCTCATCTAGGATTTCTAGTTGGGAGAGACATACTTCTCTATAAGCGTCTTCATCCAAAATCCCTTGTAATGAGATGCGGAGACTAGGTATTTCAACTTCAAGTGGGAGAACTGCTTCTGCTCCGAATACCAATGAGAAAGGAGTTGCTCCTATGGGTGTTTTTATTGAGGTTCGGTGGGCCCACAAGGCCTGGTATAACTTTAAATGCCAATCTCATTTATTTTCTTTTACCGTTTTAAGGAGAATAGCTTTCAATGTTTTGTTTGTTGCTTCAGCATGTCCGTTGGCTTGAGGGTAATACAGGGAGGCTGTATGATGGTTTATTTTAAATTTACTACATAGCTCATGGACTTCATCGTTCTTAAAGGAAGTACCATTATCTGAGATAATGATTTGTGGGACACCGTACCTACAAATGATCTTGTTTAAACTAAACTTGGTGATCACGGAACCTGGTACAGTGGTAAGAGGCATAGCCTCTACCCATTTGGTAAAATACTCGGTGGCCGTGATTATGAAGTTATGGCCATCTTTAGATGAGGGAGAGAATTTCCCTATCAAATCTAGGCCCCATGTAGAAAAGGGCAATGGAGTTGCAATTGGTTGTAGAGCTTGTGCCGACATGTGAATCTCGTGGGAAAATTCTTGGCACTTGTGACACTTGCATACAAACTCTACTGCGTCGTGCTCTAGAGTGGGCCAGAAATAGCCCATCTGATGTATTTTGCGAGCGGTGGCGTGACCACCGAAGTGACCTCCACATATTCCATTATGAGATTCATGGAGAATCTTCTTGGATTCTTCTGCGTTAACACACCTTAGAAGCATTCCATCGAAAGCCTTACGATAGAGCACTTGCTCTATAATAACGTATTTAGCTAAGATAATGTGTAACCGCCTTCTTTGTTGCGGTGTAGCATCTTCTGGATATGTATGGTCCATGATATAATTAATAATATCAATATACCAAGGACATTCAGAGATGGGAGGTCTAGTTTCGATATAATATATGCATTCATCAGGAAAGTCCAGATCTACTAGATCGCCTCCGTCTAATGGGTTATCAGCTAACCAATCTACAATGATTTGTCCCTTAACGGACTTCTGGTTTACAAAAGTTAATTTGAATTCACCCATTAAGGTTATAAAGCGTCCAGGCTTCTTAGACAAGGACCCTTGCATGGCGAAAGTTCGTAAATGGTCTGTTTTTATAATGATTCTTGTTTCTTGGTTTAGCATGTAATGTCTTAAGCATTTGGTTGCAAAGACTATGGCGAGGCATTCTCGTTCTGCTTGTGTATAACATGTTTCATAGTCGAGCAACGTTTGACTAATGAAATAGATCGCACGTTCTCTCTTGTCATCATCTTCTTGGGCCAGCATGCAGGCTAGCGAGACATTGGTAGCTCGCGAATATAAGATTAAAGGGTGGTCTGGCTTAGGAGGCATTAGCGTAGGTGGTGACAACAAGAAACGCTTAACTACTTTGAAAGCTTCATTGCAGTCTTCGGTCCAATCAATACTATAATCTTTCTTGAGTAGATTGTTGATTGGATGGATGGAAAAGCTTAAATCTGGGATGAATCTTCGGATTGCACCGAGTTTCCCAAGAAACGACCTGATTCCAGATTCATCCGATGGTGGGATCATTTCAAGAACAGCCTAGATTTTGGCTGGGTCTACATCGATCCCTCGTGATGATATAATGTAACCTAGGAGCTTCCCTCTTATCACACCAAATACGCATTTTTTTGGGTTTAGTGTAACTCCGTATTCTATCAAACGTGAAAGAATGATGCGGAGCACTTCTAGGTGATCACAGCGCTTCCTGGCCTTGGCCAACAAGTCATCTACATAGGATTCCATGATTTTGTGAATAAGATCATGAAATATATATGTCATTGCCCGCTGGTATGTAGCGCTAGCGTTCTTGAGACCGAATGGCATAACAACGTAGCAATAGGTTCCCCAAGGAGTTATAAACGTGGTTTTGGCTTGGTCTTGTTTGGATATTCTGATTTGATTGTATCCTGAGAATCCATCCATGAGAGACAAAAGCTCAAACCCAGTTGTTGCGTCAACGATGACGTCAATGGATGGTAACGAGAAGTCTTCCTTGGGACACGCCTTGTTAATGTCTCGGAAGTCTATGCAGATGTGTATCTTCCCTTTTTTTTAGAACGGGGACGATATTAGATACCCACTGACAGTAATAAACCGGTTTGATGAATCTCACTTGGAGAAGCTTCATTACTTCTTCCTTCACCATGAGAGCTACCTTGGGTTTCATTGGTCTTGATTTTTGTTTAATTGGCTTTGCATCTGATTTGGTGACAAGGTTATGTACCGCAATGTGTGGTGCAATTCCCGTCATTTCTTTATAATTAAATGCAAAAGCCTTTTGATGTTCTCTGAGGATTCGAGTGTGTATTTCTATTTCTTCTGGAGTTAACGAAGATCCTAGTTTCAAGATCTTTGGTTCTTCCTCCGTTCCAATGTTAATATCAATTGTTTCCTTGATTAAAGAAGCGTTACCTTCTTCAAACTCAGGCAGAGCTGGAGGTAGTTCCAGATCTTCTCCATGCTCTACCGCGTATGTATCGAATTCCTTTTGTGGGGGAAGCTCTATCATGGGATTTCCAAAGTAAGAAGACGAATGTGGGATTAAGGACAAATCTACCACGTGATGGGTGAGATGTAACGCTGCATAGGCGTTTAAGTAATCAAGAGTGGCTCTATCACTATCAACATGATCTAATATAGTATATTTGTTCTCAGCTATGTTCGTTAAGAGAGGGTTTGACATTTTCTTCACTAATAGTTCAGTATGAAGGGATACCATGAAACGGGTATCCTCCAACTCACTGTTCGGAGTGAAGCGTGACGCTGAGGTTGCTATAGAATCTGTGAGAAGATTTTGTTCTCGTGGGATTGCTTCAATTGATATAGAGTCAAACTCTTTGCTCAAATCTAATACGGTTGTTTTGTAGAGCTATAAGTGTTCATCTCTGGTCTCATACACATCAGAGACTTGGTTTGCTACTAATGGGGAGTCTCCTAACACCCTGATGGCATTAACACCAAGCCTTTTAGCTATGATGAGACCAAGGAGGAGGGCTTCGTAGTCAACGCCATTGTTTTTACATTCAAAATTTAATTTAAAGGCGAATGGTAGGATTTTTCCTTCGGGTGAAGTAAAGATCACACCTACCCCAGCCCCATAACGACATCTAGCTCCATCGAAATGGAGAGTCCAATATTTAATTGGAAAGATGGAAGTTGGGACATTCGCTACGTCTATTTTGTCTGTTTCGGTTACTTCTACCATGCAGAGATCCTCTGTTGGAAGAGAACCAACACCTAGGGTATATCCCATGCCTACATAATCAAATCGCAGGAAAATTGGTAGATCATGTTCTAGCAATTCAACAACCTTTGCAGTAGTTCCTAATGATATTGTTTCTATAGTGTTAGCCTCATCCTTGAGGGCTGGGATATTCTTGATTAGGTTCGTAACTTTCTAACTCCGTTGTAGGTATCAACTTCTCTTTCGATTTTGCATCGGTGGGTTTATTAAGTTGGTTTGTTGGGAGTTCAAACTTAGAGTGAACGCCTGGCCTTTTCTTCAGGTCCACTAGGTGTATATCGAATGGTTTTAGATCACCTTTTGCTACAAATACCTTTCCTAAGTGTAAGAATCTTACTTCTTGGAATAACGTAGAAGGGATTGCTTTCATACGGTGTATCCACAGTCGGTCAAGGATCATATTATAGTTGGTTTCCCGATCTATAATATAAAACTCAGTGAGGATTGTTTTGGGTCCTAAGGTGACTGGTAGTATTATAGTTCCAATCGAAGTGGCCTTAAGGCTATCATATCCTCTTAGTGTATTCCGAGTCATGGAACAATTTGTTTCTCCATACCCTAGCTTTTGAAGGAAAGAGAAGGGGACTATGTTAACTGCTAACCCATCGTCAACAATTGCATGTTTAATGTAATTGTTATAAACCCACACTTGCAAATGTAAGGCTGGATCACCTCTGCATGCAATCTCAGCGTCTGTTGGCATTTTGTTTATTGCGAATATAAACTCGGTATCCCTATCTGGCTGCCCCGACGGGTGGATATCAAGGTCTATATGATTTACCTGTGTTTCGGGAGGTGGAGTGATGTTAATTAAATGACCTAAACCTAATGCTTCTAAAAGAGTAGCCCTGTGGGCAAGAGATTTCTTCAGTAAGACAAAAAAGAAGATGTGAGAGAAGGTTTTTGTTAGGTCATTAATTATATCATATGCACCTATGGGTTTTACTAATATTTGTTGGATGCTATCGATCTCTAGCGGGTAACTTGGATTTGGCTGAGAGGAATACTCTCGTGTCCTTGTTACAGCTTCTACGTGTAGTTCAGTGTCTAACTCCACTAAACCGACGATCTTGGGTCGCGGCTGACTTCCTAATTGTCGTGCAACTGGTGGATTTAGTGAAGTCAAGGCTTCATGATCATTGTTTCCTGTCATCACGCCCTTGTTCGTCCCATTTGGATTTAATTTGTTTTTATCGTGATTTGGGAGCGGATCGTTGAAGATCTTGAGGGGTGCATTTTGAGGGGAGAGTTCTCCAATGAAAGTATTTGGCGCAGGTGATGCAGGATCTGCCAAAAACATATCTATGAAAAGTTGTCTTTGTTCTTCTGGCAGACGTTGCATGAACTTATTGTAATCACAGTACGTTCTAGTGTTGTGGCCTCGAATTTTGTGAAAACCACAATATGAGTTGGGATAGTAATTTCTTGGTTGGTTGTTTGGCACATATTGTGGTCCAAAGCTCTGATTAAACCGTTGACTATTAAATTTTTGCGTTTGTTGTCTTTGGTTTTGGTTTCGATATCCAGTTGAATTTTGACTTGGACCGTGTGTTTAGGTTTGCCTTTGTTGTTGTTGTTTTTGTTGTTTTTGTTGTGGATGATTAAAATCCATTGTATTGATTATTGGGGTAAAATTGTTGTTTCGTTGATTGTTAATCAGTGGTGGAGTATTTACAACATTTGCCTTTTTAGCTTGGTCAGTTACTCCATCTGTTGTTACACTGCGATTTTTGTTAAGGATATTAGGTCCTTGATTGACGTTTGCGGTAGTAGGATAAGTCATAGTATTTTGGATAGGGGTGATTAACCTTGCATTTGTTCCATATGTCTTGCGACCACTATCTATTGCTGCTTGATCTATTCGGAGAGCGCTCTCAAGTACTTCATCGTAAATCCTAAGTGGGAACTTCTGGACTTCTTCCTTTACCTCTCTGCTAAGAGAATGAAGGAATAAATTGCATAGTTCCATTTGGTCCATATTTGGAGCACTGGCCGAAGAATAAAGGACTGTACGCCATCTTTGGATGAAGTGAGCAACATATTCATTGTGTTCTTGTTTGATGTGCAAGAATTCCCTAATTCCTGTTCTCAAAAGTTTGTTCATGTCAAATGCCTTAATGAACTCTAAAACGAGTTGTTTAAACGAATGGTTGGAAGCTTCAAGTATTCTGTAATACCAATCGAGGGCAATGCCTTCTAAAGTTTTGGGGAATATTTTAACAACAACCCCATCCCAAGGGAGCAGTTCTCGAATGGCTGTGGCATAGGCCTTAATGTGTGCATTCGGGTCTCCTTCCCCTTTATATTTGGGTAAATCAGGAAGAGGTATTGGAAGCATGACGCTTCGTATAGTGAAGTCTAAGGGTTCTTTCAAATATTCAGAATAAGTCCCTATCGCATAGGTTTCAACTATCGATGGCGTCTACTAAGGGGGGGGAGGTGGAATGGGTTGTTGATATGGCATGGCGTATGAGTTTGTAGGGACATAAGGAAATCCATGTGGTTGAGTGACCATGCTAGGAGAAGAGAACATATCTCCCTGCGGTGATTTGGAATACATGTTCAAGTATGGAGGAGTATTGCCTAGGAATGGATTATTTTGTGCTAGACCGGGAGGTATCATATTTTCCACTGGAATGGTGTTAGAAACGGTGGTTCTAGTTGGTGTTTGTTGTGAATACTAAGGAGGCATGCCCAATGTGCATATTCCTGTGAGGAGGGCATTTCCTATAGGGAGTGGCATGGAGGTGTTTTCTTGAAAAGAGACCTCGGGTTGTGTTTGTAGACTTCCTATAGGTGGGTACATATTCTGAGAGCGTTGTTTATTCCTGGTATAGCGCATAGAATGTTCATCATCTAAAAACAGGTATGGATCCGATTGTCTACTAATTTGTGGTCTAAGCAATACCTGAGGAGACGAACCAGATTCTCCCGTAAACATCATGTTGTTCGAGCCTGAAGGCTCTGGGTGTTGCGTTTGAGCGAGCTGATCCAACTCCTCTATTGTGAAAGAAGATATATATCTAGCCCTTGGGGGCGGAGTTTGTGTTGACAATTGATTAGTTGAATAGTTGTCACACCATGTTGAGAGTGAGGGTGATGGTTGTCTATTCAGTTGATCGTAATATGCTTCAAGACCTAGGAGAGGTCTTCCATATGCGTAGAATCCTGACATATTCGGGGGGTATATGAATACCCGCAGAATAATGGGAAAGAGCGAAGGTGGATGGAAGAAATATGACTTCGAACCAGAAAGTCGGAAGTTTCACGTCGGGTTCACCAATTTTGTACGATGGAAAAGTGACAAGCGAGCATGGGAATCTACAAGTAACCTTTCCTCGCACCCAACCTCCCGAGGTCGTGCCGAGACACCCGGTGGGGATGGAATATACGTGGGGTATAGGCAAACTAGTCAGGTAATCTTATATCTTTGACACGCACTAATGGAATTTGTGAATCTAAGGCAAAGAAGGCCCTCCTAACCTGAACTAGCATGATAGATCGGTCGGCGAGGATGGCTGCTTGAAGGCTCCAATCAATATCGAGCTCTGGCATGATCTGATCTATAGGTTGTGGGATACGAGGAAAATGACCTGTAATTATTTCATGTATTTCTCCAGACAGGGTCATATGATGGATTATGGGTACAGTGGATTCTATGGTCAATTCTTTGGTCTAGTCCAGAAATCCTTAGCTTTGTTAATTGTTATATCTAATAAGGATAATTGTGTGATAATGGTTGGTGGAAGTGGAGTGGATCTAAATACTAATGTGCGTAAGCCAGTATCTACGTCAGATTGACCTGTGGACTCGTTGGGTTGTGGGATTTGTGGATCACAACCGTAGATTCGTGGTTTTTGTGGACCTGCTATGGTCATACGCGGAATCAATTCCTAATTCCTAATATCCAGTAGTCGTATGCCTTTTCGGCCTTTATATTTAGAACTAAAAGTTGTGCAACTTTCTCAGAGTACCTTACAGGCGTTCTAGCAACCTGAATTCGTAAGCTAGTGTCTATGTCAGTGAGAATGTCTCCTGCGTCTGGCTGTGGGATGAAAGGATCACAACCGAATGTTTTCTCTCTTTCAGGCCCTTCTACAGTCATGCGGATAGTTATCTAGGGTAACCTGTAGTTTGGCTAGTTTGACCAAAACGTGTGTGCTTGGTCGTCTTCTATATTTAACCCTCTTAACTGTGAGTTGATTTGTTGTAAGTTTGTTGTTGTTCGGAAGACTTTGATTCTAAGATTCTGATCTATATCAGCTATTGATGTAACAAGATTGGGTTGAGGCACGATTGGCTCGAATACATATTCTCTGGGCTCCCTAGGTCCCGCGATTGTCATGCAAAAGGAAATGATATAAATCTAACTAATGACAAAATAAACTAACTATGCAAGATACATCTATGTATATTCTTCTATTTTGTATGTTTGATAAACTATTGAACAGAATTGAAAGAGCAACCATTTCAAATATATCTAGAAATTGACAACTAAACTAATAACGAAATTAAAACAAACAAAGCAGCCGAGTATAGCTACTTGCCTGTGTAGTTGTAAATTTGTTCTTAATAACCAGATAACTAATCTAATCTATTTGAAAGACTCTCGATCCTACCTCAGAAGTGAGGAGTGAATCATAGTTTCTCATAAACTATCAATCCCCATAGCTTCCCCGGAAATATCGAAAGTGAGATTAACTGAAATGAAATGATTGTCTACTCTATTTGATATGTTTTACCTAGAAATTTGAAAGCTTGAACCTAGATTTTGCATAATAGTGGCGAATCCGGTTGTGTGTGGCTTTGTCCCCTCGGTGTGATCTCCTCGTTCCTTCGTGCTCACGTGGATCCAGAAAAGCTTGTAATGCTAGCATCAACAGAAGTAGGTATTGGGACAGTGGCAGCTTAGGATGCAGACTGAATACAATGCGAGTAGGAGAGGGATAGCGCAAGAGAACAGAGCTTGGCTTATGCAATTCCTAGCGAGATTTATTGCGAGTCATACAACATAAAATGTCCAGAACCTGAAACTATCTTGTTTGACGAACAAGACCTGCAACTTTAATGGCTTCCTACTAAAAATCAAACTATCCTATTCCAATGAATTGCATGAAACAGTAACAACATTAGCACAAGAAGATTATGTGGTTTCCTAATAGCTAAACAACACTAACCATGCATACAACAAATAAAACTATGAATCCTAAGCAAAATTGAAAGACTAAGCTATTGAAATGAGAAATTGAGAGGCAAATTTTGAGGGGCCATTTGCTTGAGCACAAGCCAGCTATTTATAGAATTCCCATTTACCCAAAGGTGAAAACCAAATTGAACTCTTTAACCATAAACAATGTAAAAAGACTATTCCAGGGAACCAGAATCATAAATACAAGCAAAGGCGGTGAAAAAGGCTAGAAAACATTGAAATTTACGTGAGTCGCATTAAAAAGAACATTCTGGAAAACGCGTGAAGGACCACCGCCCTAAGCAGAGCGGCAGTTACGTCACTGAAGACCAAAATGCAAAGAAAAGGAGGGGAGAAGAGAAAACAAAGCACGGAGGGGCTAAACGGGGCATGCGGGATGTTAACGCATACTTGAAGAGCTTTTCCGGATCCTAAACACCTTGCGACGAGACCTGTATCATCATTGGGGCACATGTAACTATGTTCCGACGTTGCAGTACCCTACAATTTTGGGTACGTACAGCTCCTTTAAGGAAAACCTCCAAAGATAGTTGGCCCTAATCCTAAACTATCCTAATGTTGTCACTTGCTTAAGCTAGTCTAACAATTACAGGGCAAAGGGGAGAGAAAACATGAAAATAAAAGGGGTGGTAATTGTAAAAAATAGAAAGGGAATCACTCTCTTCCTCTCATTTTGGATACGGTGCATGAGAACCTTATAGTTGTAACCCACACACAATATAACCCACAGAGATTAGAAGGCAAGAGGCCAATTAACACAACAATGAAGGGCATATATAAGCCACAATCATAATTATATTAGTGTTTATAGTATGCGCAATCTATTACAATGGGAGTGAGGCATTAGACACATTGCAATATTTCAATATAGAAGCCAAGGAAACAAGGAAATGGTGGGAACTCATAAGGGAAGAGTTTCGCTGCATCTAGATGCGAGGAACCACCTCTTTTTACAATGATTTTTTTACATTTATAACAATGGAGAAGAGGAAATATAGAGGAGGGAAATTTTCAAACTTTGAGGCCAAAAGCCCGCCCAAAATGTGGTTGTACGCGATAAATCATCCGGCTCTGAATCCCAACTATAAAAATCCTATGTAGAAGAATGTCAGACCTCAAATCTTTTGAATGTGGGCAATGCATTGACATAAAATATGTTTATTTGTTGAAACAAGGTGTTGGACCCAAGAAATGGCCTCCATGGAGTTTTGAAACCTCCTCTAACTTGCATTGAAAAAAGGAAAACAATTGTAGGAGCTTTGGTTCTGTATTGCTCGTAACACACAATGGTTCAAGGCCTAAGACATATTCCATTTTATGGCATTTTCAAGGAGCTCTTCAATGAATCCACTCTTGCATGAGGTGCCCTTAATCAAAAGATATGGCCCAAAAACTAGAGATTTGTTGCCCACCCACGCCTTTTAAACTTTGAGGAAAATTTTAACTTTAAACTATAGTCACCTCCTCCTTTCCTCATTGGGCCACATGGCAAGCTCTGATTGGTTTCTTATTTGGTGTCACATGGTCATCTCTCATTGGCCACTTCAAAAGGTCATCACCCATCTCTATTTTAGCCTTATGATTGGTGAATCCATGAATTCGTGAATGTGGAAATCTTTGATTAGCCTCTGCCTTGACTAACTTCCATCTGAACTCGGAGCCACGTGTCACCCATTCAGGTCTCTACATTGTGCCAACTTTATGGACTTTGTGGCATGAAACCAATTGGCCTGAATTTTTAGTTCTTGAGGGCCTCAGACTATTCTTTTATCTGCCTCTACTCTTCACGGTACTTGACTTCACGGGATCACACCGCATGGCACAATTTCGTCTTCCAAACTATCCTCATCTCTATGGACTCTAGGGCCCGAATTTGTGCCACATGGCACTAATTCATGTGTCAACATATTCAGTTAACCACTGCTACGCTCAACCTTCTCGGCGATCAACTTCACAGAATCGCACCACATGGTGCAATCTCAACTTTCCTACCTTAGCCGATTTATGCCTAAGCTCAAGGCCCAATATTGCAACACGTGTCGCCCATGTAGAGGCCACTCAACTTCACAGGAAATCCCCACGTGGTGCAATCCAATTTTTGGGATCCTTTTCAACCCTTAGTCGATTTTATTCATCCAAAAACTAAGTGAAACCTTTGCTCCACTTAACATAAAACTAATTTTCTATATGAAGCCCACTACAACCCTCTCAACAAATGTGGGATTAATCCTCAAATTCAAAAACAATGGGAGCCACCATTGAAGAGCTTCAAGCACAATTGTGTTGAACTAAAGGCAAACCGAGCTCCGCCCAAAGCTCTAACTTGACTATAAATGCAACATAGAGGCTCCAAACAATCCAAAGGCCGATTGTGTAGACACTACAACGCTGAACTTGCCTCAAAATTAGTTGCAAAGAAGTGAAAAGTTGGAAAAAGAGATTGTTAGGAAAATCTTGGTTTAGCGCAACACATGGAGATATATATTTATAGATGGTAAATATATGAGTGATAGTAATTAGTAAATGTTATTGTATATCATTGGTTATATGGTTAGGATAATAAAACAACAAAGGGTATTTGGGTTGAGTGGTTGAAACCATACACTCGTATGGTTTAGTATAGAGACAAAAGTGGTTTCCTGATATTAAGAAAATCATATCCTATAAATATGGGTGCATATGTATTGCGAAAGATTCAAGTTAATAATATTGTGCTTTGTGTTAATTGTATTTCTCCTTTGTATTTGTCCGGCTCACCTGCAATAACTCTACTCTCCCTCTTCATCTGGTATCAAAGCAGTCTAGTTCCTCTGCTATGATGGAAGTTTGAATTTTCGCATGGGGCAGATCTCTTTTCTTTAATGCCCCAGTGTATGGTGTTGCCATATCATCTCTCCACCGTATAGTCTTCTTATGGATTGTGTTTTATTATTGGTGTCAAGTTTTGAACGACTTCATTAGATTAGCATTATATTGCATTGGTTTGAGATCTCCTCCACAATTTGGAGTTGCATTAATCAAATAAAATTTGTCTCTCCCTCAAAACAACACATGATTGGAAGGGTTGATTGTGAAGAGTTATAGCATGTTCACTTGCCTTTGCCTGCATTTGTTTATCCAACCGCCACAACATTTAGTCATCTTGTTGTCTCCAACTCAGATCTGGCGTCAGAGAAATATAAGTAAATTGAAATTCAAGCCACCTTATTCATGCCAAGTTTATTTCTTTTGCCCACGAGTACATCCATGTGGAGATCTGGACACATCAATTAAGATTTGAAAACTTTCAAAGAAGTTTTGTTGTATTCAGTTTGAAGGAGATTGCAGCAAGTATTATTGATTTGAGTATACAATGATTAGATCCACAAATCCACCTCCATCCATTCTGTCAAAAGATTTTGATCTTAGAAAATGCAATTGGTGAATTGGTGAATAATAGGTTATCAAGTACATTGTCGTCAATTGTCAAAATTGTTAAAAATAGTTTTGTTGTCGTCTTATCAAAGTCAAGTGTCGGGATTGTAAAAATTAAAAAAATTACCTTACAGACGCAATTTCGGTGGTGACCGACGTCCAGAAAAATAAAGTGTTTCACATTGCGAGGGAAGGAAAATAATAATCTCAATGTGGAAACAGTGCATCATGATCACATCCGGCTGAGTTAGCAGCATGACACTGGAGGATGGAGGAAAACAGAGGTTGGATGTCAATTAGCGACCTCTCGTCAGTCACCAACAACAGGGCTGCACGAAGTTGTGTTGACATTATTGTCGTGTGAGTTTTTGCAATGTGTTTATTTTTAGAGTTCCTATTTTGTGTGATTCTGGATGCTGGAAAAAGAGTTGTGCTAGAGCGCAGAAGACTGTCAGTGATCCTCTGACTCAAGTGATTCTCTGACTGGCGTACTTCATTGGAAGATGGTCTACTTGTGAATACGTTCACTTGCAATGGTGACCATGTGCAGCAAGATCTAACTAGCAAGTTTCGTTCAGTAGTATGTACTTTGATATAGTTTGTTTCTCAGTGTTCGTGTGTGGAAATTTCACATTGTGGGGGGGGAACATGACACCAATGTTTCATTTCCATTGGCAGTGGCAGTTTCCAATGGCCTAAAACGTCTAAAGTCAAGGGCAACTTCCAGTGGCAGTGGCAGTTTCCTTTGTTGTTCAAGATCGAGTGGCAGCAATCAATAGTAGTGGCTACAACTAGAACATTGTTATTCTTAGAGGTGGTAATGTAAAATCTTTCCAGTATATGTTCTATTGTTCTAGTATTGTGATAAGCGAGTTGTTTCCTATGTAATCTCCTAAAGGAAGAATGTGATGAGAGTCGATGATACTATTGCAACATCATGATATTGTGGTTGTTAGTAATCCACAAGAAAAACTATCCAGAGGTTGTTGATATTGTCCTTAAAACCATCAGTTGTGTGGTTGTGGGTTAGCCACTTGGAAAACCATCCAAAGGTTGTTAGAATTGTCCTAAAAACTATCCAGGTCATGAGCAAGCTATGAATCGGCACGTTGCAATACAAGGCAGGTTTTCCCCATGTTCGCACTAAGGGGGGAATGTTAGGAAAATCTTGGTTTAGCGCTACACATGGAGATATATATTTACAGATGGTAAATATATGAGTGATAGTAATTAGTAAATGTTATTGTATATCATTGGTTATATGGTTAGGATAATAAAACTTAGTATTTGGGTTGAGTGGTTGAAACCAACACTCGTATGGTTTAGTATAGAGACAAAAGTGGTATCCTGTTATTGAAAAAATCATATCCTATAAATATGGGTGCATATGTATTGTGAAAGATTCAAGTTAATAATATTGTGCTTCGTGTTAATTTGTATTTCTCCTTTGTATTTATTCAGCTCATCTGCAATAACTCTACTCTCCTTCTTCAGAGATGAACATTGGTGAAGGTAACACCATTCCATGCTCAAAACCCTTCAAAACTCTTTTTGCACGCTGTTAAAAGATCTGCAAATCATAAACATCCAAAAATAGACCACGAGTGCTTTTGGAAATGGGGGAAAATATAGGGAAATGTAATTCAGTTGCACAAAATAGAGCAAGAGGCTCATTTTGGCAACAATAATCTGGAAGTGATGTATGAGATGGCACAAGGGGAGAGGCCACACATCAATGTTTGGTGCTTAATGTCACCAAGAGACATATCTAAAGAATGAACATCCAAAGTAGGGATTACTAAAATGTCACAATTACAACCATAAATTTGTCTACAAGTTGCATAAAGCCGCATAATGTTGTCGAAATCAAAATATTGTGAAATTATAGCATGGGTTCATAACTCCCACTATTGTTGCTTTTGTGTAAGTGCACACATGTCAAGCAAAGTATTGCAAGTTCTATGAAATTATGAGCCACAACGTGAAATCTAGCAAATTGAAGAGAACCCAAATGCATACAATGTGGAGCAAATGCAACAACAAAGTTGACACCAGCACTGAAGTACGGAGAATTTTAAAAACAAGGTCAAATAACTTCTTAAATTTGCAAACAATATCACATCGCAAGGTACTATCAACAAACTCCAAAGATGCAAATATTGTATACTCACTACATAACACAAGAGAACCCCACCAAGGATTGTCCTGTATTGACGAAGCTTCAGGATAAGAAAGGGCGTTGTGGAGAAACCCATTTAGGATAACATAAACAAGATCAAATAAATTCTTGAATTTGCAGACAATCATACAACAAAGTACCATTAGCTAAGTCCCAAGATGCAATGCTTGTGTCCTCGCTACATAACACAAGAAAACCACACAGGGTGTTGACCTATATTGACAAAGCTTTACAAAGATAAGAAAGAGTGCAATGGCTATGCTTTCTAACTATGAAGCCTTTAGACCAGATTCATGTAGAGTTCACATTGACATGTCATTTCGACAAAAGATTGCAAAGTAGGGAACAAGGACTACCTCCACCCAAGTTCCCAATTGATGCGAAGGTCCAATTTTCTAAAGCAAAGGACAAATATCCCAACCCAACCAAAGAATTGAAGTAAGAAGTTGAATGAATAAACACGATGAAGAAGGAAACATGTAAGGACACATTGATTCATGCATAGTAATATGAAGAGGAAGATCGGAAAGAAGAGGAGTTGTTGAAGCAAAATTCAATAACACAACCATTGCATGGCATGTTGAGTTGTCTTCAGATAATATATAGGAGTGTCTTAAGCACATTGTAGATAATTGCAAACAATAACCACCACACGGGCACTACATAGATAAGCTAAGGGATTGTATAGCTTGCTTAAAGGATTTGTGCAAATACCACCAAAGTGCATTCTAAGACAGTTGAATGTTTCATTCAAAAAGCCTTGGGAGGTCAATGCCATCAAGACAAACTAAAGAACTAAGTCTTGTTGACTCAAATCTTTATTGAAAAGTCGCATATTTATGGCAAGTACCCTCTTGATAATATCAACGTTCTTTCAACACGATGTATTTTGTCCATTTTAAATGTGCTACATATAAAAATTCAGAAAAAACTAAACCAAAAAGAAACATAAGGATCTCAACAAGCCAATTTTCATTAGAGAATTTGTGAAATAGTAGCTATTGCACATGGAATGTGGAGCCACGAAATAACTGTTAATGTAAATCGTGCTGCATAAAAAGTTAAAATTCTAAGAATTAACATCTCACGTAAAAGAGGTACACAATGCAATCCTAAAAAAAGAGTGAATTAGACAAGTGAAGCACCTAGTGAAAATACTTCGAAGTAGAAAATCAAAAACAAATATATCATATCATAAATGTTGAAAATATTAGCACATAATGGTTATTTGATGCATGTTCCTCATTCTCGTATCAAGCATGTCCGTAAACAAAGCAGTTCTACAAGAGCAGGTTCATGCTATTGAAGATACAAAAGGCGAAGTACCAAAAGAAAATTCAAAAAAATATAGAATTGTGAGTTAAAAAATAAAGCTACACTACTAGTTGGAGCCTGTCATGCTCATCTAGAATAGTTGATTAAATTAAGAGAAGTAGTTATGCAATTAAATAACATTAAAGCAACACTGAAATATTCCTTTGAAAAATCTCTTCCAAAACAATAGGCTTTCCCTCATCAATATGAGTATTTTTTATACAAAAATAAGCTCGTATTAGAATTTTCATTTTCAAACATTGATTTTACACGATGTCTACCACAAAAACTCAATTAAGTATGTCTTAACAACATATGCTTTTGCGTGGAACTGAAAGGAAGAATATGTAATCATTGAACATCATGACTTCACTGGAAAGAGAGATAGGAGTGGATTGTTCTTTAGGCTCGATAGGACCAATTGGAAATCCTTGTGGTTTACTCAGAAGCGTGTATGACGACCCTTCAAGATGATTTCATCTAGCTTATGGTAAACTATAATACATTTCAAACATGCACAATAAATTCAGTCTAAAAAAAGAAAAACCAAGTGGAAGCAACTGCTTCTGACAGTACAGGTCAATTACCTTTTGCGACTTTGTGAGCAACAGTTGTCCATTCCCTCAAGACAAAGGAAGAGTTCATACAGATCATAAGGAAACTGTTATTGACCTTTTCAATTATGTAAGCAGAAGATATTGCATCATACTTAAAAGAAATCAAAATCCAAATAATTACTGCCAGCTTTTGAATCAATGTCAGTAAATTTCTTTTCACCAGAAGAAGCTGCTGGCGCTTTCTTTCCAGGAAAATCGGTATCAAAAGGCTTCGGGATTTCAGGGGGAGTGGTGCACCTAATAAGCGCCCAATTTACACCCTCAAAGAAAGGATGTTGTTTGACTTCAGTTGCTCCACGCTTAAAAGCTAACCGATGTTGTGGCTCCTTCACCAATAAACCCCTGATCAAATCCCTGGCTGCAAAACTTACCGTAGGAGATTCAGGAAATCTGAGTGGTTGCCCTACCACATTAAAAAGTGTCGCGCGATTACCTGACCCCTTAAAGGGTGTCTTTCCAAACATAAGTTCATATAGAAATATTCCAAACGTCCACCAATCTACAGCACTCCCATGACCTTCTCCTTTAATAATCTCAGGGGCCAAATATTCATGTGTTCCTACAAACGACATAGAACGGGCACTCGTGGGCTCTGCAATAAGCTCTGGAAGAGGAGTCACTTGATTACCAACATCATTTTTGGGTTTTCGTACCTTCTTTGACTTGCTTGAAAACAAACGAGGTACAAAGCAAGTTGGCTGTATGCAAGTAGGCTGCACGCAGACTGGTTGGACACATGAGGGTTCAATGCAAGCAGGTTGAACGCAATATGCTGGAATTTTCTTCGATAATTCTACGTCAACAGACGATGACTTCACCAGTGTAGGACTAACAACACACCTCAAAGAGAGATCAAAATCTGACAGCATGATATGCCCATCCTCCCTTACAAGTACATTTTCTGGTTTGAGATCTCTGTAAACAACTCCCAGCATATGTAGGTATTCCAAAGCTAGAAGAACCTCTGCAACATAAAATCTGCAAATAATAATAGCAAGGGTTAACTGCCAAAAACGATTCATACTAAAATAAATTTCATGTAAATTTATTGATCACATCTTTGGAGATAACGTTTCTAACCAGTTATTTCTATGTTGCCAGGAAACGGAAACGGAAACGTGTACGAAATGCGGAAACGGCAATTTTCAAAAAACCTTGGATATGAAACGTTACAGGAAACGTCTGTTCAATATATTATTAAAATATATATGTGTGTGTGTGCATAGTACTCGTTTTAAAATTGTACTCCATACACCATAAGTGATAAGAATAACTGATAAAACACTCAAAATATTTTGATTCATTGAAATTATACATTATTATCATGTATACTTATCTCTAGGAGACTAGGACGTTTCGAAGGAGTTTCCGTTTCCGAAACGTTTCGGAAACGGAAACGGGGGGGCCCTAGGCGTTTCCTGGTAACAGAGAGTTATTTGTATCCAGCTATGGTAACCATCATATACATATGTAACAGCACACAAGGATGGTAACTGAATTTGGATTATTTGCCATGAGAACTTAAATTGGAGATACACCCATACCATTTTGGGCACTTCCATATATTTTATTCACCAATTGAAGCTAAGGATGTCAAACAAAGAGTCGATTTGACATGCAAATAGTGTCAAATCCAAGTGCCCTTCAGTTTAGTCTTACATTAAGATAATCCCTTCCAATAGAAAGTCTGAAGACCAAATCTGTTTGTGAACTTGACTGATACGATCAATTCTCGAACATTTGAACACTGCTGGAATAAACTCATAGAAGTTTCCTTCAGTGTCATCTTCCAAGTTTCAAAACATTAAAAATGTTCTTTGCGGAGTGATAACCAGCCACAGTCAGGGTTATTGGTGAGAACTAAATGTTGAGAAATCAATTCTTCTTATCTAATCTCAGGTAATGTCTAGGCTGAAGCTAACAGCAGAATTTTTTTTGTCGTGCAACTAGTATCCCGCATATCATATAGAATGAATTAGTCCACAGATAGTAAACGACTTTTTTTGTTGTACAATCCCCTAAAATTGAAAATTAAGTAGTGCATTTGGGTCAAGGTATGTAATTACTAATAAGCTGTCCTTCATGGGTGGTGAATTTTCAGTTAAATAGTTGAGAGGATCACAACAGTGTAAATAAGTTGCCTGAATTTTTGGAGTTTAGTTTTGGACAATGAAGGCTTTCAAGATTGATCCTCGCTGGCAAGGACTCCTTCAATTTGGTATTGACTCTTGCATTCTCTTTTATGTTAAACTTATTTTTTTATCAATCAAATACATACTCTTTCATCTTACATTAATAGAATTTTCTCATTACATATTGTTTTTATTGTTTTAGTTACTGTTTTAGTTGTTTATGCTATCATCTTTAGCCTTGATGGTTACATCCATGGTTCCTTAACTCCATACCCCGAACCCTGCGCATTAGAAAGAAGTTAATAACTTAATAGCATTCTTTTAGGTAGGTTTTCTGATGTAGTTTATTCCATGGAACCAACGAAGTACATGCATTTCTGAAGATGTCTTTAATATTCAGTTGTATGAATAGTTTATTTCAGAATTCTAAGCAATCCTGCTTTCTAAATGGACAGCAATTTAAGCATTAGAAATTGCAGTGCAGAGTTACAGACCTTTCCAGCGGTGATTATTTTATACTCAATCCTTTGATTGGTTTTTTTTTTGAGACAAAAGGAAGACACTTGGGAGGAAAATATTTCCATTGGCTCCCCCAACAACAATATTTCTGTTCCAGTTTATATCGTAGTCACGAGACTCAAACTGGGCACAAACTCGGCAGGCCAATTTTGGACTTGGACTCTACATAAAAAAACCGAACAAGTACTCTGCATTTTTTTTTTAAATCGATAGGTTAAAAATTGTTTTTAATGGTTTATTAAATTTGAACCGCTTTTTTATTTTTTATTTTTATTTTTGGCAGACTTGCAAATCTAACGGTTGGGACGGGCGAATCTCAGCTGTCAAACTCGGTTGAGTCTCCAAGCCAAGGCTGCAAACTTGCCAAGACTGACTCAGCTCATGATTTTGGTGAGTCTCATAAATGGGGTCTATATAATACTCTTCTGAACAGATGACACTAAAACTTGTTTCTTGAAAGACCACCTATATGCTGGAGAGGTAGTTACTGCGGGCCAGGTTTGACTATGCCATCCAAAGATTTTATCAAAATACTTACCTGAGAAAATAAAGTTTTTGCGTTATAAAACATATTTCATTCCAAGTCGGAACATCAGCAAGAGATGGGTTTATATTGTGATATATGTTACCAATACTAAATTTGAACAATAATTCATTATGTGGAAATTGTGCAGTCTTGCATTAAAGCATAGCAATGGTATATCCGCTACAACAAATAGACACAAAGTCAAAGTAGCCCACTATAAACAGAAATGGAAATAAGGAATATATATTTCGTTGCCAAACATCTTACCAAGGATATATACATTCCCACCCAAGAACCAAGGACAGGACTTCTTGTGTTCCACAGGATCATGTCCTCACCCCTCAGTTTTCAGTGGGGAGTGTAATTAAGAACCAACCTAGTGTTGCGAGGTTTGAAATTTATACTAAAGCCTATGTGATAGATAGACAACATAGTGGAAAGAACATAAACAAAGGTTTACTCCACTCAATTCTGTCGTATGTATAATAAACTTATGACTAGGGTGAAATTTCAATAGATAGAAGGAAGTTATATTAATGTGCTTAAAAGACCAAACTAGGTCAATGGGACTCAAATGTACAGCAAACATACATAGCAAGAATATTTAAAGCAACCTCCACCTATGAAAGCAAAAGAGATTTACCTAGAGAAGCGTAAACCCTAAAAAGAAACCAAAAAAAGTACAGCATTTGAAAATGAGTTTAGCCCCACAGAAGAGAAGAACAAAGAAACTTATGACTAGGGTGAAATTTCAATAGATAGAAAGAAGTTATTATATTAATGTGCTTAAAAGACCAAACTAGGTCAATGGGACTCAAATGTACAGCAAGCATACATAGCAAGAATATTTAAAGCAACCTCCACCTATGAAAGCAAAAGATATTTACCTAGAGAAGTGTAAACCCTAAAAAGAAACCAAAAAAATTACAGCATTTGAAAATTAGTTTGGCCCCACAGAAGAGAAGAACAAAGAAACTGCAGAAGCTGCTAGTCCTCATCAGTGTGAGGGAAACAACAATGTGTAGGCACCAATGACGCTCCTAACTTCTAAGGTCAAAATCTGGACAATGGCATGGTTCAATTGGAATCCATGTTATCTATCCTCACAGGCATTATCATGCTCCTGGAAAAATATGAAGAGGATCTAGTAAAACATTTTGGGAGCAGGGCCAGCATCAGTCTGCTTTTATTTTGCATCTTCCACAAGTCCCATAATTTTATTCCTAAATGCATGATGTAGTCCATCTACGGAATAATCATGAGTAGGGTTTATCATCAATCAACACTATTTTACCTTCATGTGATTTCTTTACCAATGTATGGTTTTTTGCCCACTTACTATATCATTGATTGAAGCTGTCAATTCTCCCTATGTCTTTCTACTTTGAGCTAATGCTATCGTAAGAAGCAATAAGAGTACTGAGATTACATGGTTTCTTAAGGACTAAGTGTTCTTTTAGTATTTGTATGGAGAGTATTAACTCTTTTGATGGTTTATCTTCTAATCAAATATTATCGGTCAAGCCAAAAGATTATTAATTGAGGTTCTTACCTTTAGCTACCTACGACTCGGGGATGAGTGAAGGCAGAGACGAGGTTTCTAGAACAGCAAAACGAATTCCAGATTTCGAGTACGGTTGGTGGATGGCTATTAAAATGACATATAAAATTATAAATAATATAAATAAACAAATGAATCAATAAAATGTTGAAAAGCCAATTTCCTTTAACAGGTAACAAAAGGCACCTTAAGACAACTTTTTCTGTTCTACAGCCCATTCTAGAGATTTTTGAAAATTTCAAGGAAACAAAAGTAACACAGCTTATCATTTTTCTCAATATCAGTTTGCCACCTAAAAAATCCTTCAGGTGAAAAGGAAGACTGGAGCAAGCATGTTTAATTATAGATTCGACATTTGTATCTTCAAAACAAGGAACAGTATGCTGGGGGGTTCTGATATGTGGAAGCCATAGCAGTCTACAACAGTCAACCGTCCACATTTGTACCGAAAATTTTCTGCATTCATATATCACTCCCGATTCTCTTTATGTCTTTGTAATACAGCACAGTCGGGTTATGGATAAACATTCTGATCCATGCCTTCCTGCTTTATCATCTACACAGCTTTTCTCTTCATATAAAATTATACATACAGGCTCTGTTAAGTGATTGGATCTTTCAGAAAGAATTTTAATTGGATTTATATATACGAATTTTTTTTCATACAGAAGTGGCTCCAAAAACAATCTTTAACTACTAGAGTGCATTACAGCCTTCTCATATTTATTTCATTTTCAAGTATTTTTGAGCCCAAGGCCCCAACATAGTGGTGCAGCTAGATTAAGGCCATCCATCACCAGACGATGGGAATTTGCTGATAAGGTAATGGAGTCGTTAATCACTGTGGAACCCTTCAATGGGAAAAACTATGTGACAAATCCAAGATAAGCACCTTGAGATTGATACATATTGGTGTCTTCAAATAGCTATATTGAATATATCTTTATTAATATTTAAATCTTTACGATATAATAAAAATGAAAAATGGAAAAAAATGTCACTTTTGGGGACATCTGGACATCCCCTACAAAGGGGGACATTTCGAAGATGTCCTGGAAACGTCCGAGGAATTCCGGGGACATCCTGGAAACATCCCCATTTTTTCCATTGAGGGTGCATGGGGGGGATGTTTCATCTGTCCCAAGTCCCCAAGACATCCGGAACGGTTAGGAAATGGGGAGGGCGGGCGAGGGACACATCCGCATAACACTGGTTCTTATCTATGTTGCCAAGATACGGATACGAGTATCGGTTTGGATACGGATACGATATGCGGATACGTCAATTTTAAAAAACCCTTGGATACGATACATCTTGGATACGTCCATACATATATATACATATACATATACATATACATATATATATATATATATATATATAATTTTTTACGTACATCTACTCATTTTACTCATTTTTTAGCCCATAAAAAACTGAAATAGTAATACAAAACTTGAATCAATGTTCAAAGCATTCAATATACAGTTACTTAAGACTTTGCATTTTTATTGATCATGTGGCTGCCATACATATGATATACGAATATCATGTCAACATGAATACGAACAAAACTTGAAATTTGAAAAATATACTAGGATCCATGTTCAAATTTTCAAAACATACAATATACTTAAGATTTTACATTTCATATATACTGCAGGATACGTATTTACTTAAAAATGAAATAAAACTTTTTAAAAATGAAATAAAACTTTTTAAAGACATATTTGCTGCAGGATACGTGCCTGATACGTACGGGATACGTCACGGATACGCCTGTACATATCCGTGACATATCCTGATGTATCCGGTACGTATCAGGCACGTATCTGTATCGTATCCGTATCCGATACGTATCAAAGGGGATACGAGGGGGTCTTGGGCGTATCCATGCTTCCTAGGTTCTTATCCATTTCGTAAGTCTTTGTCCAACTAAACTGTGAGGTTTTTTAATAAATTTACTGCCTTGAGTCAATACTATTGTGAGGATTGGTAGATCATTTTGGGCCATCAAGGGGATCCAAATAAGTGTCCTTCCCCACAAAAGGGCACATGAAGAACATACTCCAGAACACTCTTGCACAGATATTTTTCGTAAGAGATTCTGCTCCATAAGCCGTAGGATGGTGGTATAGATGTCATGCATAATTGGCTGCAAATAATTTATGAATGTCGAGAGTTTGAAGAATGTTAACACCCCCCGCCCAAATTGAGTTATAGCTACTTTCTTCCAAGCTGATAAAAAGATGTTATGATCAATAGAAACATCTGGCCAAAAGAAGGTTTTGAAGATATTTTGACATAATCGTATATTGAGGAACCACTTGTAATCTGCAACATTCCTAAGATTATCCAATAATAAGTCCAAAGCTGCAATTAAGCTACAAGTCTATCTCTAAGTTACTCACAATGTCTAGCCGAATGTCTTCTTTATACCAATGGCATTCCAATATATATTTAATTGGGAGCTGTGAGCAACAAAACCTTGGATTCTAGTTAGTTGTTTTTGTCATCTGGATGGAGTATGCAGAAAGAGCGGCTTGGAACATTTAGTCCACAACAGCATTCTTGGAAATCAAACTAAATATGTGATTTTTTTTTAAACATGATAAACCAATGAGATTCCTCTGACATTTAAAAAATCTTTCTTGATAGTATTCCAAAAAAATTTTGAACATTCAACTGAAACCCATCAAGACCAGGGTACATCTCAACTTGACCTAAGAAAGGTAAAGGCGTTAAATGCTTTTATAATCAAAATTAAGTTATTTAATTTGCCTCTGTAAACTTCACTTGCAGTTTTTTGAGTTCTATATTGACTGCATGGTTACCTAAGTCTAAAGTACGTGGGGACAAGGAGACGGAGGGATGGGGTTTCCGGGACAGCAAAAATATTTCCAAATTATAAGGACAGCAGGGGTACAGCTATTAAAATAATATTTAAATTTTATATTTAAATATTTAAACTTTATTCAATAAAATTTAGGGATTTAAACTGTATTTAATGTATTTTAACTTTCAGGTACTTTCAAAATTATAATTCAATGTTTTTGGTAAATAATACAGCTTTTTTACAGAAAACTTTTAAAAGAATTTTTAACAAACAGGGTACGTCCCCTCCAAGTCCCCAAGTCATGGAACATTCTGGGCGTCCAGGATGCCACCAAAATCTAGGGGACACGTCTCTGCATAACATATTATTCAAGAGCTCTGTAAACTTCACTTACAGTTTTTGAGTTCTACATTCAAGTTTTGAGCATGGAATAAACAGTGATGAGTTTGAGATGACTGAAGCAGGTACCCTGAATGTGCACATTAGACTCTAGATTCTTTAAGAGAAATGGAATTATTAAAAAAAAAGATGAATTTAGGAACCTCTCAGTCCAAACATAGGTGCCAAAACTACAACTGGCAAGGTCTTACCTTTAGGTGGCAAAAGTTATTCCTAGGCGAGGCTAAGGCTTAAACTTATACCAAAAAACCTTTGGGAAAAGCCTAAAGCAAAGAAATGATAAAACAATCCTACCAACAGGGAAAGAAGTAATACCAAAAGCACTTTGCCTGAAGCTAGATGCATTATGCCTGATTATGACCGACCGACCAACCAGGAAAAGCCTTTGTGCTTCCTCGAATTTTTAAAAAAGAATCTGTACTAATTTTATAACTGCAGATCTCTCCCACATAACCCAGTTGTACCCAGCTTCTACTTATATTCTTATCTTACTGCAAGAATAAAGGTAGCATGCAAAAAGCTTGGATTAGCTCTGGAGCAAAAAGCTTGAGACTAAGGGATATGATGAGAAGCACCAACGTAAAACACATACATTGACCATATAACATGCACACAAAAACCTAGCAAGCATGCATTCAAGCCATGAAGTGACCATGAAATCGTAACTCTGCTAAAATTCATTGAAAAAATATATTATTGATAGGAAGAAAGTCTAATTGAATTGAAGTCGATCTCTTTGGACAATTTGCATATCGCTTCCACAAACTATAGCATTATATGTAAATGATCGAGAGAACATGAGAGTCTGGTCCATTACAAGTGATTCTCCTATAAAAGTTGTTTCCATAACATTTTGCGTTAAGGAAAAAATACAAAACCAAAGTTATTGATAGTTCACTCAACTTCAAATGGCTATAACTCTCACACTTCACTATAATTCCAGCCCCGCTACTTTGGAATGATAAAATGAGCTATACATGATGGACTTGCAAGGAACATAATGAATAAAGATTCAAAAGAAAATGAGGAAGATTGTATTGAGCAGTTTCACATAATGGATGAATCTTGTGCTCCAGTATGCTGAAAAATGAACATAATGAGTCGCAATTCAAAACATGTATCGGGTTAAAAGTCCATAGCTTCCAAATAGGTCTATTTGCAAAACCACTATCATGGAAAGCACATAGTTGGGCTGACAACTTAAGCAGTCAAAAAATGAAGGCAAGATTCAGCCCAGCCCATCCTTGCAAGTCTATAACTCTACTAGTCCTTAAAAGGAAGATGAGCAGAACTTAGGTACATGCAGCAAAACCACCTTGAAAAATAGGTATTCTTTGTCCCCCAAAACAACGATCTTCTTGATCAACTACACAGGACCATGTATTTCATAACGTTTGACACGGCTTAAACTTTCCACAAAGTTTGCATGTTGTCCAGCGATAATAAAAAAATCCACTTGAAACTAAATTCAGCCTCTTTGAGTGGATGGTTATGTCGATTAGGCTTACTAATTCCTTAGTCACCTCCACATGGATAATCAATAGCAACTTTCAAACATACCTTGGAAGCTTCATGGTTGCATATATTGATGATACTTAGTCTAGAGCACCACCTAGGAAGATCATCTACAACATGAGAGAACCGTCTTAGACATTTCACAACAACTCAAAGCCGAACTCAAAAAGGTTTGAACAAAAATCTATTAATTAACTTCACATTGTAATTGATTCTCACGAAATTTCGTGAAAACCCAAAGAAAGCCAAAGTTTACAAAGAATGGCCCATACAAACAAGATATAATAGAAGTTGAATATTCTTGGGTGTCATGAGCTTCAATAAAGTTTATCCATCGATGCCTTGCTATCACTGCTTTGCTATAGCATCTACCCATCAATAAACAGACAGATAAAACATTCCAATAGGGGCCTAGGGCAAAAAGATTTTCCCCACACCTCAAAGAGTCTCTTTGCTTAACACACATTTTAACTTTCTCACTCCTGGCAATCTTTTGCAGTGAAAATGCATACCTCTCAGTTTGCAAATTAATTGTTCTTAACCAAAGAGGATATGTGGGTTGTCATAGTGAAATGATGTCACATGCTAAACAAACAAACACCGGCTATGACAAATGTAACTACACCCTCAATCAAGCACTCGAGCACTAGCGACACCTTTGCTACAGTTCCTTGACGCTTCATTCTTGACAAGAAATTTTTCTTGTATACATATCACCAATTGCTACAGTTTCTAAACTCTTGATCTTAAACTCCAAAAACATCACATATCAAATGGGCATCTTATTTGCAACAATTTCATCCTGTCATTGTGTAGAAAGAGGGAGCAACAATCAAGGTAGATCTCACCTACACGTGCAAATACTTATATATATGATAAGAAAGTCCAAGCTTCCACAATCTATAATAATTATTTGAGAAACTTTAGGATAGAAATTGCATAAGAAAGGATTTAATCAATGTTTCAGGTCACTACTTGTGATCCGTCATTAGGAAAAATGATGGATAAGGATTACAAAACAAAGCTCTTTATATACATAATTTTGTGTAGAAGAAGTGGGAAAATGACAAATTACAAGCTAGAGGTGAAGACATTAATACGATGAATTCAATATATTAAAAATTGAATGACGCTCCCTATGTCACCATTATATGGGTGATTACAGGAGAACAAAATACAATAAACACAACTATTAGATTTTGAATCAAGTGAATCATTATCTGTCTTTTGGATCTTACCATTCTTATAAAAAAAGGAAAATTGAAGTTATTATGTTCCTTTCTTATTTTTTTTCTAACTTGTTGGGGATCCCCGCATAAGATAGTAACACCGTTGGTTGGTCAGCTGCACTGTCCAGGCCGTGGGGAGGATGTGAACACCCTTTGCATAATTTTGAAGCTCAATCTAGTTGTTTAGCTTTGTAGCTGCCTTCTTGAAAACCTCTGTCAAATGTTGTTTTTCCTTGTTCCAAGATGTCTTCATTCGTAATTGTAAAGGCTCTAGTTGCAAGGGATTTAAGGACTCTTTTCTGCAGTAGAAGGTAATGGGGGAAGCCTATAAATACAAGTCTATATGTATATTTTTTTGGTAGAACTGGCATGCTAGGAAGCATCACATCTCTTTAGTAGAACATCTAGGAAAGGAAGAGATCCACCTACATCCAACTCCTTATGTATACAATATTATTTACATGTTATTGAGGTAAACACAGAATTCCACTAGATTTTTTACATCCGTTTTCCACCATTTTGGTTCAAGGCAGAAAAATTAATTAAACGCTTTTCAAATTTCTCCCTAAAGAGATTTGCAATCACAAGCGACAAGGGGGAGCCCATGGTCACACCTTCCATTTGCTCATAAACATTTCATTGGAAGCTGACAAAGTTGATCTCAAGCAGAGTTTAGCAAAAATTGTAGTTTCTTCTTGAGTGACCTCCCATGCTTCTACAAAACAAATCTTGGTAAATAAAGAGACAACATCAAAACTTACCATGATATCATTTCTCATTAACTATTCTTTGATGGAATTGAAAAACACATGAGTTCTTGATATCAGAAAAATTGTTTCTTACGAATTTGCAATCTAGTTTGATTGATGGCATACTTCAGCAATGTTGCACTTACCCTGTCGAAAGTGGATTTGCTCCTAGAGTTGCAGAGGACAAGCTTGATAACCACAAATGTAGTAAAAACTTCATGATTCTGACACCTCATCAAGAACACTAGGCCAACAATCTTGTGAGACGCATTTGAAATGAGATTTTAAGGTTATCATGCAAGATTGTGCAATCACACTAGATTTGCTAAACCTCCCGTGATAATCATCTCCAAAGAAAAGGTCCAAGTGATGAAGAGGCTCTATGAAAACCCAGTGCCATCGACACCAAAGTAAACAAATGAAATGCAATGAACGTAATGGATAAATCAGATTATCTGATAAAGATGATAGACGATTTCCACAAGAGAGACAAATCCAAAAGATCAAGCAAAAAACCCAATCAACAAGATTATCAAACAGGTTGAAATTGTTATCATGAGTTCCTCGTGATGCAATGATTTGAAGGATAATATAGTACCAAACAAGGATGTCATATCTAGAATCTATGGCTGTCCTATGATCGAGAAGAAAGGAATCTACTAAGGCCAACCGCAAATATCAAACACACACCAACCTATTGTTTGAAGCACGTTGGGCTAAAAAGCTAATATCCCTTTAGAGAAAACTATTTCTCCAATATAGAGCACTACTCTTATTTTGTCGATTTCATCAAAGAAATGGTCGATGAGACGGATATTCTACTGATTTTTTATTGTTCCTTATTTATCAAGATTCTTTTAGATGTAATTAAAATCATTAGAGAGGTCACTGAAAAGAAACCACAATTTTTTGTCAAACTTTGTTTGATATCAACTCTTTATGTTTCCAAGGGATCTTTTATGAGCAACTAGAAAGTGTGGCTATGGGCTCGCTCTCGTCACTTGCGGTTGCAAATCTCTTCATGGAAAAATATGAGAAGTAAGCTTACCTCTTTTAACCTTCAAGCGAAGTTGTGGAAAAGGTGTGTAGATGACACTATTGTAAATTAGTTACATGGAAAGTACAACCTCGGGGAATTCAATGCTAACCAAAATAACATTTCTTCGATGACATTGAATTTAGAGAGTTGGAGTCAAACAGATCTCTTCCTTTCTTGGATATTCTATTAAAAATGAAAAATGATGGCATTTTGGCATGCCAGCTCTACAAAAAAGCACACACATGCACACTTATTTAAACAAACATCCTCCCATTACCAACCATCGCCAAAAGCAAGATTCCTCCAAACCCTTGCAACTAGAGCCCTCATAATTGTAGATGAAGGGTACGTGGGCCAAGAAAAAGAACTTCTGACAAAGACTTTCAAGAAAGAATGGAAACAAAGCTAAGTAGGTAGCTAAAATCTTCAAAAATATGCATAGGTCAAAAATATGCAAAGGTGGTGTCTGCAACCACACCAAAGTGTGGGCAATTTATCAATCAACCAAAGGCTTTTCTACCCTACGACAAGGGGATCTCTAAAAGGGTAGCAAAACTATTAAAGCAGAACAAAATCAATCAAAATTTCCTTCCTCAAAAAAATTGGTAGGATCCTTGGGACAAAAGGATTACACGTGATTCAAAATCTAGCAATGGTGGTTTTGTACTTTATGCTCATGTGATCAGTGTAGCATACATAGATATAGTCTACTGAGATGCTAGATTACAAAAGTAATACTTACAAAATAGTAAATGCAAGTACATACCATAACAAGTTATGAAACAACATCAGCTTTGTATTCCTTGAGATAAGTTCTATTACAACCTTCAAAAATTGAGGAGGACATGATACAATCGCCCTTTTCTTGACATACCATATGGTACTTAAAGGTCAAGACCAAGTCGTTGTTAGTTAACTCAACCATCACAATTGCCATAACTTAATAACTTTTAAAAATGTCGACAAAGATACTAACAGAACATGCCAGCTACACTTATTCAAAAATGATGAGCATTATTATTATTATTTTATATTCCAAGTGACTAGAGTTAGTGAAGAGTTAGATCATAAGTTAGTCATGGGTTAATTTGGGTTTTGGTGGGGGAAAGCCCTAAAGGATGTATCTTACTTTTACAATATCGAAAACATAATGCAAGAGATAGCCACCATTGTGTGAGAGCTCTTTAATCATAGTCGGATTTACAAGTGCAATCCACCTTTGGGGAAGCAGGTGCCCCCATATTTCCTTTTATTAGAATTTTTACTCTATGTTTTGTAGTTTTGTTTTGTTTGTATTCATAACACAGCAAGTGGCATCAGAGCTTCAGTCAATTTTTACATCCACTACCAAAATGCCGAGAGGAGTTTATCCATGAAACAACTCAAAATCCGTGACCAAGAATGGGCTGAAGGATTTATTTACTGATTTTGCCAGGGAGGTCTAGAGGCAAATTTGAGATATTCAAATCCTCAAGGCACAGTCATTGAGGATAAGGAAGAGGAGTATATGAACCCTTGGGGGGATGTTGATCAAGACCCACCAGACAATGAAGTGGAAGAGGCAGAATGCTCACACCTTCCCTCCTTTAATTTACAAATGAAGATCCCACAATATGACTTTGGAGGTGGTATGGAGGTCCACACATGACTGAGCAAGCCCAGATTGGCTTTTAGGGTTCAAAAGATTAAAAGGCAAGATGACAAGTTGAATGTGTCCCTACAACATTTGGAAGGCACTGCCTACACATGGGGAGAAAGATGAGTTTTTTTAAATCCAGTCATAGACTTTGTTGGTTTTGTTGATGCTTTGACTCGGAGAGTAGATCGCAACAGGGATGAGTTGTATGATACGTAGTTGATGCACTTCTTTCAGAAAGATATGTTTGTGGAGTAGTACACAAAAAAAATCCAAGATTTGGAATCTAAGGCCAAGGTTTCTTCAAAGCTAGTGCTGAAGATCTATATTTCCAACTTGCATGTAGATATTCAAACAAAGGTAAGAATGTTTGAACCCGGTCTTTTGAAAGGACTAATATTGTAGCTAGAAGATCAGAAAAACATATTGATGCCCTAAAAAGGAAAATAAAAGGAAATATGTTTTGGAAGTCGTTCACCTTTGATAGCAAACTAGGGATGAGGTAAAATCTAAGTCTTCATTATTTATAACTCTTAGCCGTCAATCCGCCCCTATTCCTACTCTTGTAAACCCGTGTCATAGGTGTTCTAAACCATGGAGCAAAGGCCATGTAAGTGACACAAAAAGGTTTTATATGGTTGAAGATGTGTGTCAATCTGAGCCGGAGATGGAGTCTGATAATGAGGATAATGTAGACAATCCACCCTTGAGGAAGCAAGTGCTCCCATATTTCCTTTCATTGGCATTTTTTTCTCTATAATTTGCAGTTCCGTTTTGTTTGTATTTAGTATGCAGCAAATAACAATTCAAGCTACTACAAACAGCCATATATTGGTGTAACATTGAGGGTTGTTCAGGCAACAACTCATGAACATTGTGCAAATATCCATCACAACAACAAAAAATGTTCAATGTTTGCATGTTGTTCAGACAAGAAATCATGAAAATTGAACAAATCTCCATCACATCAGCAACAAGCACTCAACATTCGCAAAACACCTGTTTCTAATGACTAGGGAAATTTGTATGGAGCAGGAAAATGTTCTAGCTGAGGAGAACAACTTTATGAAAACCCAAGTTTAAATGACTTGTGAAATTTGTATGAAGCAGGAAAAGGTTGTAGCCAAGGAGGACAACTCTATGAAAGAGATACACGACAGAATCTATAAGATTGGTGAAAGTCTTAATAATCAGCAACAAACACTCAACATTGGCAAAACACTTGTTTCTAATGCCTCGTGAAATTTGTATGGAGCAGGAAAACGTTCTAGTTGAGGAGAATAACTTTATGAAAACCCAAGTTTAAATGACTTGTGAAATTTGTATGAAGCAGGAAAACGTTCTAGCCAAGGAGGACAACCCTATGAAAAAGATACGCGAGAGAATCTATAAGATTGGTGAACGTCTTAATAATTTAAACAAGGATGACGACCCAAGTTTAAGTGACTTGTGAGATCCACGATCTTAGAAGATTTCTCGAGACCATGATAAGGAACAATAATTGATGTTTTTTTATAAGAATTTAATGCATCATATGAAGAATCGATGCATTAAATTTAATGTATTGTATAAATATTTAATGCATTTGATGTATCTACATCTTGTAACTAAGAGAACATATTAAGATTGGTGAAAATCCTAAAAATCCAAAGGAGGATGAAGGCCCAAGTTTAAGTGACTAGTGGAGACCCGTTATCCATTATCTTAGAAGACTATTCTGGCCCACGTGGATGAAATGTATTTGATGTTTCATTAAATAGAATTTAATGCATTGTATGAATAATTGATGCATTCAATTTAATGTATTGAAAACATATTTAATGCACTAATTCATCATGTTAATGTCTTAATCTAAGTAGCCGATACATTTTAGATACGGGTACGGGTACGGAGTATCCGATACGCGGATACGGAAAAAAAAATTGGCCCCGGATACGGTCATACAAAATATATATATAAATTAAAAATTATATAAATTCCAGCCTACTAAATAGGAATTAACCACATATTATGCATATGAAAAACAAAACAAGCTAAATAACCACAACAAACTACTCATAAATTCATAATTTCATTTGTCCCTACCATATCTAGTTGAGGTGTTTATTACATTTATGATTTATCTCATACATGCTATTTTTATCCATGTTTATGATGGCTTGTATTTGGTACCTTCTGTAGAATAATGGTGCTGCAAAAACTGTAATGATATATTAAATTTAAACTAGAAGAAGAGAAAAAAAAATTAAAAAACACAATTTTGGGCCAGGTTATGGCCAGGCAGGTCCGGGTACGGCCGGGTACGTCTGCACACATACCCGAACCTGCCTGGCCTTATCTTGGCCGTTTTGAGGCACATATCCGGGTTGTACCCATACCGGGTACATTTCAAACTGGAACTAGGTGCCCTAGGGGTGCCGTATCAGCTACTTAGGTCTTAATTTTAAAGAAGGCCTGGTTATACATTTAATTCATCTAACTCTTGTAATTGGTCATGTTCCCACCCCTTGTACACGAAGTTAACTTTGTTGAAATCTCCGATTTGTAATCCTTAACCATCACTTTTCCTAAGGATGGGTCACAAATAATGACCTGCAATACTGATTAAGTTTTTCCCTACACAATCTTAAAGCTTTGCAAAAAAACAGCAATAGTTAGCCAAGTACCCTCCTTGGATTACATTGGTGACGATATATTGTATATGTTCAAAGTAGACTTTGGTGGTGAGTGGTAAACACCCCTCAAGAAACTCTAGTGTTAGGGCATCACATTCATCCTCATCAACAATACTTCTATTGATCAACCATGCAAAAGAATGATAATGACAATATAATATACCCTCAAAGTTTATTTATGCAGCTTGTACAAGCATTCCAACTCAAAGCTTGGGCTACGGCAGCCTCTACTAATGCTCTCTCACCGCCCAAGTGTACTTCTAGCAATTTCTAAGTGGTATATCCTTGACACAACAACATCATAATTGTGTCTGACAAATATAGCAGTATTCATCCCCAACAACAAAACTATTGATGCTCCTACGATTGAAGATTTATTCTTTCAATAATTATGAACACATGGTTGTGACTCATCATCATATCAAAACAGAACTCAGTTCCTTGACCCCTTTTAGCAATCATTATGGAGGTCACTTAGTTATTTGTTGTGCTTCTCTACAGCTCATTGCCCTTATATTAATAAGGAAACTAATGTAGTCAACAAGGCCATTGTTCACACCTTATATGCATCCGATATCTTCACGTCATACAACAAAATATAATAAATCACCAAGTGTCTACTCAGTTCCCTCAACTTTTGCGTTTTATTGTAGGTTTCAACCTCTTGTCTCATGTTAATCCTACTTATTGTTTTTAAATCCATACATTAATATTTCACCAACATGTTTAAGTATCTGAGGATAGAAAACTTCTAACATGGGAGGATCTAATGCTTGAAACTCAAATCCATTGTGGAGCATCAGATACTCTTATTCCAAACTCTGGTCAGTATTCCAAGAAAGACAGTTCACCAAAGCATTACTGCAAACCCAATGTTTCTCCTAAAGAATTATAGGTGCCATGTAAGCAGTCTGAAAAAATATCATCAAAATGCCATCTCCAAGGTAACAAAAAGCATTTGAGATTACATTCTGCTTACTCCTAATTACGTTCCACGGGGATGCGTCCCCTATGTTTTTTAGCTCGTCCCCGTACCGGGGACATTTCGGAACCTTGGCGATGGGTAGGAAATGCCCCCTTCCCGTCCCCAAACTTTAAAAATTTTAGGAAACGTCCCGTGGACATCAAAAAAAAATAGGGGACGGCTGGACGTCCCCGGTACGTTTAGGGGACTTCTAGCCATCCCCTAAACGTACCGGGGACGTTCAACCGTCCCCTGTCGTCCCGTGCCGTCCCCTAAGCAAACAGCCTTAAAAAACACATTTTTTAAAAAAAACAAACTTTTAATCATAGTTACCAGGTTCGGAAATCCGATTAAATTCGGAAGGGCAAAAAAATCCGAAAATTCAAAGTTCTCGAAAAAATACGGAAAAATCCGGTTCGGAATATATATACTTGTATTATTATAAATTTATATTATTGTATACTTATATCATTATATATAGACAAATCATACAAAAAAGCATCCATCTACCATAATCATCATCATCATAATGATTCTTTCAAAAGATTGCAAGAAGTTGCTTGGTCCAAAAAGGTACAAAAATGGATTTTATGAAAATAAGAAAAATATTGCCATCAATGCGTAGAGCTCGAGAAAATTTATACTTTTAGAGAAGACAACACCTAAAACGGAGCCACAGAATGAAAGTTATGGCACATGCAAGTTTTTGTTGCTACATCTTCCCGGACCCTTTCCAAAAATGGCAAATTTTTTTCCATACTTTTCACCAAAAAAAAAATATGTCAAAAAAGGAAAAAAAAAAATTCCTACAAAAACAAGGCCGAACCGAACCGGATTTATTCGGTTGCTTCAAAAAATACGGTTCGAACCGGATTTCATACAAATCCGGCCGAACCTGGTAACTATGCTTTTAATTAAAAGTAAAGCAATGCGGGGGCCCACAAGGACCCCCACTTTCATTTCTAAGTGCCCTAAACTTAAAACAAACATCAAAACAAAAAAGAAGCTCATTTTTGAATAACAAATTTATTGCATAAGGTAGTGTTCAAACTTCAATACAATCACTTGGTACAAGGAGGAACTGTCACAGCAGTGCCCTTCCCCTGAAATGAATCATTCTGTTTATATGACAAAAGAATCAAAGAACCAATGATTTTCGGTTAAAACACAACTGTCAACTACAACTAAACATAACAAAAGAGTCGATAAGAGTCTAAGACACTACTAAAAGCCAACAAGAGATTAACAATAACAGAAAATAGTTGGTTACCAAAACAATGTTTATATTTAAATCAATGGTCTGCATTGATTAGATAATTGAGGAGATTGAAGATGAAATGGGCTGGTATATTCCGCTATTATAATTGAGAGAAATACTTTATATGCTATTAAATGTCACCCCTTTGTTTTGGATATCTTCAATCAACGCTGCATGCTGGCTTCGTTGAAATGGTCAACAACAGACCTTTAAGAAGTCATGTGTGGTTAGTCTTAGTTATCATCCATTGGTATAATCTATAAGTTGTGAGAGAAATGAATAAAATAGTTCTATTATAAAGTATGGAGCTTATACTTGTAGTCTCTTTAGATTACATGACATTGATAGGATTCTTATCGTGTGATTTCAATTTTGAATTTTGAAGCCAGCATGTTGTTTATCATCCATCCTTAATAAATTTATATGCCACCACACAATTCAAACAGTTCTATCAACATTTACTTTATAGATGTCTACAAGAAAATATATTGTAGCGTTTTTCTTTCCATAGAAATACGCCACAAAATGCCAGACTTTTTGGTCTTTGATCTTGGTATATCATATTCTTGTTACAAACCAACTTTTTCCTACACGAATGGGGAGTTTTCATGCAAGAAGACAGCAAGGAATGCTTTAAGTTTAAGTTTATCAATGTGTTATACTTATCATATGAATATTTGAAATTTCCTATATTTTTAAGGTTAAATGATAAATCTTATGTGAAATCTCAATTCAACTCTAATTTTATGTATTAAGGGTTTGCTTTAGCAATGTTATCATATGAATATTTGAAATTTCCTATATTTTTTAAATTTTTCCTTATTTTTTAATAGCCGTCCCCTGCCATCCCCTAAAAAGAGGCCTAAAAAAATTCCGTCCCGGAAACACGTCCCCTGCCGTCCCCATCCCAGAAACTTGGTGGAACATAGATATTTCCCATCATTGAATCAAACATTGTTTGCCATTAAAAAAGTTAACACTTTTATCTTCAGCCACAATCAAAGGACGCTCTATTTAGAAAAAGTTATCCCAGAACAATACAAGAAACTACATAGGCATTCATACTCCAGAAAGGAAAAGAATCATTGCCTTCTAGAATCCATTGGATTAACTTTTACTTCCAAATCTGAATGAGTAAAGTGGGTGAAACATTAACCCGAACTGCCTGCTAAGGTATCCAAAGAGCAAACAAAAGACTAAAATAACTGTCTCCATGAGAGGTTCAAAAAACATTTGAAAATTAAAAAATACAATATGTTAATCAGTAAATGTCAATGATGACCAAAAGAAGCAGGTGACAAGATGTTTTGCCACCAACGGCACGAAGAAATAAACTCGCAGATAGGAAAAAACCTGAAAACTCAATAGGGCATGCACCATTAAAAGTAGAAAAACAAGATCTTAGTCAATTAAGGCACAAAAGCTGAAAAAAACACATTTTAGATCGTCAAAAATGACAAACTCTGAAAACAAACTCCTGTTAAAACTTCATGGGCATGCCTCTTCTGGACCAAATTGAACAGAACTTTCTGCACAATCTAAGACAATCAACTCTGAAAACAATCTTCTGCAGAAATTTCACATGCACTCCCCCTCTTGACCAATCACCAAACTCGACAAATTATTACCTAGAAAGGCCACAGCAAGGCATACATACATATTAATATCAGGCCTCAAGGTTATGATGTTTATTAGTTCTTTAATTTTACATTCCATTTATGTGTTATTGCATACTACAACCTAGGTTGCCGGTTCCGGTATGAATAAAGGTACAGGGATAGGGTGCGATGATGGGCCAATTTATTTTGCTGTGTTTGATACAACTAAGTACAGCCCTACAAACAATATACAAAATATCAAAACTATAAAATTCTACCCAAATAAGCAAAATAAACCATACTATGCATATAATAGACAAAATTAAACACAAAACACTGCTGACAATTGATAATTCAATGCCAAATGTCATAATAAATCAAAATAGACTAACAGTCAGTGGTCAAACTACATAGCGCACATGTAAACTCGATATAAATCGTCGTATTGTTCTTCATCAAGAGCACCGTCACCATGATGTAGAACCACATGTAGTATAGTAGTGCCACTCCTACTAGCTGTGTTGTTGAGGTCCATCTTTTAGGGTTTCTATTTTAGTTTTTGTCAACTTTTTCTGTTTTTCTTTAATTGATTTCAAATCAGTATTTTGATTGATTTTTCAGTCAAAGAATGAATGACACTATGGGTTCTTTCTGGATTCTCCCCAGATATACCCAGGCAGGCCGGGGCATACTCAAGCCAAACCGGACCCAAACCAGGACCTGGGTCAACTCGTATCAGGACAGGGGATGGATACATGCAGAAACCGGTAACACAGCATACTGCCATGGCATTCTGGAATGCTTTGTATTATCTCTAACTCTCCATCTAAGCTTGTCTCTAACCCTTCCTCTAAGCTTACTGATTTTTCTATTGTTGCAATGGAACAAGTTTCCAGGGTTTTATAGGCCATTCCTTCAATTGCAAGGAATTGTCTAAGAGAAGTAAAACTCCCAGAAATATGATTTTTTGGAAAAATGAATTCATTATGCATTCAACCTAACCTTTAGTAAGCCAGGCATACATAATTTTTGTATCCTATATTTAGGATATTTAGGATACAACTTAGTTTCAGGTGTATTATGTTCAAGATACCTACATTGCAGCTAAGATGACCGCTATTGTGATTTCTCTGGAAAGACAAGGGGCATTCCCCTTCTAGATGTGTCCCCCCCTCCCATTTAGAAATTCAACGGCAACGACACAGTAAAGGATTAAGACGTTCTCCCTAAGTTTTGCCCTTCAATACCACTGGTGACTCTTCACAGAACTCTCGTCACAAAGAAACTGCCAAATACTTGTGAATTGTCATCCTTTGTTATAAGTGTAAACATGGAAATCATTTCATGGCTATTTGGCACTTTCAGGAAATCAATAATTCCTTAATCCAGCAAGATGTAAACTTCAATCAATTCCTTTTCCCATGCAATTGTATTTTATTTCCAATATGTTGAATCTGCTATATATTTCATTAAATGAGTGTTGTATAAATTCTTTCATTACTGAATAGCTTATTTACATTCTGGCATAGCTTTATGACCGTCCATGCAATATAGTGGCTTCCTTAAGTCATAAACATGTGTTATATATGAGTCTGAGTAATCTCCCACAGAGACCAGAGTGAATGACAATCCAACTCTCCAATTTTCAACCAGATAAGTTTGACCTTATTACTATGACCTAGCATATAAAGCTAACAAACCCATATATTTCATTAAAGGAATTTAAGATCTATATGTTTAAAAACATCTGTTTTCTGGTCTATGAAACTTAAAAGGCAAAATTATTATGCTATCAGTGTGGATTCTTAACAAACATTTGGATTGTAGTAATACTTGTTAGTGCACTCTGTTAGTGGTATTCAAACGGTCAAAGGGCACGTTGTTCTATTGATAAAAATCTTTAAACAAGTAAACTAAGAGGAAACAAAAGCTGATTTTCAATCAACTTTCAGAGGATGAAAGTAGAAAGTGCACAGCCATTACAGATAAGAAATAAACAAAAGAAAGCAGCCCCAGAACAATGATGTTCTTGAAGTTAACAGCAATGATATACTTTCAGTTAACTGTCCATAAAGAAAATTGTTTTGCTTGGAATTCTACTGCTTACTAGAACATTACACAAATCCCCATTGATCAATACAAATAAACCATATAATTAGAATCTACCAGTCTGACGAATGGTTAAGATTCTTACCTTACTGCTTGCTCAGAGAATTGCTTTCCTGATTGTCGTTGTCGAAGCGTGTGCAAATCTCCTCCTGGACAATACTCCATAACCAGGCATGAGAACCTGTCCGTCTCAAAGTGAGTGTATAATGTGGGGAGAAAAGGATGATCCAGAGATTGCAGAATTTCTCTTTCAGTTTGAGCTCTCAGCAAATTTTTTCAGCTTGCCAGAGATCCTTTGTCCATCACCTTCATTGCAAAATAGCATCTCATACCACTCAATTCTGAAAGATAGACACTGCCTATGTCACCACACCCTAGCTTCTTAAGCAATCTGAAATGGCTTAATCCCAAAATTCCATCCCGTATCCTAACTGTTCGTATGGCCTCCCATCTTGGATCATTGGACTTGTGAGGCTTGTTGACGCTACTACTTAAACTGCTACAGGTGCTCTCATCACTGATCCCACTGCTATTGCTACCTCTGCAAACACTGCTCTTAGCACTTTCAATAAAATCCCCCTTTTCACTTACTTTCACACTTTCACTAGTCTTTGGTATGGAGTTAGCCACACTGCTGGTACCATCACTTAATTTTGCACTTGTGCTATTTTTAACACTACTTGGTGCTGTCATAACGCTTGTGCTGTCAATGCTGTTGTGAGGACTGAGAGTGCTACTTGCAGGCAAGGAAGCATCCCATGTGCCTTTCTCGTCCCATTCAGATGATCCTTTGTTTTGTTTCCTAAAACCAACTTGTGACAAGCCTTCTGGTAGATGACAAACACCTTCAGCTACCTGTGAGTTACAACAAGCTAATGGTGCAGAAGTACCTATTACAGGTAATGCTCCAGTTACCTTGGACATATCCATCCCCCCCAGCGAGTACTTCAGCTTATTTGCTTCCAGTGGCTGAGTGCCGTTTACACATGATAATTGTTTCGTATTATCTGCTTCTGTGTTTTGTGGCATCATGGACTCTTCAATTACAGGATTTGGATTCCCTGATTCTGATGTTTCTCTTAAAGAATGATTTGTAGTAGTTCTGGCAGTTCCCTGAGAAAAACCCCCTACTCTGGTTCCACGTTTAAAAGAGGGTGATTGTAATGAGCGTGCTTCAGACAATGGATTACTCACTCCGCCCTTCAATGGTGGCTTCTGATTAGCTGCTTCTGGAATCTGAGAAATACCAACTGCCTTAGATGCTTGTTCCAATATAACTTTCTCTGAAGCTGGGGTGTTACACCCTAACTTTAACTGTTGTTTCACAAGTCCTGCTTCTTGCATCCTAGCAGTATCAGCCATTGTTGTTTGCGTCAAGCTAGTTGCATCTAGCACCTGAGTATGTAGTTTGCATCAAACAACAGTTAAGAAAGAATTTCCCTTTTACTGAAATAATTACACTCCTGCCATAAGATCAGAATGTGAATCATCAATTTTCACAAGCTCTAAGATTATATTAATGAAGATAACCTTACCAGATCGAAACATGCTGTAATCAACCTGGAAAACTATCTAAACAAAAAATAATCCTGACATGATTTGCCATCCATTCAAGTCATGCACGGAATACAGTTTGATTCCCAATACAAAATGCTTACAAAAAATACAGTTAAAACTCATAGAAAACAGTATGTCCTGCCCTGCCCCACGTTCTGTTTATTGGAGATTGTAAACTGGAAACCAAAATATATGGCAATCGCATGAGATTTAAGTTCAACAGGGCATGGGATTGCCAGAATGACAGGCAACGGGGGCTTTGTTCAAGGGAAGAATCAAAATAACCCATCAGCCAATTATACGACTCGACCAGATTTACTAGAGGATGTATATCAACAGAATAGCTAAATCTGTATTTGACCGTTCAACTTTCAGGGTCCACCATGTTCTGTCACTCCGTCAAGATGCACCTAAAAATTGGCTTCAAGGATGTTCAAAATGGCTATCACAGTTGAAGAACAGTAGCAGGTAGCATTTGCTGGGCGTAGATAGCATTTGAAGGGCATTTTGCAGATCTGGCTACCCTTACAAAATATTGTCAATGAGATGGATTTACCGCAGACCAAACGATTCAAAGCATCCATATAGAAAATGGTTGGGACTGGCATTGAAACAAAATAAACTAGACTAATCAACAAGAAACCCTAGAAACTTGGAACCAAGCTTCACTTCAAGGCATGCTGAGAAGAACAGAGGATAAAATTAGGTTTAGGGTTCTCCGTTCTTGTTGCCGAAGTTTACGAATATGCCTGAAATCTTTGTAACAAAAATACCAGCATCTGCGAGGTAGAACCTTTTAATTAGTTTTTAACATCACTGCGCTAAAAACGCCAAAAAATGAATACGGTGGGCATTCATTTTTAGATCGGGATCACACAATATGGCTAGGCTTTATTAAATTCACCGATTAAATTAAAAAACTGTCATTTATCTGAAGTTTATGGATGAAATACTCGAACCCATTATGAGCAAGAGTGCATGGGTAGAAAATGCAGTTGGTATGCAGAAAGAAAATGAAAGATCGAGAAAATTACCTAGTTATGGATCTGGATGTGCTGCATGAGTTATCTGATACACGTGCGACTAGATATATATGTGATATGGGTAATTACCTGTGATACTGAGATCGCTGAGCAAATTGGGCGTGGTGCTGAAGAAGAAGAGAGAGGAAGAGGAGGAGCTGTGCTTTTAGGGAGAAAAAGCAAGCAGCCTGGTCAAAGCTGGAGTACCTATAGTTTTTGGTTTGAATAAATTAAGAAAGTTTCCCCTATTATATTTCACTTGTTGCATGGATCTCTGTAACCGAAAAAGAAAATGGTGCCTTGGCAATCGGAGGAGCGTGGTCCCCTCTTCATCACCCTTTGTCTTCCTCATGTGCCAATATATAATATTCATTATTTTACCTTCTCCTTTGCCCAATTGGCATCAATAATGCATGACCTCCGTAAAACCCAATTCCTACTTGTAAAACACATCATTAATGGCTCCCTTTTTTTCCTATTCTTTGCGGGATTGATTATTGGTTTAAATAAGCTTGCAATTGGCCCATTTCTTAGTTGTTATAGGTTTGAGTTTTGTAAAACCATAACTCTTTTTGTGTAGGTCCATTTCATCTATATTTGGATTCCCTAATGTTTTTAGCCTTTTCTTTTTCAATATTTCTCTTTAGTTGTGTGTTGGTATACACACCAATAGGATCTTAATTTAAATTCAAAAAATTATAAATACATATAGTTCATTTAGAATATTGTAGTGTCCTAAATTTAGTCTAGGCACGTAGGAATATGGTATTTGACACTTATTTTAGTATATACTCCATTAACACATAGTTAACCAGTTAAAGGCACTTTCCTCTTCTATCTCGCACTCTATATTTATTAGGCGATAACCACTCTTCAACTCAATTCCTCGGGAAACATTGTGTGTGTTATTAAACATGTCTAGACCTCCACCTAGCTCAAACTTGAGTTTTGTCACTCCTAGGACAAGTTCATAGGTCCTGGATAGTATAATCCACCTCTTACAAATATGTCCCCTTGCTTTTTAATGGTCGTGTTTTCAAAAAGGTGCCTTAGCTTAGTCAACCTATGCTAGATTTTTGGGTCGATTGAATTGGAAAATTAATAAAGGTAGCCTATAAATACAAACATACCCTAACCTCTTAGGGGCACATAATACTCACTTGGAAAAGCATCTAAACACACAATGAGTAGGTCAAGCGAAAAAATTGCAAACATTTGTCCCTTAGAGCACATCACAACAACAAGTTGTAAATTTGAAGAAATCTATATTGATGTATTAGATCAAGTGTTAAGCTAAATCTAAAGTAGAAGTGCATATTGCCAAGTTTGAGGGTCGAACCAAGGGCTCGTCTTGTATTATAAATATATTATGTTACATCTCATCATAGGTTTGGGGAACTACAATGGCTTGATCCATTTTCATGGTAGTGGTATGTAGTGCAACACTCATCACATCAAACGGGGTTAGTGAGCAGTCCAATCCAATCATTCATAACCCTTTTTTAGGTTAAGGGTGCAAGATTGGTGTTTGAAGCGAGAAGAAACAATATTTGATTTAGAGATAGTCGTCACAAAGTTGCATATCCATAAAGTATGCACACAAACACATACAAGTAAACCTAGAAAAACAAACAAACACAAATATACAAAGGACGAGTTTGTAGCCCTCAAGACAAGTACAGCGATGGTATTGTTTAGGCATCTACAACTCAACCATAACACCTTTTCAAGTCTTGTAATTTATCAAGCAACTTGACAATCTGATCCACTTTTACACAACATTTGAGCACTTTGTTACACCTTTCATATATGTATTTTAATTTCTCTCTAGTTCTGATTGTACTTTGTCATATTCTAGTTAACATAAAGGTCAATTTTTGCATTAAAGTAATTTAGGATTATTTAGGACTACCCTTTATTATTACTTGATTTCTTGTATTCATTAATATCTTATATTAGGCCCAAAAACCTAGTTTGCATATTATGTTTGGTGAACCCACTCCTTTTCTTGAATCGTATGACCTAGGGTTTTAATTTTTCCACATTTTCATATTTATCTCAAATTAAGGTTTGACTTTTAGGTCTAAATTTTGATTTCCCCTTGTTATGTGACCGAAATCTAATTTGCATCATTTTCTCAGGGTTTCATGATTATTCTCCTATTATGATATCTTGTTGAAAATGATCATATTTTTAAAACGCTTTCAGGTTTATCTTAGTCATATCGATTTCATCAAAAATCACTTTTTATTTCATAAAAATCATTGCTTAAATTTTTGAAATTAGGGTTTCTTTAGTTTCACCAAAATTGGTCTAACGAGAAATTGATTTATTTATTTTCAACAACCCTTAAAGGTTTTCCTAAAACAAATTGAAATGATGAAAAACCTCTTTTTATTTCCTAAAATTTATCATGGTTTTTCTCGAATAATCATGTCTTTGTTTTGACCTTGTCGAATTAATTTCAAAAAAAATGTCCACATTTGAGTATGCATTTAGATCAAAAGCCTCTTTTAGGTTCATAAATTAGTGAGTTAAACATCATATGCTTGTTTTTTAGATTTAATAGAATATAGAATGAACCGAGTTACATCCATTGACTCCTTTCCTAATCTTGTTAGATCCCTAAATGAACCTTTATATCTTCTTTAAGCAAAGTTTAATCTTTAAAGTGCACCATTGATGAAATTAAAAACCAATTCATGCACGTGACTTTACATCTAAATGAACTTTGTGATAAGCTCATACCATGTAGGAAACCTACTATAAATAACAATATTATGTATTTTGAGGAAAATCATCCATTTAAAACCTTATGGGAAAATATCTCCTAATTCCGTTATTAGTACGTCTACATAACAATCAAGTGTTATCTTATATAAGTTGGGTATATGAAGGTGTTTTTATGTTACCTCTTGTATGCACCATATTTCTTATGGTTGCTAACCATTTCTTTTGTGCAAGGGTAGTCAATGCATTCTCCTCCGAAGCGGGTGCCTTAAGGGGCTAGTCAGGATATGAGTGTGATCAAACTTGGTCATGTGGGCTAGACCACATCTGCTTTAGCATATTTTAGGGTTTGATTCTTTTACATGGAGCAAACCACTAAAACTCAAAAAATAATAGGGTTTAACGATACCTAAGTGGGTGATGTGAAAAGAGGCGGATCCAAAATACATGCATGAAGCTTCATTTCTGAAGAGTCAAGGTCTTGCAAATACACAGAGACATAACTGGATAAGATATATATTAAATAATAATGAGACGAGTTGTTTGGAAAAGAACTAAATCTCATGAACCTAAAGGGCTTCCTTTGATGGGTGTAAACTTGTATTTAGGCAACTCAAGTTGGATAAAAATGATAGAGAATATAGATAATATGAATTGATGGGGATATTAAGCTATAGATATATATACTGTTTGAATACCAGGACTTAATCCGTGTCCTTGAAAATTAGGCTAGGGAGGATTGAAAAATGTCTTCCCAGTAAAAAGTTGGCATTGTCACTTTTGTTCCAAAAGAAACATCCAACCGCGCAATGATATCGTGTGGATCCATTGTGAGGGGACATACGATGATGGAGAGGCTTAGCCTATAGTCAATGTTGTATTGTTCCCACACAAAGGGTTGTCATACAATCGGTAGGTCAAAGTTCATGTTTGGTTCGTACCGTGCTCCTAGCAATGTCATCTAACATAAACAGAGGCTTACAAATAATGATTTATTATCCATGATTATTGATTCTAAAGAAACGAGGCAAGATTAATAAGAAAGATAATATAGGAGTTTTTTAACACGGATCGATGTTGACCCAATGGATTGGTGTCAATCTAGGCGATCGATTTTGATCACTATAGAAACCAAAATTGATAAAAAAAAAATGCTTTCTAAATTCTATGATTCTGATGAAGAACAAAGTATGCTTTCGGTTGATGAGCTTTAGCCTTGATAATAGATTGGAAACGTTTTAAAATAAGATAAATGTACCTTGACAAGAATGATATTGAGCTAGTTGGCTGGGTGTGCAAATTGATTGTTCGAAGGGGAACTTGACACTGCAAGATGTTTGGGATTCTTCATGGTTGATCCATGTGCAAGTTTAGATAGGTTGGACTTGTTATCGAGGGGTTTGAAAGTTGCATGCTTGAGAGAAAATATGGGAGTTTGGGATCAAAATCAGAGTCCTTTGGCAAGGACTCAGGCTGGTTTATATAAAATTGATGTCGTTTCAACGAATCATTATTGATCCACACTAATTGGTGTCGATTGCGGGATTTAGTTTTGACTACTTCTTTTCATGGGGTTTTCGGTTCTTAAATGGGGTTTTAAGTTGTTTTTAAGTTCGTAGGAGGGTTGTTAGGTTGTTCTAGTTTATTTATTTTTATTGATTTAAGTTTATTTTATGGTTGTAGGTGGTTGTGGGTGGTGAAATGGTGAATGTAATTCGGTAGAAAAAGGTGAAAATGACCGTGTGGGGTTACGAAGGGGTGTTCTAAAGTGCATACGCACATATAGGAATTAGGGTGACCTAATTATGGTGTCTAAATTTACCCCTTTTTATAAATTGGTTCGGAATGGACAAGCCATTGGACAAAAACGAGTGAGATTATTGGATTTGTGTTAGATAAGATGTTAGATAGGTGATCCCCCTCAAATTGGGGGTCATCACAAGGTAGTGTGATGGTCACCGGTTTGAATGAATAGATGGATAGATAAATGCGAGAGCATATAAGATTGGTGTAGGATTGCATTTATAGATAGATGTATATAAATTTGAGATACCCCGAGACCGGGCATGAAATATAGTGCCACAAAGATGGGCTTATGAGACCAAGAAGTCGAGTGGTAGGTGAATTAAGGGGTTCTCGACTTATAGACGTATGACTTATAGGAGGCGATGGAGAAAATGTTCCACAAGGCTACGAAGTTCCATAGGTGATGGGAAATGATTCAAAATATAAGATATGATTTGGATTTGTAGGGGGTCTTGGGGTCCAAAAAGAAGCACAATTTTGAAAATGTGCAATTGGGACAAGGGATCAACATCGATTGGTCAATCGACGATGATTTATAATGAATTGACGGCGATCAAGGATCAGCACCAATCGCGTCAAAGCACCTATATATAAGTGGCAAATGATCATGAGAGGTCATTATGTTCATTGTGTTTACTGTGATAAGTTTGTTATAAATTCATAATTGTTATTGTTTGAGAGATGAAGGCTAGTGGGAGTGGACAGAGGAGATGATGACAACATCCCAAATAAAGATAAATGCATTTTTTGGTATTTTTAAGTACACTTTTTGATATAGTGTGATATAGGATTGACGCCGATTAGATAGGATCAATCGTGATCGCTATGATCAATGTCCACGTGACATGTTGTGTTTAAATGTTTGATTTGATTTTGAATTGAAATGACTTAAATAATGATATTCTTTGTTGTTTTTTGGATGATGGAAAAGAGACACTTATTGATGAGAGATAGAGTATCACCTTTACTAGAGTGGTTACGGGAGTATATGGGGATGAGGACTGGGAGATTTTGGAGGTGTTGGGATTAGGTGGATTGTGCCATTACAGGTGTGTTCACCAGGATTTGGAGATGATGGTGGATTTGTTGGAGAGGTGAGACCTGGACACTAGGGCTTTCTGGTTACCGACAGGGGAGATGACGATCACCCTAGAGGATGTTTATAGGATCTTGTGGCTACCTATTCAGGGTGAGATGATTATATCAATTGATGAGACATTGCGAGGGGCAGTGATGATGAGGTTGTATGGGGATGTTGCTCTTGACATGACTTATTTTGTTAAGATTTTTGGTTTTGAGAGTTTTTGGGGTGATGATGTAGTTGATATTACCTTGACCACTATGATTATGGTGGGAATCAACTTGTATGCACTTTTGAAGGTGGTTGTATTCCGTGCGCCTTGATAGGAATAATAGTAAATATGATAGAGTTTCATACATTTTTTTCTTGTGTGACAACTATACTAGCACAAGTGTACATGGAGTTGTGGGAGTGGTCAACGAGGAGAGAGGTTTGGATTGGATGTGACTTTTGTCTTGCAGTGTTGGGCCTACGAGCACATTAGAGTGGTCATGATGCATGTGGGCTACCTTGGGCTAGGTAGACATGAAAGATTTTTGTGTTGGAGGAGTGAATTATCCCACGATGTTATATTGCGGAGTTTAGAGTATTGTGTTGGTTTATTAGATGGGTTAGGGTCAAATGAATTAGTATGGTAGACATATGTGGGTTTCCCTGCATGTCTAAGAGAGGGAGAGGGGCTAGGAATGATACAACAAGAGAGGTGGATGTGGGGGGCAAGAGATCTGAGACAGTGGAGGTGGTTCAGTTTGGTCAGGTATAATGACAGTTTGTCATTGGTACTATGATGTACCAAGAAACCCTATTATATACAGGAGGGTGGAGGGGGACATAAATCTTCCCGTGACTCAAGTGCGGGAGGTTCAAGAGATGGTAGAGGAGGGGGTGACACCCATGGAGATAGATGATTTTGAGGTGACACCTAAGTATGCGATTGTGGTGGCAGGCACAGATGGTGGCCCAAGTGGTGAGGATTCCAAGGGTGTGGGTGGAGCGAGGGAGGAGGATGTGGTGATGGAGGAGGAGGTAGGTAGGAAGTAGGGGGTGCAGAGGATGAGTGTAGTGAGATTGAGGTAGTTTCTGAGTGATAGGGATGCTTGAGATGCTTCCTTGGAGAGTGAGGTGATGAGGTTGATGGGGGTGGTGAGTGAGAGGGATCAATGGGTGGGGTACCCTAGAGGGAGTTGGAGCAGAATTAGTGTGTATAGGTACCATCAACATCAGGAGCTGTTGAGGTAACATTTTGGTGTGACTAGTAGTATAATGGTAGTTTTGGGGCTAGTTGAGTCTGGAGTGGAGGTGCCAACGGGGACATGAGCAACTAGAGGGGTAGGTAGAGTAAGGACTAGAGGTTAGATGGGGCTACCAAGTATGGTGAGCATGGCTCAATACTAGGACCTATGAGAGGAGTTGAAGGTATTATGAGGGAGTGGTAGGAGAGAGACTACCCTGAGGTGCCTCATTACACACAATATGTAGTGAGCCAATGACAGGTTGTCAGCAGGGTCCTATAATGAGCACGGGGAGTGTTGGATGGTGCTCAAAGGGATCCTTGAGGGTGAAGCAGGTGGTTTGAGGATATATAATGTATAGTTTACGATGTGATTTATTGTATGGGCCATAAATCCTAATCATTAATGAGATGTACATCAAATTTTGAGATATACATATACATATTATATGATATTTTTTGGACATATGGATGTGTAAAAATGTGTATTGATGACTTTGATGTGATGTTTTATATGAATTTGTGGATAGATGATGATGATTATGCTATGATGATGATGATTTATATTATTTATTGTGATGGTTTTTAGATGTGATTATATTGTTGATTAATGTATGGTGGTTTTTAAGATGTATTTCATCTATTTGATTTGGCATATATGTAATGGTGAGTTCGATATAATACGCTTACAACCTTAATTATAGGTAACATATAACTAACAATGGTTAGTCCATTTAAGGGTGTGTGATGGGTTTTGGATATGATGAGATATATACTATTTTCTAGACATGGCTTGAATGTTGTATATATCTTGTACAAGGAACTGTGTGCTCTTTAGAGGTCCTAGGTTGTTCCTCAGTTTTTTAGTTTAATAGTGTGCTATTTGATCAATGCGGGAAGATTGCATCTTTTAAGGGAAAGATGATTGATGTGGGAAGTTTTCCTAGGATGATAGAGGATTTTAGACATGTTTTTAGAAATCTAATCAATGTGGGAAGCTTTCTATTTGTCATCCATATATATGTTTTGAATTTGTGGGTAGCCATCCTTTAAGGGAGTGGTCTACGATAATATTTTGAGTTTGATGGTGATAGTGAGTATATTTTTCATAGTTTTCCTTTGAGGGAGTATTCTATAAGATATTTTTGCATCCCTTAGTAATTTTGATTATTTTAGCTGAGGGTGGGCCTAAGAGACCATATGAGGAGGGTGGGTTTGGTGTACAAGATAACATGTGTATCTTTAACATGTGTTTTGATGGATAGGGTGAGGTGGGGGAGAAATTATTAGGGGGTCCCTTAGTTATGTAAGGAAATTTTCCATGCGGAATATTCTATGAGAAGGTCCGTGGTGCCCATATTTAAGGTCATAGTATATATACTGACAGAAGACCACATGATTCCATATAATTATATAGGTGAGGTATTTTTAAGTGGTTAGTTCGGGGATGGGGGATTTTAGTTGGACTAACATTTTATAGGTATATATGTTAACAATAGAAAGGTCACAAGTGCAAGGCATTAAGAGGTTCCTTTTCAAGTTTACCCTCAAGAGAGGCCAAATGGATAGGCTCTATATCCATATTTGTGAGTGATGATGCAGGGTCTAAGTCAGTTTAGAGTAAAATTTTTATGTTTACTCTTTTCCATATTTGTGATGTGTTGATTTTCTTTGAGGACAAGATCACCAACATTGAATTCACATTATTTGAGGTGTTTATTATATGCATGTTTGATTCAATCCTGATATATGTTGATATGTTCAAGGGTAGTTAGTTGAATTTCGTCTAACAACTTAAGTTGTGATAGGTTTCTTGATAATATTCTTCTTTAGGGATGAAATATTTGAGGGAAACATGTAGGGATGGGATCTGTACTTTAAGGGGGAGAATAATTTCAGTTCCGTAGACTAAGAGAAAGGGTGTAACACCCATAGGGGTTCAAATACTAGTTCAATAGGCCCAAAATGTAAAGGGATTTGAAGGTGCCAATATTTACCAGCCTGATCAACAGTTTTGGTAAGGATTTTGTTTAGGATTTTATTAGATGCTTCAGCTTGACCATTGGTTTGTGGATAATAGGGTGTGGAAAAGTTGAGTTTGATATTGTAAGTTTCACAAATTTTTTGAACTTTCTTATTTTTGAATGATTTACCATTATCTATGATGATTTTATGAGGGATACTGAAGTGACATATAATATGATGATGAATGAAATCGATGATATTATCTACTTTAGTGGAGATAAGAGGGATATCTTCCACCCATTTTAAAAAGTATTCAATTGCTATTATGATCAAATTGTGTCATTGTGATGATCGAGGATTAATAAGGCCAATGACGTCGAGTCCCCATTGTGAAAAAGGATATAGATATTGAGTTGGTTGAAGAGAATGACTAGGGATGTGTGTAAGGTTAGAGTGTTGTTGACATTTAACGCACTTCTTGAACGTAGTCACAACAATTTCATTTAAGCGTAAGGCCAATAGTATCCCATCCACAGCATTTGTTTAGTAATGGCTATGCCATTAAAGTGGTTGCCGCATATTCCATCGTGGACTTCTTGGATAGCTTGATGGGCCTCTAGAGATTTAAGACACTGGAGGAGAAGGTTGTCAAACCCTCTTTTATAAAGGATACCCCAAGTATGACATGGTGGGATGCACAATGTTGAAAATATATTTTACTATTTATAGATAGATTTACGGGTATCTTTCTTGTGGAAAGATAGTCATATATTTGAGTGTACTAAATGTCAAATTGGCTATCTTCTATATGATTGATAGTGGGAAGATCAGTGTTGGTATAAGATGGTTGATCTAGTTTGTGTACAATGATGAAGATTTTAGAGTATTCTAGTGAGAGAGGGATAAGATATGTGAGGGATGCCATAGTATATGTGAATTTATTAGATGATCATGGAGTTGTTTGAATTTCATAATGATCAAATAGTTTCAAGAGATCATCGACGATGAACTTTATATTTTTGCATCAGGATTTCATTTTTACATTGATAAGTTCCTTTGATTTGATTGCTGACGAGCTATGGAAGTCACTGTAGATATCGAGGATTTGTATCCCAAGAATTTTGCAGTTTGAAGACCCATGATGAGAGATTCGTATTCTGCCTTATTATTTGTGCAATTACAAATTAAGTTTAAAAGATAATAGAATATGAGTGCCCCAAGGTGGTATTATGACTATTTAGGCACCCTCCTTGTTTGTATTTGGACCCATCGAAGAACAAGTTCATCTTGAGAGAGGTTTTATTGTGGTCGTTGGTGTTGATAGATTCATCAAGAAATTGTTCGCAAGGTAGTTAATTAGTGGAAAGGGGAGCTTTTACGAGTTGATCATAAATGACCTACCCCTTGATGGGTTTTTGAGAGATAATTTAAAGATCAAAATTTTTCATAAGCATAATCCATCTGGTTATATGATAATTGTGGTATGGTTTAAATTGCATGGATTTAAATAGATTAAAATTTGTGATTGCATATGTTTTATGATTGAGGATATAATGACGAAGTTTGGAAGTTACAAAGTACAAGGCAACAACAAAACTTTTTTACTTCGGAATAAAATGGGTTTCATAATCGTGAAGGGGGAGGCTTATGTAATAGATGACTTATCCTCACCTTTATTTTCCCAATGTGTTAGCATGGCTCACAAGGCATGATCAGTAATAGAGAGCTATACAGATAGAAAGTCTCCCCCTCGTGTGGAGGTATAAGAACTGGTGGAGATAAAAGGTAATATTTGAGCACATCAATTTTTTTTTGAAAACCATCCTCCCACTTAAAGTGGATTCTCATTCCTTAGAAAGTGATGAAAGAGTTGACAATGGTCTGATAACTGAAAGCTAAAATGAAGGATAGAATGAAGTTTCCCTTGGAGGCTACAAAGATATTTAATATTAGTTGGAGGAGGCACTTTGATAATGGATTTGAACTTGGTGGGGTCAAATTCAATTCCTCTAATAGATACTATAAATCCTGGGAGTTTTCCTGTCAAGACTTTGAATACACATTTAGTTGGGTTGAGGTGAAATAAGAATTGTATTAGACATATAAAGATCACGTTGAGAACAACCATATGTTATTTTCAGTGTTTGGATTTACCTAAGAGCTAATCTATGTAGTCTTCTATAGTTTTATGGATGAGGTCATGAAAAATATGTGTCATGGTGCGTTGATAAGTTGCTCATGCATTTTTCAGGCCAAAGGGGATTACTCTGTAACAAAAGTTTCCCCACACGGTGATAAAAGATGTCATATGTTGATCTTTTGGCATGATGAGAATTTGATTATAAGAAGAAAAAACCATCCGTAAGAGATAGCATCTCATGTCCTGTCATTAGATTAAAAACTTGATAAATGTTAGGTAGGGGAAATTCATTTTTTGGAAAAGTAAGGTTAAAGTCTCAAAATTTTGTATAGATATATAATTTCCTAGAGGTTTTAGTCATTGGTACGATGTTAGAAATCCATTGGGGATAATTGATGGGTTATATGAAATTAGCTGAAAGAATGCATTGAATTTCTTCTTTGACTAACAATGCGATGTGAGGGTGCATATGATGAAGCTTTTATTTCATAGGCTTAACACCGGGGATAGCGACAATATTATAGATAACAATATTAGGGTCTATATGAGACATATCATTGTAAGACCATGCAAAGTATTGATTGTGCTTTGATAAGAATGCAATGAATTCATATAGTTCTTGTGAGTCTAAGGTCTGACCGATATTGATAACGTGTGGTTCTTACATTGTGCCTATATTAACATCGATGGTAGATTCATTGAGAAGTGTAGGTGTGTAAGGAGGTAAGGATTTTTGGAGGTAATGATCCTCAAAAACCATATTGGTTAAGATAGTGGCGTCGTCGTGACAATAGAGAACCTTGATAGTGGGGGAATCCTCTTCTATGATGTCAGGTAATGTTAAGGGGATGGACCTATACTTGTCATTAGATTAGTAAATCAGTGGTCCTAAAGTGATAAAATTGTCTAAAAAACTTTAGGGGGATGGATAAGGTATCGTTGTTATCGGAGGATATGTCTGATGATAATGATGTGGATGGTTTATATAAAGATGAGGCAATGTTTTTCGTGAGGTTTTCTCAAATATTCAAAGGGAAAGTCATGTGGGCTTTTCTTGTACCTACCCAGACCAAAACCTTTACTTGCACAATGGTGAAGGTAAGTGTTAGTGCAAAATCACAGCACCCCCAAATGAGTCGTCATATCTGCTTTTCTAAGGTAGATTCATTTGGTGTGATTCGCATAACATTGAGTTTTCCCCAAAGTGTGGGACTTTGCAAATGGGAAAAATCTCCAGATTAAAAGTTGGTTCATATTCCTTTAATTAGGTGCATACGTGGAAACTTGCATAGGACCTATTCCTAAACCTAATCTAAGCTTTACCAAGGAGACATGGATAAAAGGAATACAAGAAATCAAAACTAAGCTACAAGGTGATGCACTGAATAAATGATGAACATTAGTTTTACTGATAGATAGAAACCAAAAAAATACATACAATAATCAAGCACACATAACCAGATTTATAATGAAAGACCAGATGAGAGCAAAGGAGACAAAAAAGGATCTAGAATCAATCACAAACGTGTTTTATTGCTCTACAAATTGATACAATGCATTACAAACGACTAGAAGGTAGGAAATGTATTGTAACTTAAATGGAAGGTCTGAACTCCACAAATTCATTTACCAGAAGGCAAGGGGAGCCTATAAAAACAAAAGAATTTCCAACCCTTTACAATGAGTCTCGACCCTGCTTTTATAGATTCAACACATAAAGGAGAAAGAGAGAGAAGTGGGAAAAAAGTTCCAAGCTCAACCACCGCTATCAATGCCTCCTACAAAATATGCCCCCAAATTTGTCTTGACTGCATCAACCACTGGTTCGGTGCCTTGAAGGAGGAGGAAACGACGGAGCAGATCAAATCCGATCTGGTTGTTGGGGCAAAAATAGATCCTGTATTAATGGTCCTGAAGATGTTTCTCCATTTTTATCCCACCTAACCTCTCCAAACTTAAAGTTTTAGATCACCATGGTGTAGACGAGGTTGAGATCTTTCCAACGGTGTTAGATTTGCAATATTTTGAGCTTCGAGTCGAAAGATATGCCCCTCTGAAGATTTAAGGCAAATTAGGGCAAAAATCAGGTTCGCAGGCCCAAAATTTATCTTTTCTCCCTTTTCCACAAGAATTGAAAAATCCAGAAAGCTCTCGTGGCCCCGTCGCTCTGCTTGGACACATGGTACCCTCTGGTTGGCTGGGGAGATGCACTTCAATTTTCATCTTTGTGCCTTTTTGACAAAAGGAAATTTTTCACTTTTTCCTTCGATTCCCCGCTTCCCCACTTTGACCTTGACTCGGGCTCAAACGCTGACTTTTTCCCTTTGGGTGGAGTTGCAGCCCATTTTGTAACTTTTACATCTTTGGAATAAAAAGGGGAAAAAATATAACTTTTTCCCCGATGGCTCGCCTTAGTGCTGCTGGTTTAGGCTTGCCACATGGTGCTTCCTCTGTCGGCTTGCCCAATTTCTATGTTTTTGGCCAAGTCCTTTGCTCGGGGGGGTCATATTTCTTGATTGGGGACACACGGTGGTCTGGCACTTTTCTAGAAACCCTCTCTTTATTCGACCCTTGAGTTAGCGCCGTTTGGACACTTGGCACTCTCCGCCAGCCTGCCACCATGCATTGTCTATTCAAACTGACTTTGTCTCATTTTTGAGACTGGATGCGTGGAGGCTTCGCGCTCGCTTGAAAGCCCAATCAAGATTTGCCTTTGAAGGAGCATTAGGTTGACACTTGGAAGCCTCTGCAAGTCTTTGGAATTTTCAGGCGAACTAGCGCTTGTTTGAGCCTCCACTTTTGGATCTACCCTTGGAGATGCGTCGCTTGGACACGTGGCAGTCTCCACCAGTACTTCTATACTTAGCCTTTTTTAGGCCCACCATGTCTACCTTTTGACCTCTATTGACCATTTGCTACGTGGATGGCTGGCGCGAGTTTGAGTCTCCACCTTGGGCTCCCATTTCAAATTTATGCCAAGACAACACCTAACACCTTCCTACCTAGTCGAAGAATTTTCAATGGCCATACAAATTTTTGGGGCTCTGGACGCGTGGAAGCCAAACACTCTTTTGAGCTTCCCTTTTTGGATTCAATTTTAGAGAAGTGTTGTGTCGACACCTGGCTCCCTCTGTTGTCTCCTTCATACTTAGTCGATTTCTGGACTCGTTCTGAACTATTTTGAAACCGAAGGCTTCGGATCTTCACCTTTTCTTCTCTTTCTTTGCTCTTGGCTTCTTTGTGACACTACTCATCCTCCTCTGACCCTGTTATTCTATTTCTGAGCCCACATGTAACCTTGTAGATAGATTTAAGACACGGATCCGCTCGATAGAGCCATTTCTTCTCTTCCTTCTTGCACAGGGTCGTTTAGTCTTTCGCAGGCCCCACCAGTCCATTGTTGAGTCCTTTTGCGACCTGTTTGCAAGATTTAAACATGTTTTCTCTAGTTCTTTCTGTGTGGGGTCGTGGCTGATCCAATACTTTTCCCGGGGGGTGGAATATGTATAACAGTAAATTCGGGAAAAAATGAGCCCTGTATAAGAATGGAAAGTCTAACATGAATGGTTTAACATATGGTTGATCATCGAGATGAGAGGAGGGGTGATCGATGCCTCCATTAAAGAGTTGTGTTTGAAGAAAAGGGGGACTAAAGGAAGCAATATTTCCTACATCAAGCTCATAAACTCGCTGCTTGTCGGGTCTCCCATATGTCTTAGGGGTAGGGAGTGTATTAAGAGCTAGGATCTAGTACTCTCCCAGCGAGAGATGTTGCATCATGTTTTTAAATGATTGATCATCTGGAAGTTTGGATGCAGGAAGAGAAGATCTCATGTAGGTTTGATTTGAAGATATGGAGTTTTGTAAGGGAAACAAGACGTCGTTGGTCTTGTAGGTCATATAACAGGCCTTAAATGGATTACGATCGATAGGGGCCATAAAAGTATTACCTTCATGTTCCTATTTCAAGCATCATTGTAAGGTGGATGGGACACAATGCATAACATGGATCTACATATGTCTTAATAGTATATTGTATTGGAACTCACCTTCTACAAGGTAGAATATTTCATAAAGGATTTTTACACCTATTTTGATATGTAAGATAATTGTGCCCAAGGTGGGAGCAACAATATCATTGAAAGCACGTAAGACGGTGGGTGATTGAGCTACAATAGTGTCACATAATTGAATTTGTTTGAAAGAATGGGATGATATTATATTGATGCTAGCATCGTTGTCAATCATGACTCTTTTAACAAGAGTATCATTGATTTGGGTTGTGAAAAATAAGGGAGATCATGATTCTCAGGTTGTAGTGATAAAATCTAAGAATTGTCGAATGTGATGGTTGCAAACATTTTCAGGGCACCAATGAGGCTGGTAAATGGCTAGGGTTCATCTAATGGCCTTGAGATGGCTTAAAGGGCATATATCATAGCTTGTCGACGTCGAGGGAAGTTTTGGATAAGTTCATAGAGGGACATCTTAATGGGTGTTTGATGTAATTGTTTGAGGATGATATTTTGTATAGATTTTGTAGATTGGGTCTGAGGTGCAACAAGGATGGAGACCTTGGTTTTAGAGGATGAAAGATTAGACGGTTCAAGGGGAGCTGCAAAGATATAGATTTATGGCCTATTTTGATTTTGGGATTTCAAATCTTGGGTGTGGGCTCTCGTGGATAGTATTGATTTGGAAGAAAGGGGAATTTCTAGAGGAGGCTATGTTTTTGTTGGATGGGCCATAATGTGACATTTTAAGATTGATAGGTTTAAGGATTTTAGGGATAGGTTTGACTAGGTGTTTTAATCTTGTTGTTCTTGAAATGATAGGTGGACTAGAATGGTTTTTTTTTTCTAGAGGAGTCCCTTATTAAAAAGCTTCTAGATCACGATGTGGAGGGCCTTACAATCTAGTGTATGGTGCCCTGGTATTCAATGGTAAGCACAAGCTACATGCTAGGAATTTATGGTTTAGTGCTCACGTTTAAGAGAATAAGTATGTTTACAATTATAAATTGTCAATAAATTTGTTGAGAAAACTCATATTTTTAGGATATTATATTGAGTGAGTTGTATTTACAACTCACGTAACTATCTTAGGAGGTGTGATATATTTGTGGGATCATTTGGAGAGATGTGTGGGATGACTATTAACTCCTACAATTAAGGAGATCAAACTCTATATAATGTAATATCTTGAAAGAATAATATGACCCACATGAATTATTAATCTGAATCTTATTATATGTATTTGATTTGAGTATATTATTGTGATTTAATTTACAGATGTTGACTAGTTTTAAGATCTAGTATCAGAGTATGATCGATCAAACATGTGACATTTGTGTAGTTCTAAAGAAGAGGCCCATGTGGTTCTGCTACATATAGCTATGTGAAGTTCTAATTCTTCTATTTCTTGAGATCCGGTTATGTACGTGTGGCCTATTATGTACATAATGTGTTGATTAAAACTTTCCATTCTAGTGATCAGGTTGCTCTGGAGTCTAGAACTTTGTTAGAGCGCAAAATTGCAATCTACTTCGAATCAAGAAGATTCATGGTTTTGAGACAACATGGGATGACCTATGCAAATGTGGGTGTTTGCAAAAGTGAGTTCAACCTTCGAAGAAGGTCGGCTTCCTCATTACATGGGTTTGGGAAAACCAACATAACACAAACTACCTCTAATGCTAAAACCACTCCTATAACTAATCCTAAACTAATAATTCTGAGGGACCGGGGAGAGATAGATATAAGAAGGGAAATCCTAAGCTAACAGGGGTGGTGATAGCACCAGAAGAAAGTTTGATCACTCTCCACAAGGGGACATAAAGGTAGATAATGCGGGAGGAAATTGTAGGCAAATATGTCATAGGCCAAAACCGTATAGATGCACCCTTCCCACCTTTGAAAACACACAAAGAATAGAGAAACATGCAAGCAAGAGACACACATAACCATGTCAAAGAAGGAAATAAAGAGGCAAGAACACAACAAATGCAAGAATAGAGCAGAGAATAGCCACAATACTCGATTTTACTTATCAAATGATGCTAGTCATTTACAATAATGGTAGAAGGTGTAAGAATGCATTACATGGACCAAGTTTGAAGTCTAAAACTTGTGGGAAATCTACCACCATTTTAGTATGGTGCTATTATAACAAAGAGATATTATTTTTACAATGCATGAGATCTAAATTTATAGAGAAAAGAGAAGGAGAGAGAGGTACCAAAATGATGGATTCAACCACCAAGGACTGATCTCCAGTAATGCTTGCAGGAAGGTGTGGGCACCTGACATGGATTCTATCACACACTATCACATTAGTAGGTTGTAGAGAATGATGCCCATACCTCATTCATTCCAGTCAGTGGAGTGGTTGGCATTTAATTTTCAAAAAAGGGCGCGACTTATGTGCTTCCCGCGACTTTTCCTTATTGCGTGGCTTTGCATGTTTCATAGCTTTCACCATGGTTTTGAAATTTTTTGCACTCTATCTTTCAATGGACCACCAGTATGCCATAGGGATCTAACCTTCTTCTTACATGTACAGAATCACATGTGTGGATATGTTCCATTGTCCTAGAATTCATAAGAAACTATGCAATATTATATTTAGGAAGCCCATGAGACACTAGGATAGTATTTCGTGGCTTCCAGCCTTAGTCACATTTCAACTCTATTTTCTTTTCCTCGTAGTGCCTTGTGGCACTGCCTCTTCACATTGTGGAATTTACCCTCGATTCCACATAATTGACAGACTCTATGGGATAATATGTATTACGGGGGTCCATATGACATTGTGCTTCCAATCCGTGAAGCACTAAGCTTCTCATTTCTTTACTTCACAAATTTTTTCCTTTGTTAATTTTCCAACCTTTCGCAGGCCTGAAACACACTGTGCTTTGAATTGCCTTCGACCAGAGAGAGACTATTTTGGTCTCATGAAGATCTTTGTTCAACTAAATTATGCCTAAGTCCCAAACTGATGCTTCTTTATTTTGTGGGTTAGGATAACCCACAAAACACTAAGTTTCTACACTCAACGGATGACTAATTTAGTCTCTCGCAAATTTCTTAGAGAACAAATGACACAGTCCATTTTTTATGAGTTGTTCAAAATTGCAAGGGTGTAATTTTGGACAACATTTTGATGAATTTTAAAAGATGAATACCAATTGTCTTGAAACATCCATTGAGTATGGAGTCAAGCCTAACCTTGAAGAAATTGATCTTTATAATATGTCTCATGAATGTGCATGAACTAAAGCTGATCTGTAGAGTCTTGAAAGAATGCACACTAGAAATTCACTCTATCTATCTAATTTCCACTATGAAACCTACTGAACCAAACTATGAAACAACAATAAGGCCCAAAAAAACTATATACAAACATGAAATCATACATGTTCCAAGTGGAACATGCAGAGTGTGCATAAACACTTCTTTTATAATATGCAAACCTATACTACCATACTCTAACCAAATATAAAGGGAGCTAAAAAAAACTTGAAATATGTTGGGAGAAGTAGCTTCCATTCCTTATAAAATTATAGCATGTAATTAATTTGGAGATGGACATGGTCTTTAATGAGATTGGAAAATTGTCTTGAAGTTGTTTTCCCCCTCCATTCTCTAAAGTATCAACCAGAAAGAAAAATAATGCCTCCTCAAGTTGTTTTAAATTTGGTTGGAGATGTTGCAACTACCTTTAGAGATTTGATGATATTCCTCATGCTCTGAAATAAGCATGACTAGTGGAAACTCTATTTTTGGATCCAACCTAGCCAAGTATTTGATTGGGAAATGTCTGATCTGCATGGTTTTTCTATTTATTTGAAACTCATCTCGATAAATGGGGTCATCAGGCAGACTTTCCTCATGATGGATGTTTGCAAGAAGAATTAATTTTTTTTCTGCTTCTTCTGTAAACAACTCTGCTTCCACTATGGAGTGCAAATTCCCTCCTCATCAATATTTTCCCCAGTTAGATTTTTTGCCACAATTTCAAGGCATGCAAAACAATGTGTTATCACCAAATCACTGCACCCCCTGAATGACCTAAGTTTGAATGGGACATTCGATGTGATAGGGTAACATGGGATCACCTCTCAAGCTGTGGAACTTGCGGACTTAAAGTGAACCTCTAGAGAAGGCCGACTTCCTCTTCCTAAACTAACACCACACTACCCTTAATGTAATAAAAAAATGTAAGTAGACCTATACTAACATTTCCTGGGGATTAGGGAGAGAGATTTGCAAGAAATAAAACCTATATTAGAAGTGGTGATGCACCAAGAAAGGTATTTTCTAGACAAAATTCCAGCTTGCCAATGAAGAAAAATAAATATGGGAAGAATGGACATGCATTTCAAACCCAATTACATACAATACTTCATTTCTAGAATGAGCACAATAACTCCCAAAACTTGCAAAGGAAACATGGGTTGCACAATGTACTTGTAAACATGAGAAAGGAAAAATGAAAGCAACCATTTTTTATGCAAGGATAGATAATTAGCCACAAAAAATTAATTTGATTATTTCAAGAACTTGCACAGTGCATCATTACAGCAGGGAGAGCTAGAGGTTGTCATTACAATGTTTGGAAGAAAGACTTGAAATCCTCCAAATTGACAAGTGCTCAGCTTGTGAAGAGAGGGGAAGCTTTGAAAAATTGTCCAACCCATCAATTTGGCATTCCCTTTTACAATTTATAGCGTTGTTGAGTTATGTGAAACAAAAGGGGAGAAAGTCCTAAATGCTACACAAAATTGTAGCAGATGAGTTAATCATATTGTTACATGCTTTCTTGTGGCACTTTGTACTTGATTGCATCATTAATTTCCCCAAAAAATTATCCTCCATCATACTTCATAATTTCAAAAATTTAAATTTCCTTCAATTGATTCAAAAATATTTTTTTGATAATTTTTTGGAACTCATCCTATAGCCTCCTGGGTGAAAAATTACATTTGGGGGTTTTAGTGTTTGGCTTAGTAAACGCTCACCGACCAGCTTGCCAAGCTGGCTGACAAGCTACCCGTTTGAATTACTTAGCGAGATCTTCATATTATACACCGACCACTTTGTTCTCCATTGGCAAAGCTACGTGGTATTTCTATTTTCCTTGGCCGACGATCACTCCAATTCAACCGTTGCTGAGTTCTTTACTCACCACGTAGCATTGGATAGTGAATCTATACTGGCGGGTTCCTCACATTTTACAAGTGTCTTCAACGTTTAACCACCCTCGAGAGAGTCGTGCACTTTACATTTGTTGAATCAACATTCATTTTCAATGCCCCCAAAAAATGGCTAGTTTGGGATTTTCATTTAAATTGGGTACCTGAATCGGCATCACCCCCTACGTTGACATGGAAATCCCTTTACATCCGAGCCTCAGCAATCCGCAACCTTCCATTTAGCATGCCTCACCAACCCTTTTGAAACTCCTGCTCATAATCCTGGCTTTACATTGACTCTGTGCGACATTACCGCCGAGTGTCCTAGGAGTAGCCTGCCATGTAACCTGTCGACTCACCTCGTGATTCTTTTCACGCTAACTTGGTTTACCTCAGAAAAGGGATCCTGAAACAACCCAAATGACATGCGTTGGGATTTTGGACTCTGAACCCACACACTTGAATCTGAAATGTGACTCGATAAAAACTCGAAATGAGCCAACTCCAAAAATCCAAAGTCTGAATTTCGGACTTCGATGTTCAGAAGTTGAGCTTGCATATTATCAACTCATCGCCTCAACTCTCTGAACCTCCGAAGAGTGTAAGTCCCAATATCCAACACACTTCGAGCCACCCACGTAAGTCATCCAAAATGGCTCGAACTAAGCTCTCCATAGCCGACTTCGATCTCGAGTTGATCCATTGCACCAAAAATAGACACTGACTCGGCCATTCATTCCACTCTTCCGTTCCATGTCTACAACCTATCCCTTAAGAAAATCATGTGTTATTTTGCATGTTTAAGTCCTACACATTAAGCCGCCTTAGCAATCCGCCTTTCAAAACCCTTCCCTACTTCAAATGATACCGAACCAATGAACCATCCACCATCCATCTGTGCTTGACGTTCATGCGCCGAGCTTCCTTTTTCCTCCAACATGAGCTCTTATGAGTTCAAATTCGACTTACTTAATGAGTGGCTTGAGCCGCTAAACCCTAACTCGGCCCATCAATAGATCAGCCCAAACCATTTAAGGTGACTCTCTCTCCTAAATAGAGCCATAGATCAAACCTTTCGCAAACACCCCGAGCTCCGAGTCGTATCCCTTCACTTTAAATGCTTCGGCGTGAATTGTGAAAATTCCACGAGCTCATTTTTTCTTCATTCGAGCCCTTAACGAATTGATCCCACCTGCGATGAAAGCTACTTTAATTCCGAGTAGCTCGGCCCTAGGTTACTTAAGCTTACCTTTAAGATCAACTTGAATTTACACGGTGAGTTTATGTGACCCCAACTTCATTCCTATGAGCTCTTTATCATTTCAACCAATGTCAAAACCCTTCTTTTGAATGATCCAAATGAGTAACTAGGCTATGTCCTTCTGAGTTGACTCAACTTCCCAACTTGGATCTCGTACTGAGCTCCACAAATCTGCCATGCGGTATCCGTGTTGACTCACTAAACGAGTATCTCACTTATCAATTCACACCAGCTCGCTCACCTTGCTCCATTACCTCGACCTCAGGATTCCGAACCCCCAAGTTCCATTATTCACATCCATTATGGCCTGATAAAATTGATCTTATATGATCTTTCCAAGTTATTTTAAGTTCGTTCCCAATATGATATTCTAAATCTGATTTTGATCCCGATTTTGGTTTCCTTGGGCTTTCTCTCAAGACTAGAGATTCGTAGAAACACATAAAGAGACCACCCTAAAAAATTGATTTAACAATTTTGATCATTTTTTACTTGCATTGGACGAATGTGAGCCCTCTAGGGCCAATTTTTTGCTCTGAAAAAACTTGGAACCTTCAATACCAAAAAGGGGAAGGATGGCTCAAGATGACTCTGAAACTACCTTAAATGACATAAACGCTCCCTGAAAAAAAATTAACCCAAATGTCCTAGAATTCTTCAGGAAGGACTTTTCTAGTTTCAGAACATAATAGGCCCCTATTGTCAAATTTTTTCCTAAGGGGAAAAATTGGATAACATTTTACACAACCTCAAGGGGATGATTTCTTGCTAAGCATGAATCTTGTAGCCTTCAACATCTATTGGGCATGGAGTTTAATATTCATCCCAACTTCTCGAAACTGATTTTATTCTCCATGATAAATCCTAAAATCCTGTCAAGCATTGTTTATCATGGACCTTCCTATAATGCTAAGTATGAAGTACCTTAAATTTGAGGATTATTTGGCATGCATAACACATTACAGAATTTGGAGTAAAACACCTGTTGGACTTGGGCATCATGGAACTATATTAAAACTTGAATCTTTTCCTCTTCTAAAAATTCTACTTCCGACATGTTGTGCAATGGTAATGACAAAACACAACACACACAACAACTGAAAAACCATACATGCTTCAAATGAAACATGTAGAGTGTGTCAGGAACTTATTTTGTTGGAAGAAAATATATCCCTACTATACGCTAACTGGAGGCACAGATGAGCTAAATGAACCCTGCAACTGGTTGTTAAAAATAGTTTTCCTTTCTCATAATGGACAACCATGTATATGATTTGACAATGGACATGGTTGAGACTAAGAGTGAAAAACTGAAACAAGCCCAATTATCCACTTAACTCACTGAGGCACTAACTGGAAAGAGAAAGTATGACTCTTTTAGTTTCTCTGTATTTTTTATAGAGGAATTGTAACTTATCCTTGGGGTTGTGAAACTCATCCTCACATCTCGAAGTGAATGTGACTGGTTGTGGCTTCTCTATTGTCTTTAATGAAGCCAAGTACCTTATCAGGAAAGATCTAACCCGTTGATTTTGCCTATTGCTCCAAAATTCAAATTTTATAATGAATTTCTCATGCAAACATTCCTGAGAAGTGGGGTTATCTGTGAGATGATCTTGGCTTAGTTGTTCATTTATAGACAACTAATGTTCCACTTGGGTGATTGATGTTGAATTGATGTCTTCTTCATTCCCTTTTTCTTTTGTGATAATAAGGAGTTCCTCCACAACACACAACACCTCTAGATTGTTTACAACCTCCAATGGGGTCATTGGCGAATCATTACAAGTGATTGAAGTATGATGTTCATGTAAGATTTCCTCCTCCTCCAATGGAAGAAAAAATTGACCTTCATTTTTAATCTCCTTATCAAACATGAAAGTTGCAAGGTAAAGCACTTCCATCTACTTCTCTTGTAGACTATTAGGGACAACAAGACCTTCTTTGTTTTCTTCCACCATTACTCATTCATCATCCAAGTTAGGCTCCATAATTGAGAGAAAGAAACTCTTAATAATATCATCTCCATTCAATGCTTCTGAATCTGACCTAGCTTCTCCCATGTGCTCATTTTTATCTTCATTCAATTATTCATATGGAAGATTTAATTCCTACAATCTTGGCTCAAGAATATGGTTATGAGAAATAGGTTGCTGTCCAAAGTTTCCCTTTGAAGAAATAGGCTTTTGATGTAGGATAAGAGGTGATTGAATAACAAAATTTTCAAGTTCCATAGGTAACTTTCCATCAGAATACTCCTCCAAATATGATGAATAAATTTCCTCTCCATGGCCTAGTTGTATCACAGGTTCAACTTCCATCATGGTGTCCTCTAAAGTGGCACTTCATTCACCATGATCTTCTTCATCCTAAAGAAAAAAATTATAAATTTCAAATTCATCAAAGAAATCATATTTTTGTAAATATGGAGAGGGGAAAGGACTTGAAACCAATTACATGGCCTTATCTAAATTTAAGACCTCGGAATCTACTTTGGTCTCATTTGTAACATGAAAATATTCATGGATGATTGTAACATCTAATGATGACCTTGGCAAATTACTGCAACCTCCCATAAATGCAGCAAGTTGTTGAAATGCATGGAAATTAGGATCATTGCACTTGTTATAATCACCCCGTACACTTGATATCTTTTCTTCATTTATTCACATAGGCTCCTCTTCTCATGAACTTGGAGCCAAATCTTGCCCTTCTATATCGAATTTTGCAATCTATAGTGAATCAAACTCCTCTGATGATATGGAACTAGTATTGATATTGTATTCTAAATAGGTAGACTATTGGTCATCATTTACTTGTGCTTGCTCTTGTTTACCTTCAGTTTCCACCACCTTATTTTGAATTTTAACCTTGGGTGGAGGGTTAATTAGGAGAGGAACTTGCTTTATGTTCAATATTACATCCCACTCCTTCAGATTCTTTGTGATCTCTTCTTTGCTAATCTCGTTAAACATATATTCCTCTCCCCTGTTCATTTTCTAATCCTGATCTTCCCAAAATGGGTTTAAGACTATAAAAAGAGGAGTGAGTTGGGATCCAACTGATTTCTTTACTATTTGAGGAGGTGGAAGAGGTGCATCTTCTTGTTTTTATAGCCTTGTTAGAAAAGAAGGAATTTTAGAAGAAATGGGAGTAGAAGATTCATGATGGGATGAGAGAATATGAGATGAAGAAGTGGGATTCACAATATGGGAAGTAGGTCAAAAGCTTGAGAATTGAGATTTAGGATCAAATGAAATTGGTTGGGTTATGAAAGGAACACTCTGAAGTGGTAATGTAGAATTTTCCCATTAACAAGGCTGACTAACATTATATTTGTAAGCTTCCCTCTTCTTGATCTATTCTCCAACTTGATTCATCGTTTTGATTAAGAATTGAATCTTTTGTTGATGATTCAACTCACCTGGTATAGGGTCAATCTAGGGGTATGGAATTCTAAAACCAAATTGGGCTTCCTTTCTCATTTCCTTAATCCTTATTTGTACCATGTTATACTCCAAATATCAAACCTTTCTCTGAAATTGGTCTTCTTCAGATATATGATAGCTTCTAGAATCTACATGCCATTGTTCTTCAATAGCCCCAAAATTCGGTGCATGACCAAACTAATCAGCATCTTGCTCATGTGGAGATGCATGCTCATAATGATATTCATCAAAAAATTGGTCTATAGATATATTATAATAACCTCAAGATTGAAATCATTGTTGCTTCTTCAAGTGGGAATTCCACTGTGGGAATGAAACCATGATTGCATAGCTTCATGAATGGGTGAAAAAATGGAAAGATGTGGAAGAGAAAATAGATGGAAATGGGTTGAAAAGAAAGTTTGCAACTTAGAGAGTGGGTTACTTAGACCAATGGAGTCACCAATTGTTCTTGGATTTACCTCCTAAGGCTGAAATTTCACTAAGAGCACAACAACTTAATGAAAAAAAGTGAATGCAAATACACACACCTGTGAAAAAATTGACTCTTATGGTCCTACCGGACATGACAAAAACTGTTATCACCAAGTCACCATAGCCCCAAAATGGCCCGATTTTGAATGGGACATTCGGTGTGATTGGGAAACATGGGAATCACCTCTCAAGTTATGGGACTTGCAAGCTTAAGGTGAACCTTCAAAAAGGTCGGCTTCATTTTCCTACACTAAGCACTACATTACTCCTAATATAATAAAAATATTTGACTAGACCTATACTAACATTTCCTAGGGATTATGGAGAGAGATTTGCAAGAAATAAAACCTATATTAGAAGTGGTGATGCACCAAGAAAGGGTTTTGCTAGAAAAAAATCCAGATTGGCAATGAAAAAAGATGAACATGGGAAGAATGGACATGCATTACAAACCCAACTACATATAATACTTCATTTCCAGAATGAGCACAATAAATCCAAAAACTTGCAAAGGAAACATGGGTTGCACACCATATCTACAAACATGAGAAAGACGAAATGAAAACAACTAAACTAATTCAAGGACAAATAATTAAGCATAAAACATTAATTTTATTATTTTAAGAACTTGCACAGTGCATCATTACAACAGGGAGAGGAAGATGTTTCCTTTACAATGTTTGGATGAAAGGCTTGAAAGCCTCCAAATTCACAACAAGTTGCTAGGTGAATTGGCCATGACTCAACCAACTGAGCTATGCATTCATGAACCGGTCAACCATACCTTTTCCAAGAACCCATAATTCAAACCTTAGCATCAATGTTCCCACTAAACTTTGACATTTTCTCGTTAGGTTCCCAAATGGGTTCATATTGAGCTATCAAAATAATTCGACTGAGTTACATTGGCCTTGCCATATTTTTCCGATGACATAGCTTGCCAATGCCTTCCTACCAGCTCGCCGAGTAGCTCTGTGAGCTATTTTGCTCAATAGCTCATTTAGCCATTTCCCACAAATTTTCCCTAAAATTTATGATTTTTCTTGCAACCAGAGAATCATAGAGATATAGTAAGACCTTGTAATCGTAATTTATCCATTTTGGTTAATTTATACCATGATGACTGGAAGTGAGCCTATTGGGACCCATCCCTTGCTTTGAGCAAACATGGAGCATCCAAGATCTAGAAAAAGGAGATAATAATCTGATATGATCCTCAAACCTCTTGGAACACCATAAATGTTCACAAGCAAAAAAAAATTCCTTGTAGGTCCAAAGTTCTCCTGTGAAACCCTTTTTGGTCCTAGGGTCCCACTTACCACATTTTCCATTTTTCCTAAGGGGTAAAAATGGATAACAATTTATGGGATTTTTTAGGTGATATCTATTTTATAGGTTACATGTACCCCTTGGTGATCAAAGAACAACACACAGGAAATCAATAGGGAATATTTGTGACACTTGTACGACACAATAAAAATTAGGTTATGTCCATTTTTGTAGTCATAGATGCCCATAAGAGGTATTCAACGCCCATATGCCCATATGCCCCTTTTTTTCCATGGCCACCCATGTCTGACATTATTCATGCAGTAAAAAATTTCTCCTAAGCATTTACGACATTGTTCACGTAATGTTTTTTTAGTTTTCCCAGTCCAGAGCACTTCCAGATCAAGCGTAAATAAACTAAGTCATTCTTTCTATATCTCTTGATTAGGGTTTCATGTGCTTATTTTCTTGTGTCATATTATACTTAGTAGTTGTATATCATAGTTTACATCAGTTACTTTGCAATAGGGTTTAATAAAATTCTATTTTTTGTTAAATAAGAATGAGATTTTAATGGATATTGTTATAGTTGCAATGATTTTGGGTATAGAGAAAAGGAGTGTGATGTAGGGGCATCTTCAAAGAACACCAAAATTGAAAAATTCTCCTTATTCATGGTTGTAAAGAATGTGATAAGATGTGTTGAGTTTCTAAGAGGGATTTTTAGGTGATTAAGGAATCATAAATTTGAATTCTTGTGTTTCCCTCCAAAATGTAATTCAAATTCTAAACATGTAATTATGAAGTTGTGGGTGTCTTGATGGTTTAAAGTGTATGTGAGGGAATCTTGTCATATGGTAATGGGTTATAGAGAGTAAGTATGAGTCATAAATGTTGAAAAAGGATATATTATGCCAACTTTGGATATGTATGAGCATGAAGTGTCATGAAAAAGTAGTTAGGGTTGAAAAAACAAGGAAAAAGGAGATTAAAAGAGAGATAAATTTGATAAAAGGAGTTAGTTACCTCTTATAAGAGGTAAGAAGAGCAAGGAGGAGGAACTACTTGAAGATCATAGGAGAAGGAAAATAATTTTGTAAACTAAATATAGATTAATACAAAATAAGCTGTGTTTTTGTATGAAGAACTTGTTTTTATTGTGAAAGATTCTAAGCTTATAGTTTAAAAATTTGATGAATATTTCATTATTGTATTTGAGCTTGATCAATCTACGTGTTATGGTTGGAAATTCATAACAAATTAGAGGAAATTGCAGGAGAATTGATGAAAAGTGGATAAGTATCTTGTTTCTAGTATGTAAACTGGTGGAATGGTCTGTGCATGATAATAAATAGGTGTTGTAGATGATTTCTTGTTACAATTATTTGTGATCATAATTACAAAACCTCTCCAAGGGTATCCACGTGATGGAAAGGTAATGGATTATGTTACTTCAATATTTAAGGTTGAGTAATATACTAATCTGCATCACATGCATAAAACTCCTAAGTGCTCAGGACTGAGATTGTGTTCATTGTTTGGGTGGACTATGTTTTGCTCCTTGTAAATAAAAGTGATTCAGAAGTTTTCTAAAAAGGGTGTGTATGTGCACAAGAGAAGGATGTTTGTGTGGAGTTTAGAATAAAAACTTAAGGTTCATTCATCAATCAAAGCCTTAGTTACTTCAACTTGAAAAGTGAGGGTTTCAATGCTCTGTCACTAACATGCATGTAGACATGACCATTGTTGTTTTGTAATATTTTCCTCTTTATCACTCATCATGCTAGAAAAGGAATGAAGGGAGATAAAACACATACATGCCTAAGCAATTTGAGGCCTTGAAGTTAAAATTTGTTGGGATCTGGAAAATGACTAAGTATTGGAGCACGCGCGTTCATGACTAACATGAGAAATGCGTGCATGTGATAAAATGATGAATGGCGCACAAGGGTATCAATGTTCAAACATGGATGATAGAAAAGGGTGATCAAGGGTTGATTCCAGAAGGAAAGAGGACTTAGTCAATTTTGGGTCATGATGCTAATTATAGAGATGGCGTAGGAAACACATAAGAGAAGAATCCATGCAGGAGGTGTCCTATTTTTGGAGCAGGAAACTAGCAATTCTAACTGGAGTATGAAGACTTGGAGGCCCATTCCTTGCTCTAAGGTTATTTTGGGAATGAGTACGAAGGACAAGAAACATAGTCCGAGATGTTTCTGAGCTAACCTAATAGGGATGAAACAAAATACGTATCTATAGAAGCATATATTGTTGGTAGAGCTTGCATGCTCTTTGGTTGTCTCGTGTAAGCCCTTTCCTGTTCCAGGGTCCTATGTAGCCACATTTTCCAGGATGCATAGGCTTTGGTGAAGGGAAATTCCCCACCCCTATATGGATATGTACATGGATTTGCACAGTGAAGATGATATTGATCCACATTTTATTATGGTTATGTTACTAGTCCTTATGAGGCGTTGGCATGACCTATAATGATACTCTTATGTATGTATTTGTTGAGAAGGTGTTTTATAATGATTAATACAATGGATCTGATGTTGTTGGATAATGGTTATTGGAGGATTACCCCATGGATAGGATTCTTCATATGGTGAATATGATATTAGTTATTATTTCCCACCTCTTTCAACCACTATGGTTAAGATATAGATCATGTTTATGATTTATTTTTGACCATGGATATCAATGGAATTGGATCAATACCTCTAGTTTATCATGCTAACTCCTTGTACAAAACTGTCATAAAAGGCCACCCCATGGACCTAGGTTGATCAAATCCTTGCATGCTTCGAGTGAGCATTGAGTTTGTATAGATCATGTCCCTGTGTAACAAGCTGTGCCTCCATGGGATGTATCTGGTAAAATAAAATACTACAAAATTTGCTAGGAAGTTATAGTCATCATTTACATATCCCTCTTCGAGCTAAATTTCATGGCCCACAGAATAACCACTAGTTAGGTCAGTTAGAAAACAAAAAATGTGCATATTCATCATGATAAAATTCATAGAACGGAATTGAATGAAGGATTTGTAGAAAGATATATCACAATGGAGGTATCTTATAGTTGCTCTTGAAAGTGAGGTTTTATCTCAAAAGGGTAATGTAACTCCATGGATAGCATAACTTCATGATAGTCTGTAATGAAGGTATGGGATGCACAGTGGAGAGACCTACATATGAGAAATGGGCCATTTTCTTAAGGATTAGTGGAGTCACTAGAAGTTGGATTCCAACTACTTCGTAACTGATGGATATCACCAAAAATACACCAAAATTGGAGATATGGGTGCTTGGATATGTCCTTTTTTCTTGGTCTTGAATCTGGGAATTACAATGAAATTTATGCTTGAAAGTATCTAGAAACAAGGCTAGTAAGGGGTTTGAAGGCTAGAAAGGATGTAATGAGTGATGCCTTGGGAGAGAAGGACCTTCAAGAGTCATAATATAAAATCTGGTGTACCACACACTATATTGAGCTCATAAAGGGCACCCTTCCCCGAAGTTAATAAGTTAGTTCTAGGTATGCTTGGAAGCTTCCAACTGGGATGTACCTCATGCAAAATATTTGGTCTTGAGAGCACCAAAGGATAACCTTTGAGCTAGATAGGTCGAAGGAGTGATTACATGGGTTTGCGATCTTTGTAGACACAAAATCATGCACTTTGGGTAATTATATAATCCTGATTACATACTACTATTCATATGATTCCTAAGTAAGAATGGTACTAATTAACCCATGTCTTTGGCCACCTTTATTTGCTTTCTGTTGCTACTTTCAGTCTTGGTATTACACCTTACTTGCTCAGTCTAACCTTTTATACTTTGGCTATTATCATCTTGAACACTAGTGCCTAACCCAGGACACCAACGCTAGACACCCCCATCCAATCTAGGTGCTCCTTGTCCTCTTTGTACTTTACTCACACTTTTTGGGTCCTTTCTAGCTGTTTGAGCATCTTATCTTTTTGGTAGTCAAACTTTTCAGGGTTAATCATGAAGTTCAAGTAAGGGAATCATATAAATATAAATTTATGTGATCATAATAAATGACCAAACACTAAGCACTATTTATCACCACCTAAGGTTGCATCCATCAAAGGCATCTAAGAGCTCGATTGCATCCATTTAGCTCCATCACAAGGGACACAAGGGTTGGTTTTATGCATCACACTTCATAGGAGGGAAGTTCATTCTATTCCATGCACACATTTATTACATTCTACATTTAGTTACTTACTATCCAAGTGCGACTGACACAAGAGCAACCTAGGGCACAATTTCGCACACACACACAAAACTACATTAGGTTTGAGATGTAGTGCAATGCTTAGTTGTAAGTCAATTATTGTGGCATATGAGGACAGTCTAACCCCTTATTTTGCATCTTTATTTTTTAGGATTTGATGTGTATTTGAGGGTTTTACAGGTCTATGTTTCATTGTAGGTTTCCTGTGACTCCAGTGATCATTGTGTGAATTTGTGGCGATAAAAGGAAAGAATCAACGAACATCTTGCGACCTTGAGAATTTAATTTTTTGAGCATTTCTACAGAGCTAGGTGCTCTGAATCAGTACCCGGGCACCCGTGAGCACCTCTATCCCTCTCCAAGTGCCCCAGTCCAATTTATATGTCTAGATTTACATTTTCTTGTGCTCTAGTGTGACAGTTAGTGCTTCAACATTTTCCAGTTTCCAATCCTATACACCTTTGACAACATTGTGAATCAGCTAAGGCTCCTTACTCTCTCTTTACACATTAGGGTTTCATTATTTATTGCTTAGTTTTCTTTTGTATATTTATGTATTTCATTATTGCATTCACTTATTTACCTTCCACTTAGAGCCCTTCTCCTCTTATTATTATGGCTCAATATTCCTAAGAATTTACTGCAACCCATCTCAAAGCCCTTAATGATCATATTACTGAGCATCCCCAAGATCTAGACTTTCTTTTATATGCTTCTCATGAGGAAGCTATGAACCTCTTGGAGCTTAATGCTTCTTCCACTATTCCCACCACCATTGCTACTCAACCACTTGCTTCCACTCTTCCACCCATTTCCACCATTCCTATTTTTTTCCCTACTCCTACTAATCACTATACTACACCTTTTGTTTCTCATACATGACAAACTAAGACTATTGGCACCCAATATTTAGCCCCCCTTTATCAAGACCTTCAAACACAAATTCATCAATTACAGGAGACTTCTTCTCGTGTGTCTCCATCTTTGGATTCCACTCTATTATTGCATACTCCATTTGCGCCAATCGTATCCGCTTACCCCTTTCCACCTAACTTCGTCATCCCTAAGTTTCCCATTTTCAATGGGAATGGTTATCTATAAGAGTATCTCTGAGAATTCCATGTGGCTTTTCTAGATTTTGCGGATGATCACATTCTCCTAGCCAAGCTTTTTCCTCACAGTCTCCATGATTATGCGATGTGTTGGTTCTATGACCTACTTGTTCACTCGATAACATCTTTCATGCATATGGTTGATGTTTTTCTCACTCACTTCTCTATCAACATCGACTCCAATATATCTTATTCTCAACTTGCACAACTTAAACAAGGGTCTAACAAACATTTAGGGGACTATGTCTTATGATACAAAAATAAATTAGCTAAGATGTCTAATGTGCTTATGGACTCTAAGCTTTAGGACTTATTCATTCAGAGTCTATTACTGCCTCTCTATGATAGTGTTCTTTTCGAGACATATCTTTCATTCAATCAACTATGTCATACTCTTAAGCTTTGTGAAACTAATCTCTTATCTATATGCAAGCTTAAATATCAAGAACAAGCCTCATCTTCTATACATTTTCAAAATAAATCAACCTTCAAACCATCAACCACCAAACCAACCGACACAAAAATCATTGTCAATGCAATATCCACCACTAGAGAGCTTCAATTGCAACCATCCAGGCATACATTTACAAAGTTAACCATTACTCCACAAATTATATTAAAATAACTGTTTGAGAGTAATCTTATTACACTTCCTCCCCCACTTGAATTAGACCCATCTCGTCTAAAAGGTTAGAATTACATTGAGAACTTTCGATGTGACTATCATCAATGTGTGGGACACTCTACAAATAGGTGTTTCAAATTTTACACTGTCATCTAAGATCTTATTGATGGAAACACGCTTGAACTTCTAGATCCTACACCTTTAAAACCTATCAATGAAAATCATAAGCTAAAAATATATAACAATCCACTTCCAAAACACGACAAAAAACCGACTGAATCCTCAGCTAATCATACATATCGTGCAGTGCCTCCTCCTGCATCAGGGGCTCTTGATTTCCTAGTTTCTCATACTGACACTTTCCCACCAATTATTTATTTCTCTGACCATGATTATCATGTGACATTTTATTCTAATCAATTACACATTAGTGCCTCTATCAGATTTATCCCTATCAATAACATTGGGGTTGATTCGTCACAACCCATCAACACGTGCTCTATTCCACTTCTTGCTACTATTGGCTATCCCCTTTCACAAATTTCATATCTAATGAACAACTCTTATGATGTTGTTAAGATCCATGTTACAGTTGGTCCTCTTACTATGTTGGTGCCCTTCCTTGTGGGCCAAGCAGTTAAAGGGTGTGACATGCTCTTAGGTCTCAATTGGATCCGTAGGTCTAAGTCTGTCATCTACATGAATCATTTGTGTCTAAAACTCATCCACAACAATCAAGTCATTTCCACCAATGGTGTACCCCAATCTACTCCATGGTTAGCATATCCTCTTGTGGTGGCCATTGTATCACCTAGTCCATCTGGCATGCCATGACCTTTAGAACTTAAGTCACACTCTACTCCTAGTTCACCTACTCGCACACAACCTACATGGTCTGCATTTCTCTACTAGTCTAGTACATCAGTCTAGGCCCATTTCTAGGATAACTCCTACATCTAAACATGCTTCACCACCCTATTTTATTCCGTGTAGGTGTCCATCACCATCGTGTGCCACCTCACATAGGTCTCCATCACCTACACATTTTGCTACCCCAATATGCCCAGAATATACTCATTAGTCGCATGCATATAGACTTCACTCACCTGCACAATGTTTATCTCATATACCACCACTCTTAGAACATGGTCACACACCTTCATCTCCATCAACATCAAGTGGAAGGTCTCTAACCTTCACTTTTATCGAATATTGTACACACCATTGCACACTTGGGGGAATCACACTTACCCCCCACACCTTGTTTACCTTATCAACTACCATACATCTTACACACATCGTATTTAGTCTTTTACATTCATCCTGCATATCTACATCTATTTGCATTGACATTTCCCTATGTCACCCTCTTGTGCTATGGTTCACACTTGACTGTTGAGGGTATACTATATACATAAACCTCACACACTACACACTATATACACCACACATTCTCACACATTTTTACACTAGACACATTCACCATGCATATCTCTAGCATTGCTTAGTAACACTACACATTACACATCTTCACACATCCTACACTTTTACACATATACATCCAAAATGCATCATCCTCACTCTGTGCTTTGTACACCCATACATTACACATATTCTACACAACATTTTTACACATTTTTACACATATTACATTACACATTGCACATTCTCTATCATTACATGCTTTACATGTCACATACTTATGACATCTTCCTACACATTGCACATTTTTCTCATCTTATTCTATGCATTGCACTCACTACCCAACGATGCACTCTAGTCCAATGGTTCATACTCGATTGTTGAGGGTCCAAATCAAAAGTGAACCTCACCCTATCACACCTACATCATTCTACACTTTCTTCTTCACATTCAATCACACTGTGAGACATATTTTGTCATTACTTTATTCATATATTTCGTGATATACACCTTGTGCTACATCATTACGCTTTCTATCATTCTATCTATATATTTCGTGATATATGCCTTGTGCTACATCATCACAACTTCTATCATTTCCATCCATATATTTTGTGATATACACTTTATGCTACATCATCACGCTTTTTGGAAATCTTCCTCACACGTTTAGTGATATACACTTTAGGCTAAATCATCACACATTCTACCACCTCATCACTTTTACTTTGTTACATTCAATCCTACACATCACATCATAACTTAAAATCACCATCTTTCTTTTGCACACTTTTCAAACCATTTCCCGATGATGCACTCTCATTTATGGTTCATTCTTGACTGCTGAGGGAGCATAAATAAATGAACCTCATTTCATACATACACATCCACTCATGGGGCACGTTACTCCTATCATTCACACTGCATTCCATTCCGCCTCATCCACAACATACTATATATCTTGGTTGCATTTACTCTTGCTTACATTTACTTGTTACATGTTCATATTATTACACATGCTAGATAGATATCTTGTATGTCATTATCTTTCCATACACACATGTGCATTCACTTGATTTCTAGTTGTGATCGCAGATTTTACAGATCCATTACATACAACATGGATGCTTAACGTAGTACCTAGTACCAGTCCCAAAATGGCTCCTGGGGGAATCCACTTTCATACATTACAAGTGCTATTGTTTCATTTCATTTCATAATACACTAGTTTCTCATATTATACACGCTTTGACATACTTTCATCTTTCTAACATGCTAACGAGTGCTTCATGTGCAAATTTTTTTATGCATGGATACTTGCTACCATGATTGTTTGTTACATTGTCTACCATTGTATGCTCTTGTTTGCGGGATTTTCCCTTTGTCTCGTGTGCACACCTGTATGTTAGTGGCCATTATGGACTTGATTATCTTGTGACATCGTGAGTGATGTCCCATGTTTGTAACCCACTTTTCATTGTCTACATGTTCTTCTTGCATGCTTACACATTGTTTGTGTAACTTAAATTTCATCTTATACATGAGTGTTTGTCTTTCCTTACACTAACACTTATTTTTCCTAGCTATTTGTGTGTGTGTGTGCCTTGGTCTCCACTAAGCACATTCCCTTCCCGATGTAAGGCATAGTTTAAGCACCGTGGTTGGTCCTCTTTTGGACCACATACTCCTTTTGCGATGTTACATGCACCCTAAACAAGGGGGGCATCATATGGGTGAATTAGTCACCCCATAAAATGTTATACACAACACAGTACTGGTACAACACAGTTTTCATTTTCGACAGGGCTCAAAATCAGACTTGGGTCCTTAGCATAGTGTCTTTTCCTAGATTTTTCAAACCAAGGGGCAATACAACGGTCTTTCCTGGAATGCCAGTAACCAAGGGACACTTACACAAATCTTCGACATGTCATATAGGTTGTTGATAGGGAAGAGATTCCTTTAGCACTGGGAATTTACACATTAGATTTTTCAGGGCAGAGAGTCCTTAACACATGCACACCACATGCAGTGGCGTTTTACACAATAGGAAACAATTAAAGGTTGGTGGATGAAACCAAATAGTTCTCCCTACACTTCTTCCATTACATTGGCATGAGATCACCCAAAAAACTCGCGCATCGACATCATCTTCAAGATCCTTTGTACACCCCTTTTCCTCATCATGTATCAAGTGCACATGTTACTTTTTTCACATTTTCACACTTTTCATCATTTCCTTACACACTTTTTATATATTTTTATCATATACATGCATATTTTAATACTTGTTAACTTCTCTTTTGTAGGTCCATGCATATGGGAAGTGGTAGTCAACATCACCACAACACCAAAAACAACAATAACATCACACACATCGACATTGACAATAGGTACATCACAACATCTACACATGAGTTTCCACCCTAGCTTCATTTTCATCATCACTTTTTACACTTTCTCCTCCTTAGCATCCATGCTACACTTTTTTTATCACTCCACACTTTGTCTAGTCCCTCAACACATTTTCTACATCGATCTACATGGATATCAGATACACATCTCTATCTACTTTATTTTACCGAGCTTTCCACTGACCAAGATAAAGTGGGGGTAAATGTAGACACAAAATCATGCACTTTGGGTAATTATCTAGTCCTGATTACATACTACTATTCATATGATTCCTAAGTAAGAACAATATTAATTGGCCTAAGTCTTTGGCCACCTTTCTTTCCTTTTTGTCACTTCTCTTCATCTTACACCTTTTCTCGCTCAGTCTGACCTTTTATACTTTGGATTTTTTCATCTTGAAGACCAATGCCTAGCCCAGGATGTCAGCGTCAGGCACCCCCGTCCAATCTGGGCACCCCTGTCCTATTTGTATTTTACTCACACTTTTTGGGCCCTTTCTAGCCATTTGAGCATATTATCTTTTTGGTAGTGGGACTTTTTGGGGTTAATTATGAAATTCAAGCAAAGGAATCATATAAATATAAAGTTATGTGATATTAATTGACCTATGTCTTTGGCCACCTTTCTTTCCTTTTTGTCACTTCTCTTGGTCTTACACATTTTCTTGCTCAATCTGACCTTTTATACTTTGGATTTTGTCATCTTAGAGACCAACGCCTAGCCTAGGACATTAACATCAAGCACCCCCATCCAATATGGGCACCCCTATCCTCTTTGTATTTTAATCACACTTTTTGGGCCCTTTCTAGCCATTTGAGCATCTTATCTTTTTTGGTAGTGGGCTTTTTCGGGGTTAATTACGAAATTCAAGCAACGGAATCATATAAATATAAAGTTATGTGATCGTATTAAAGGACCAAGCACTAAACATTGGCTATCACCACCTAAGGTTGCATTCATCAAAGGAATCTAAGAGCTCCATTACATCCATCTAGATCCATCACAATGGAAATAAGGGATGGTTTTATGCATCACACTTCGTAGGAGGGAAGTTAATTATATTCCATGCACACATTTATTACATTCTACATCTAACTTATTGCTCACTATCCATGTGTGACTAACACAAGAGCAACCCAGGGCATGATTCCAAATACCATAGAGAACTACATTGGATCTGAGATGTAGTGTAACACTCAATTATAAGTCCATTATTGTGGTAGTTGAGGATAGTGCAACCCCTCATTTTGCATCTTTCTTTTTTAGGATTTGATGTCTCTTTGAGGGTTTTACAAGTCTATGTTTCATTACAGGTTTCCGGTTACTCCAATGATCATTGTGTGAATTTGTAGTGACAAAAGAAGAATATCAACGAACATCTTGTGACTCTGAGAATTTGGGTTTGTGAGTATTTCTTTAGACCCAAGCACCTTGAATCAGTGCTCGGGCACATGTGGGTGCCCTTGTCCCTCTCCAGGTGCCCCAGTCTAGTTTATCTGCCTAATCTACATTTTCTTGTACTTCAGTGTGAAGGCTAGTGCTTTAGATTTTTCTAGTTTCTAGTCCTATACACCTTTAACAACATTATGAATCAGCTAAGGCTTTTTACTCTCTCTTTCTAGATTAGGGTTTCCTTATTTATTGCTAAGTTTTCTTCGGTATATTTATGTATTTCATTATTGCATTCACTTATTGCTACTATAACATCATATTAGGCATTTATATTTCATATTTAGCTTAATAAAAAAACCAACATAACAGAACCTACCTCTAATGCTAAACTACTCCTATAAATAATCCTACACTGAAAATTTCGAGGGACCAAGGGGAGAGAGATTAAATAAGGGAAATCCAAAGCTAACAGGGGTAGTGATAGCACTAGAAGAAAGGTTGATCACTTTCCACAAGGGGATGGAAAGGGAGAGAATACGAGAGGAAAGTGCAGACAAATGAGCCACAGACTAAACCTGTATAAACTCACCCTTCCCACCATTGACAACACACAAAGAATGGAGAAACCTCTAAGCAAGAGACACACGCAACCATTCCAAAGAAGGAAATAAAGAGGTAAGAACACAAAAAATGTGAGAATAGAGCAGAGAAGAGCCACGACATTCAATTTTTATTTCTCAAATGATGCAAAGATGTTTACAATAATGGTAGAAGGTGTAAGAATGCATTACAGGGACTAAGTTCAAAGTCTGGAACTTGTGGGAAGTCAACCACCATTTTGGCATGGTGTCATTACAACAAAGAGAGATTATTTTTACAATGCATGAGTTCCAAATTTATAGAGAAATGAAGAGAAGAGATAAAGAGAGAGAGAGAGAGAGAGAGAGAGAGAGAGAGAGAGAGAGAGAGAGAGAGAGAGAGAGAGAGAGAGCTAAAATGATGGATTCAACCACTAAGGACTGATCATCATTGATGTTTATAGGAAGGTATGGGTGCCTGACGTTGCTTCTATCACACGCCATCAGATTAGCAGGTCACAAAGAATGACACCCATAATTTATTAATTCTGGTCGATGGAGTAGTTCATGTTTGATTTTAAAAAAAGGATGCAACTTCTGTGCTTCCTGTGACTTTTCCTTATCACACGACTTTGCATGTTTTGTGATTTTCACTACGGCTCTAAAAACTTCCACACTCTACATTTCAATTTCACCATCATGCCATAGGGATTTAACCTTCTTCTTACACATGAGACATTGTATGTGTGGTTATGTTCCACTGTCTTGGCTTCATAAAAAATTGCACAACATGATAATTGGGAAACTTGCGGAACACTAGGATAGTTTGCAACTTCCAACCTTAGTCACATTTCAACTCTATTTTTTGACACATAGTGCCTTACGGCATTACCTCTTCACATCTTGGATTCTACTTGATGGACTTTACCCTTGATTTCGTAGAATTAAAAAACTTTGTGGGATGATATGTACTACAGGTTTGCGTGACATTGTGCTTCCAATCCGCAAAGCACTAAGCTTCTCATTTCTTCACTCCATAGATTATGTCCTTAGCTGATTTTTGAAGCTTTCGCAAGCTTGAAACCCATGATGCTCTGACTTGCCTTCGACTTGCAAGAGACTAATTTGGTGCCGTGAAGGTATCTGTTCAACAGAATTTCACCTAAGACCAGAAGTGATGCTCTTTTTTTGTGGGTTAGGAGAACACACAGAACACTAAGTTTCTGCACTCCACAGATGAATAAATTATACTCTCGCAACTTTCTTGGAGAAAAAATGGCTAAGTCCATTTTTGATGAGTTGTTCAAAATTACAAGGGTGTAATTTTGGACACTAAATTTCATGCAGGGGATGTGATTATTGGTGTTAGAGGTAAGATTTAAACCACTCAATGTTGGAATCCATGTACTCATCATATTTATTCAGATATACTGCTATTTATTTTAGATGTCTATGTGTGTCTTGGTGAGTCTTATTTACAAATATTAATACATGTTTGCACTTGTACGTTGATTTTGGATCTTGTTGTACAAGTTTTATCAAAACACCTTACCATTTGATACCTTAGAGATCATATTCCTTTATGCATTGGTTTTGTTAAGTTTTGTCCACTATTGTGATGATATTTTACAATTCTATAGTTTTGTCAACTCCTCTATACCTTGTATGTTTGCTCCATCCAATCAAAAAATATCATACGCCACTCACATTCCAAGGTCTTATTTGTGCCATTTGTCATTTCTCCATTCTTATATTTCTCTATTCACCATCATTTAGTGACTATAGTCAATCCACATGCATGTGAATCCGAGAATCATGCTCTTAGAATTTAATAGAGTCATTATTCTTTAATTTTTGATTTTATGTGTTGTTAAAATCTGATTCTTATCTTCTTTAGCATAAGATTTTAATTATTTTTTATAGAGTAATAGTCCAAATAAAACAAATAGTGTAAAGTCATGTGTTTTTTTTAAGATTTTATTCTTTTAAAAGTGTCTAGCATATGTTATTTAAAATTATTAATAAAAGTCAAATTTAATCTTGTACACATTTTTAATAGTTGTCCATGGTTTATATGTCAAAATTGTAGTATTGTAAAAGTCAAAAAACTAAAAAAAATTACCTTATGGACGTATTTTCAGTGTAACCAACATTCGATTTGTAATCAATATACTATATGAGCTTCAAATTCACATTTTGCTCAGTTAAGCAGTGATCTGCATGGAGGCATGAGGCAACAAAGGAATGAGGTCAACTAGAAACCTCTCACCATCCACAAATGATGGGGCCACATAATGGTGTTGTGGTAGTTTATTTCAGTTGTGTGTTGAATTTCCATTGTGTGTTATAATAAGAACAAATGATTAATTCTTGTTCGTACTTGTAATAAGTGAGTAAATTCCGAATGTAAATCCGTGATGTAAGGAGAGCTGAAAGAGTACTGTAACATCATGATATTTAGGTTATTGGTTGTCCTTGGAAAAAAATCCCAATTGTTTTTTATTATTATTTTTTTATAGAGTAATAGTCCAAATAAAACAAATAGTGTAAAGTCTTGTTTTTTTTTAAACGTCATTCTTTTAAAAGTGTCTAGAATTTGTTATTTAAAATTATTAATAAAAGTCAAATTTAATCTTGTACATGGTTTTAATAGTTGTCCATGGTTTATATGTCAAAATTGTATCATTGTAAAAGTCAAAAAACTAAAAAAAATTACCTTATAGATGTATTTTCGGTGTAACCGACATTTGATTTGTAATCAATATACTATATGAGTTTTAAATTCACATTTTGATGAGTTAAGAAATGATTTGGATGGAGGTAGGAGGCAACATAGGAAGGAGGTCAACTAGCAACTTCTTGCCAACCACAAGTGATGGGGCCACATAATGTTGTTATGGTAGTTTGTTTCAGCTGTGTGTTTAATTTCCACTGCGTGTTATAATAAGAACAAATGATTCATTATTGTTCGTATTTGTAATGGGTGAGTAAATTTTGAATGTAAACCCGTGATGTAAGATAGTGACAAGAGCTAAAAGAGTACTGTGACATCATGATATTTAGGTTGTTGGTTGTCCTAGGAAAAAAATCCTTTGTTGTGGTTATTAGTTATCCACTGGAAAACTATGCTTTGTTTTGGTCATTGGTAAACCACTTTAAAAACCATTTGAGAGGTTGTTAGCTATCCTAAAAAAGAAAACCATCTAGATCATGAGCTTGCAAAGGCAGCATGTTGCAGTACAAGCTAATTTTTTATATTTGGTTTAGTGCTCATGTTTGGGAGAATAATTATGTTTACAATAAATTTTAAATAAGTTGGTGAGACAACTCATATTTTTAGGATATTATATTGAGTGAGTTGTATTTACAACTCACGTAGCTATCCTAGGAGGTATGAGAGATTTGTGGGTTCATTTGGAGAAATATGAGGGATGGCTATTGACTCCTAGAATCAAGGAGATCAAACTCTATATAATGTAATCTCTTAAAAGAATAATATGGCCCACATGAATAATTGATCCAAGTCTTATTCTACGCATTTGATCTAAGTATATTATTATGATTTAATTTATAGACTTTGACCAATTTTAACATTGCATTGTAGTTGTACCAGGAAGGTTTCCACCCTCGGGGATCGAAGGGTTTGATCAGTGATAATAATATGATTGATGATTGTATAATTTGTTCAAGGATCTTGGTGTAATATCCTGATGGAACTTGTTGTGATGTTAACGGGTGTAAGAATTTGAATGTCATTTGATGGTTTAGAATTATGAGACACTAGGAGCACCTCTTCTGTGGCACATTTAGGTTTAGGTTTGAGGGTAGGTTTAGATTCTAATATGGTGACTGTATGTTTTGATGAGGGGTGTGGTCCTAAGATAGAAGGCAGGGAAATCGTATCGACATGTTTATCTTGTCTTGTGAGAGTTCTATCTTTTTATGTGGGTGACTTTCTAATTTCTATATAGGACTACTAAGGTGTTTAATTTGAGAGGTCTTGTGTTTGGGAGAGTTATTTATGATTTTGGAAACAAGATTCTCTTCTTGAGATCTTGAAGGGATAAGATCAAGAGTACTAGTGTGAGTAGATGTAGTTTAGGTGGGAAGTTATGATGTAGATGGGTTCGAGGTCTCACTGGTAATGAGATCCAAGGAGTTTTATTACTTGATTGGTGTTTCAGTCACAAAAATGCATGATACGATAGGTGCAGGTGAAAGCTAATTAATGATGTTGATGATATGAATGGTAGAGTTTTGGGACCGTATGTAATTAGTCTGAGGTTGATTATTAGTTGGGGGATGGGTTGGAAAAGGTTGTATAAATATGTCTATAGTTTGGTTAGGAGGTGCATTAGGATTGTCAGGTTGTAGCTCACCTCAGTCAATGAGATCTTGGAGGACATTTCTAAAAGAGTGATATCTCTTAATGTCAATGTCCTCGAACTTGGTAGTACTTGCAATAGTACTCACTCCTATACCAAGATACTTTAGGGACATATTCATCGATGGGTCAGATAGGAGGGAGTTTTATCATGCAAGAAGCCATGATTTTTTCAAAAATAGATTTGTAAGAATCCTCTAGAGGTGTATATTTACAAGGAGGATGAGATTATTCAAATTTTGAGTGACCTTTAGATGCAACTTTCAAGAAAAATACATTCGTTGAACCCTTGGAATTGTCATTGTTGGAAGAGGTTTTAAAGGAAGAGTCGGGTTTGGGATTTTTAGATCGTAATTTAACCTTACCGTCCAAAAGGGCTTAGAGTTCTAACTTCCATGCCATGGTAAATGTTATGTTGTGGAGCATGTTTTCATGTTAGATGTGTTGTAAATTTTACACTAAAATTACTATACACTCTTCATGTATCCTCACCAGGGTTTGGGGGTGGCAGTCCTCGAGAATTTTTTTGGGAGTAACATGAAAGGTGGTCTTTTCATGTATTAATTATATGGGTGGTATTTAACACATAGGTTTACGGGTTGGTTTTTTGGCCCATGGTATAGGTACCCACGGTATTATCAAATTGCTGCCTACTGTTGTGATTATAAATAATTAGGCATACAATATGGAGTGATATAGACAGGAGTGTGAATTTAAGTGTGAATTTGAGAGAATTTATTGAGCATAGCTCCAAAAAATATTCATGTTTTGTAATTGTGAGAAGAATGATTTGAGAGTGGATTACACTCTAATTGGCTTGTAATGAAATATAATCAAGTGTTTCTTAGTGAATGTATCCCACATTGGGTGAACCACGTTAAATCATGTCTTCTTGTTGTGTATTTTGTTTTTGTATTTTTTGTTCATAGTTCTTATTCTGTGATTCTTTGGGATTGATCCGCATATGTATTTCTACTTATCCCTAACAGTAAAGGCCTCATCAAATGTTTGAAATGATTAGGTCTAAAGGGTGGATGATATATGCTTCGCACAAGACTGAGTGAATAAATCGATCAATTCAGTCTAGGGTAGAGAGAAGGATAATTGATTGATGATTTCTCGCTATATAACAATGAAATCAATAACAGATTCATCCTTGAATTGTTTGATAGCATATAAGTTGGTGATAGAAATCTTATGTGTGATATTAATAGAGAAGTTTTCTAAAAATAGTTGTGTAAATTGTGTAAATGAATAAAGAGAGTGTTGAGGAATGTTGTTATACCAGTTAAGAATGGGTCTAGCTAATGACATTGAAATGTCCTTAGCATAAGATCTCTATCATAAGCTATATATGATAGTAGGCATGACGAAAGGCTATAATGTGTTGTTGCAGATCTTCCTTGTTATAGAATTTTATGAAATTTGGAATTTCCTAGTGAAGAAGATAGTGTTTAAAAGGTACTAATGGGTTGAAGGGTTCATTACAGATTTGTTCATAAGAGAACATGTTTTTTGGTCCCATGGTGGCAACTTCTAGACTGATGATTCTACTCATTAAAATTTGCATAGGATCATTCTGAGGAGGTTGGATATTTGAAGAGGAAGGGTTATCCTATCCATAAATGAGGGGGTTTGATTGTTGATATTGATGGTAGGGTAAAAAGGGATTTTGAAAAAAAGGAATGTTACCTGGTATACGGTAAGTCTACTGAGAAACTATCAAATGTGAATAAGAGTGGATATACTGATAAGGATGAGGGATATAAGTGTTGGTAAGGGGATGCAAAGGTTTTGTATTTTCTTGAGAGTAGATATAACCATATCACGGAACACCAATCATGGGGATGGTTGTGAAAATGGACGAGTACTTGTAATAACACTCGTATTGATAGGTGGTAAGGATGCAGGAATAAAAACAACCAAGTTTTGAATCAAAGATGTGGATGATTATGAGATAATGGGTTGAAATGTGACCAGAGGTGGTGTAGAATGAGGAGTATCAACAAGGCTGTTTGAGGGGGAAGGAGAGGTAGAAGGTGTAGTGTTACCTATGGATGATGAAGCAACAATATGAGTTTGAGTACCCTGAGGATTGACTGAGGATGCAAATGGTAAGGGTTCTTGTTAACTAACTATGTTTTGTGATGAGATAATGTTGAGTTTAAAGTTTACAATAGGAGAAAATGAGGTAGATGTGTATGTTTTTGTATGACTAGTAGTAGGATAAGGAGCAATCTATTCGAGAATTGATTGATATGATGGGTTGATGAGTTGGGAATGATCATAGGTAATGGTGGTAATAGGTGGTCGGGGTTCTGGATAGTAATGAGGAATGCGAATAGCCCAGGGAGTAAGATAATTGTGGAGGGTGACGAGGTTAGCATCTAGAAGTCCCTCAAATGTTGGGTCCCTACTATCGAAGTATTGTGGAATGAGGTACAGTGGTTATGGAGTCTTTGAATTTATTACCCAAAATAAATCTCCTAGTTTATTTTGAAAACTTGCATTTCATTTTGGCTTTGGAATTGTGTTTTTAATAGAGCTCATAGGTTGTAGGTGCCTTCAATTTCAGATAAAAATTCCATGGTTACAGGCTTTATGATGTTTCCTTGGATTTCATGATGTCATTCCAAAATGTTTGTAGAAATTCCTACCTCATAAAAGTTGAGGATTTTTGTGGGGGGACTATTTTATGTTTTATAGTTACAGGATGTATGTATACATTCATGCTCTAGAGCTATATGTCCTTACTTGGTGTTTCTTCGAGCCCCTCATGTAACTTGATATTCTCAAGTGATCATGAATTCCCCACCTCAGGTTCCACCACATTCCTTAGTGGACTCACATGATACCCTTATAACTCTACATGCTCATGCAAGCATGCATTCCCCATCACAAGCTTTGCCACATTCTTTGGTAAGATTGCGGGCTTCCCTTTACACTCTTCATACTATTGCGATCATGTATCCTCTCCTTGACTCCCCGCTCTTGCAATCTGAGACCAGATCTACAACGCAAACCAAGTGGAGACACATGGAGGAAAGTCAAAGTGGCCCATGCAGTCTAAAGTCTCAATCCCATGACCAATAAAATGATGAAATGAGTTGCCATTCTGGGATTCTTGTAGGCATTTAAGCTCCACAAATTTCAAAGCCCTGACATAAAATGAGAAGGATTATAGTTCAAGTTTGAAAAATTCAGGGCAAGTCAGAGAAACGTGGCATGAGTTAGGGGATGACAAATAATATAGATTAAATGGTTCAATGAGGGCATGTGTCTCCATTATAGAAAAATTCAAGGAAGATGCACTCGATAAATGCGAGGTTCGCAGAATCAACCAAGGTTGATAAAACTTTCGAGTTTGTGGGGGTTTAAAACAAAAAGATGTCGGTGTGTAATGTGCAAACAGACCTTGATTCCCATAACAACCAATAAGAGGATAACACATGGTTAATGCCAAAGTGATGCACATATAGGCAGAGGAAATCACAAAGGCCAACAAGAAGCCACCATGTTTTGTATTCATGTGTAATGCAACTTACAGAACTTCAAATCACCATAACTTCTTCCTTAGTGCTCAAAATCATGCAAACTTGGTACCATTGGAAAGATCTCATCTTGATATTTGTCATGAAATCAAGAAAACCATATTTTGGTGAGGTTTGGTGAGTGAAATAAAGAAAATATAGTTTGGGCATTAAAATGAAAGTGTAGACAACTCAACCACCTGAGTTATGAAGTATGGTGCTCCTTCCTTCTCCTACAAGAAAAGTGACATGGAGAAGTGGTTTGGTAGGGGCGCCCATGATGGTTTTCATACATTCAATGCATCTTGTTGGTGGTTGTAGGAAGGAATATGAGTTTCCCTCTCTTTTCCCCATTGTTGTATATATTGTAGAATGAATCTCATTTGAAAAGGCTGAACCCCCTCAAAATACGAGGGCATCATTTAGAGTGTTGCTCTAGGTGTTTTTGAGTTGTAGGCATTTGATTTTGATCCTTGTAAATGTCTTTGTGCCTTCCTCCTTGAATGAAATGAATCATGTAACCTTATAAGGAAATACAATTCATGTTTTGTGGTTATTCTCTACCGTAGCTTGTGTTCTATTAAATTTTCTTACCTCTTATTTCATTTCTAGGTATGTTGTGTATGCTTTCTCACTTTCCAGAGTTTCATTTATGTTATGCATTATGTGAAAATGAAAATTTAAATACTATCTTAGAATGTGGTGCTCTTCTCTACCTTCTCCTTCATCATTTTCCACTTTCACTCATTTAAGAGTGTCCTCCCCCTCTTCTTGGCGCTATCACCTCCCCTTAGTTTAGGATTTACCATTTGTGCATCTTCCTCTCTCCCTAGTCCCTTGTAATGTTAGAGTAGGATTAGTTAGTTGCATTTCCCTTTTCTCAGTAGTATTTTTAGCATTAGGAATAGGTAGAGGAGTTAGCCTTCTCTGGAGGTCTATCTCACAGTGGAAGTTACACAACTTGGAGATAGTACCATGTCACCTCAAAGCCCTAGATCTTTTTGATTCAGGTACAGGTGAAAATTTAACCTTTTTCATCTTTAATGGTGGTGTTCCTTTAAATATCAATGCATAATATGATATACCAACATCTACACTTAAAAATATTCTTTATTTACTACTGAGAACCACACTATCCCTACTCATCATATTAAAGACATTTCCAATGTGTGCTTAGTGCATCTAGTCATGGAGGATGATGTTGTTTTTAGACTTCTTACTTCTTCACTGAAAGGGAAAACACTTCAACAGTATAGAAGTTTGAGACTTGCCTCTATTCAAAATTGGGATGAGCTTAGAAAAACCATTTGTAATCAGTTTGAAGAGAAAGCAGATAACATCTCCTTATTAGAGTAGTCGATAACCATTAAGAGGACTCCCAATGAGCTTATGGTTTATTTTAATTTCATTTTTTAGAAAACATAGGACATAATTCTTGTTCTCTTACGACCAACTCCACAAGGTGCCTTCCTTTATTTCTTAAGAGCATTGAATCCTGATGTAACAATTATAATACAAATTATGGGTGTTATATAATTACTCGATGCTTATCTAATAACCATTATGGCTGAGAATTGTCTAATACAAGCTTGAAAGATAACCCCTAGATTACCTATGCCTTTTTTTCCTAAGTTGCCCCAAGTTTCTTAGCAATCTATTGCTCCCATTCCCAAGAAAAGTTCCCAATTTGTTGCATCCACATCTTATTCTCCCCTAAAGCAAAATTATGATGATGAAGTGAAAGCCTTGATAATTTTTTTTTCAAACAAAGTTATATCCTTGAAGAAATAACAAGCCTGATCTTATCAGAATTACCCTAACTAAGGGAAATATTCTAACCAAGGATTTAATCAAAGTCATCAACCCTTTTAGAAATCAATATTTAAATCAACGATATGGGAAAAATCAATAAAATCTAGATTTTAGGGTCAAAATCCACATCTTCCGCTTTAAACAGTTGCTCCTACTCAGTCTCTTCCTATTTCTAACTCAAGTAAAGAATTGGTTATAGTGTAAAACAATGTGATTTAAGAAACAAAATGGTGCTTCCCATGCAATCAACCATATAATTAGTATTCTCCCCTAAATTAAAAGGATGATGACGAAGTTAGAGCCTTGATCAACTTTTTTTCAAACAAATGTTATATCCTTGGAGAAATAACAAGCCCAATATTATCAAAATTACCCTAACTAAGGGAAATCTTCTAACTAAGGACTTAATCAAAGTTACTCAACCCTTTAGAAATCAATATTTAAATCAACGGTATGGGAAAAATCAACAAAATCTAGATTTCAGGGTTAAAATCCACATCTTCTGCTTCAAACAATTACTCCTACTCAGTCTCTTCCTGTTTCTAGCTCAAGTAAAGCATTGGTTATAGTGTAAAACAATTGTGATTTAAGAAACAAAATGGTGCTTCCCATGTAATCAACCATATAATCAGTAGTTTGTGCAAATGCCATTGCAATCGCAAGGACCTTCTGGTTGAAAAATTCTTTACAATCAACCGGGACACCTTACACACAAATTGTTCAAAATCATGCAAACTGGTTACCATTGAAAGATCTCATTCTTGATTATTTGTCATGAAATCAAGAAAACCATATTTTGGTGAGGTTTGGTGAGTGAAATAAAGAAAATATAGTTTGGGCATTAAAATGAAAGTGTAGACAACTCAACCACCTGAGTTATGAAGTATGGTGCTCCTTCCTTCTCCTACAAGAAAAGTGACATGGAGAAGTGGTTTGGTAGGGGCGCCCATGATGGTTTTCATACATTCAATGCATCTTGTTGGTGGTTGTAGGAAGGAATATGAGTTTCCCTCTCTTTTCCCCATTGTTGTATATATTGTAGAATGAATCTCATTTGAAAAGGCTGAACCCCCTCAAAATACGAGGGCATCATTTAGAGTGTTGCTCTAGGTGTTTTTGAGTTGTAGGCATTTGATTTTGATCCTTGTAAATGTCTTTGTGCCTTCCTCCTTGAATGAAATGAATCATGTAACCTTATAAGGAAATACAATTCATGTTTTGTGGTTATTCTCTACCGTAGCTTGTGTTCTATTAAATTTTCTTACCTCTTATTTCATTTCTAGGTATGTTGTGTATGCTTTCTCACTTTCCAGAGTTCATTTATGTTATGCATTATGTGAAAATGAAAATTTAAATACTATCTTAGAATGTGGTGCTCTTCTCTACCTTCTCCTTCATCATTTTCCACTTTCACTCATTTAAGAGTGTCCTCCCCCTCTTCTTGGCGCTATCACCTCCCCTTAGTTTAGGATTTACCATTTGTGCATCTTCCTCTCTCCCTAGTCCCTTGTAATGTTAGAGTAGGATTAGTTAGTTGCATTTCCCTTTTCTCAGTAGTATTTTTAGCATTAGGAATAGGTAGAGGAGTTAGCCTTCTCTGGAGGTCTATCTCACAGTGGAAGTTACACAACTTGGAGATAGTACCATGTCACCTCAAAGCCCTAGATCTTTTTGATTCAGGTACAGGTGAAAATTTAACCTTTTTCATCTTTAATGGTGGTGTTCCTTTAAATATCAATGCATAATATGATATACCAACATCTACACTTAAAAATATTCTTTATTTACTACTGAGAACCACACTATCCCTACTCATCATATTAAAGACATTTCCAATGTGTGCTTAGTGCATCTAGTCATGGAGGATGATGTTGTTTTTAGACTTCTTACTTCTTCACTGAAAGGGAAAACACTTCAACAGTATAGAAGTTTGAGACTTGCCTCTATTCAAAATTGGGATGAGCTTAGAAAAACCATTTGTAATCAGTTTGAAGAGAAAGCAGATAACATCTCCTTATTAGAGTAGTCGATAACCATTAAGAGGACTCCCAATGAGCTTATGGTTTATTTTAATTTCATTTTTTAGAAAACATAGGACATAATTCTTGTTCTCTTACGACCAACTCCACAAGGTGCCTTCCTTTATTTCTTAAGAGCATTGAATCCTGATGTAACAATTATAATACAAATTATGGGTGTTATATAATTACTCGATGCTTATCTAATAACCATTATGGCTGAGAATTGTCTAATACAAGCTTGAAAGATAACCCCTAGATTACCTATGCCTTTTTTTCCTAAGTTGCCCCAAGTTTCTTAGCAATCTATTGCTCCCATTCCCAAGAAAAGTTCCCAATTTGTTGCATCCACATCTTATTCTCCCCTAAAGCAAAATTATGATGATGAAGTGAAAGCCTTGATAATTTTTTTTTCAAACAAAGTTATATCCTTGAAGAAATAACAAGCCTGATCTTATCAGAATTACCCTAACTAAGGGAAATATTCTAACCAAGGATTTAATCAAAGTTATCAACCCTTTAGAAATCAATATTTAAATCAACGATATGGGAAAAATCAATAAAATCTAGATTTTAGGGTCAAAATCCACATCTTCCGCTTTAAACAGTTGCTCCTACTCAGTCTCTTCCTATTTCTAACTCAAGTAAAGAATTGGTTATAGTGTAAAACAATGTGATTTAAGAAACAAAATGGTGCTTCCCATGCAATCAACCATATAATTAGTATTCTCCCCTAAATTAAAAGGATGATGACGAAGTTAGAGCCTTGATCAACTTTTTTTCAAACAAAGTTATATCCTTGGAGAAATAACAAGCCCAATATTATCAAAATTACCCTAACTAAGGGAAATCTTCTAACTAAGGACTTAATCAAAGTTATCAACCCTTTAGAAATCAATATTTAAATCAACGGTATGGGAAAAATCAACAAAATCTAGATTTCAGGGTTAAAATCCACATCTTCTGCTTCAAACAATTACTCCTACTCAGTCTCTTCCTGTTTCTAGCTCAAGTAAAGCATTGGTTATAGTGTAAAACAATGTGATTTAAGAAACAAAATGGTGCTTCCCATGTAATCAACCATATAATCAGTATGTTTGTGCAAATGCATTGCAATCTCAAGCCCTTATGGTTAAAAATTCTTCCAATCAACAGGAAACATTAACACAAATTGTCAAATCTAACATGGAATAAATTGAAGAGGTTAAACCAAAGAATAATCTTATGTTTTTTGGTGGTGATGAGTTTTGTGTAATGAAGCAAGCTATAGATAGTTCTTGCAAGCCTCATACTCATGTTGCTGATAACAAAAGGTCTAAGAAGAGAGTATTGGATGCTCAACCTTCATCTCTTACTAATCAGATTGATCTTCTTCATGTTGGAAAGAATATTGGGAAAATTTTGAATAAAAATAGATTTACTTAGGTTCCTTACAGACATAGTTTGGAAAAATAAGTTCTTTCTTAACCAAAGGCACATGTTCCAACAATAGAATAGTCAAGAAAAGAGAATACCATACCTCAAATGAAAAATTCATTGGGCCTTCCTTTCAACGTTCTTGAGCATATGAATAAGACAAATGTGAATGTGGCAATGTGGGATGCCTCGGCTATTCCACCAATAAGATATCTCTTGTATAAAGTAACTCCCTCAAACTGAACCAAAAATTCAAAAGGTTCATCCTGTAATGAACTTATACCAATCAGAGGAAAAACAAGTAAGAAAAGTTAAAAAGACCCCATATTTTTATATTTCCTTATTTTTAGGAAAACATTTGGCTCATAATTACATGATTGAATCACAGGCTAGTATTTTGGTGATGCCTAGGAAAATTATTGATATCGTCGGTATTAAGTACTACCTTGTTTTTAAAGGTTTTTTGCAACTTGATAGATCTACTGTTAGGATCCTGTTGCTGAGAAAAAAATTTAAGTTGGATAAATTTAGTGTCTCGATAAATGTTCATGGGGTTACGCCCCTCTGCATTGAATGGTGCAACTCCTATTATTGAATGATAACTGATCTAATCCTACCTAAATGTTGTGGGTTATGATTAACTAAAATACGTGTTTTAGGAATAATCTAAGAAAGTACAACAATGTAATCACTGAAATATACTGAAATGTAAATATTAAATAATTTATTTGATATTTTAAATGAAATGAAATAATTGAAATAGGAGGGAAAAGGTACTAAACTGAATTAGACTTACCTCATAGTAATTTGGGACTTAACAAGGTGATGTGATGGTGGAGCTAAGTTTCATAATGAATCTCAAAAAATTCTAGGAGTGGCAGATTTGGCCAGACTAGGGCACTCGAGGATGAACAGGGGTGCCTGTGGGTGCATTGGTTTGAAATATGGGTGCCCTAGTTTATAGAGTGATTCAGAAACTGGGTCTAACATGGTCGCTAAACCTTCGCAATACTTCACCTTTGATTAGGTTGGTGTCACACTTTGTTTATTAGTGTCATTGTAAATCTCTAATGGATAATCTCCTACAAAACCCCACACAAAAGCATCAAACCCTAAAAAATAAAGATGAAAATGAATGGGTCAGACTTTCCTTAGCTGTCAAATAGATGGACTTATGACTAAGTGCTGCAATACTTCTTAGATGTGATGTAGCTCTATGTGTGTTGTGTGTGCAATGGTATACTTAGGGTTCCCTAACACCAATGACGCCAAAGTAGCGGGCAACAACTAGATACAAATGGAGAATGGTGGATGGAATATAATAAACTCCCCTTTTTATGTAGTGTGTGATGAAGAATAGTTCCCAAATACAGTCCCTTTCCTTATGTAGATAGCTAGCCCTTAGTAGAAATAGTATGCCCATAAGATAGTATGTATGTTGTGCTTATATAGGGATCTCTTGCTCAAATTTCGACACTAATGACCTGACATGCCAACTAGTACCTAGGGGAATAGGATGGAAAACCATAAATAACAACCTTAAACATCTAAATGAGAACCAAGTGTGACCGAGACCAGGGCCCCTAGAAATGAGGGCTAGGGCACCCGAGGTGCCCTAATTCCTTTCTAGGTGCCCTAGTCAGAGACTAGAGCTGACAGCTGAGTGAATAATGATAGCTAAGACTCCATGAGAGGTGACAAAAATTATGCAAGTAAGTGATGACCATTTGAGACAAAAAATGATGATGACTAACTAAACTGACGACATGAATAAGGGATGGGTCATTAGTGAATACTTTTCTTACGCAATATCCATATATAAAACAACATACTTGGTGGTATAATTATATTAGTAAGTGCGTGATTTTGTGACTACATTTTCCCCGACTTTATCTTGGTGAGTGAAAAGCTCAGTAACATAAAGTAGATAGAGATGCGTACCTGAGATAAATATAGAGAAGACCATTATGTAGTAAAATACACATATGTGATAAAAAAGCATGCTGAAAGAACCATATAGTGTGCCGAACCGTGGAACAATGTGTTGATCTATGCAATGTAGTGAAAAGTGTAATATTATGATGAAGTGCACTAAATAAGAGTGATAATTGTGATATTGGATGATTGATGATATCAGTCATTATATGATGAAAATGAGATGGGGTAGGGAGTGATCAATTCCTAACACGATTTAAGTGAAGATGAATAACTGACCAGAGGATTTGGGCATCCTGCCGCTAGAGAAAGAGTGTAGGGAGAAAAATGTGTTATTCTCCAACCTTTAACTACATCCTCAAGATCTAGCCATTGCAGATGGACTCAGATCAAAATTTTTTGTGGTTTATGGATCCAAATAATTTTGATCAAACCGTTGACCCATGGTATAGGAAAGACACTCTTGCCCCCACTCCACAGGTGTCTCCATAATGTGATGGCTTCCAAGTTAGGTCATTTGGAAGCAAATATGAAATGTATGATGGCTTCCAATTTAGGTCATCTGGGAAAGTAACAAATGTAACTCCCAAGTTAGGTCATCTAGGAGGCTGCATGTGTTATATTATATTGATTGAGTGGTATGATTTCAATTGTTAGAGACTTGAACGCGTTAATGGATTGATTGATTGATTGGTTAATCCTAAAGACATTTTATGCTAGTTTCCCCCAGGTTAGGTCATTAGGGGTAATCGATGGTGAAATTTTGCATAGTGTATTAATATATGTTTGGAATTATCAAATTAGTAATGTTTGGTTGAACGCATGGTGATGTAAGGGGAATTTTAAGATGACCCAAATTATATGCCCCCCTTTCAGTGAAAGGGGAAGTAATGATAAGAATCAACACTGAGCTGAAAGTAAGCCCAAAATAGATATAATGTGATAGAAAGTGCCAAATGTGTATAGATCAAGTGAAAGACAATGTCGAGGAGAGATAATGTGTTTGTCATGCATATGATACAATGATAGGAAGAATTCTGAAAATAATGCTACAAATGAGGTGTAAATCAGAGTAGAAATGCTCAAGATATGGTGAAAATCATCTAGTGTGCATTAATTGAGGAAATGATCGCGAAATAATTGCTATAGTAAAATGGGTAGGTAAAAGTAACTATTAATAGTAGGGTGAAAAAGTGATTTTTTCTTTTTGCGCAAGTGAGATTGAGTTGGTAAGTGCATTATTATTCAAAAAATTCATGTAGGGTAGTCATTTTTATTGATTTTTTGCAAAAAATGTCATTTGTACTTTTCTCGACGTTTTAGACTTGGACAAGAGCGATGAAGGTGCTAATGGCCTTTAGGACAGGAATGCCCAGACCTAGGCACTGGCGTCCTACTCCGGGACGCCCCAGTATGACTTTTGGGCACCCCAGTCTAGAGAGGGTGCATTTAGTCTAGAATCATGTAAATGTGACTTTGGATGTGTAGTAATGTTGTAAGCGAGTGATTTTGGAGTTGTATAGTGTTTTAACGCTGCGTTTGTTGTATTTTTGTGTTGTGCAGAGGGATTTTCACTTGAAGGAGTTTCATAGGGGTTGTCATTTGAGTACTTTTTCTTGGGCTAGGTTTATCAAATGATGATTGGGATGTTATGGACTGTGAAAACCTGCGACAAATAGCTCGGAATGGGGATGTGCCCCATAATATGCCTATGTTGACAACATTATGTGAGAGGTGGTGTGTAGATACTTGTATGTTTTGGTTGCTTATTGGTGATATGTCCATCATGTTGGAGGATGTGTATCGCATACTGAGAGTGTTAGTTATTGGGGAGAGAGTACAGGTTATGCTAGTGGAGGATATGAAGAGACATATGTGAGCCACTAGGTGGTATTTTTTGGTGACTCAAGTACCTGCTGAGGCCCATATCAATTTGGATGTTGTTTTGAGGTCTAGTATTTCACACTTTCGTAAGTTCATTGTCGTAGTTATTGCTTCATCTATTGCAGTAAAGGGGGGAGGTGTGGGAATCTTGTATAAGATGCATGACATATGTCACCATATAGAGGAAGAGAGTACTAGATATGTGTGGGCACAATGTGCATTGGGACACCTATATAGATGTTCACAGGGTTCTTTATCACATTTTGAGATAGCCGTGAAGTTAAGGAGATAGCTACTAAAGCCAAAAGATAGCCACAAAATACTGGAACAAGCCATAGGTAGTACGAGGAAAGCCGTAAGATAGGGACAAAGCTGCGGTACATTAGAAAAGTCGTGGAATACTGAAGAAATCCATGATACACTGAAAGAAGCCACAAGATAATGTAGGAAGCCACTCAGAAGCTGACAAAGAGCTGTGGAATAAGTCAAAAAAATATGAGACAAAAGCCACCAGAGTTGTGAATCAAAAGAAGTGACTCTTGGAATATTTCATATTGTGTATATTTATTGTAATTAATCCATTGTATATGTGTGCATCACATGAGATAGAGAGTGAATGCCATATGAGATAGATTGAATTGTAAGAGATAGAAAGTTGAAATATTGAATATAGAAAGATCTGAATATGTAATTGAGACTAATGCAATAAATATCGAAATATGAATGGAGATTGATTTTTTGTAGCAAAATCTGTTGTGTGTTTACATTATTTCTATTTGAAAGTTAGAATAGTTTAATTTTCTCTTGTACATCACTAACAATAGGTCGAACTTCCTAAATCTCACACTATTGTTGAGGTTTAGGGTCAACAATAGAGACCTATATAGATTCACACAGGTTGAGTATGGAGGTGCGATAATTATTACCACGTTATTACATGTATGGGCTTACGAACACATAACAATGTTGAGGCCAGTTAGAGGTCCATGAGCAAAGTGGGATAGTCTAGATATATATGCGAGGAGATGGATTAGTGTGTGTGGGTGTAAGATGGACACTGATACCTGAGAAATGATAGATAGGATGGTGCATGAGGCTATGATATGGAGGCCATATCAAGACTATGGAGGATGGCCAGAGGACATTATAGATCTACGGTGCATACAAAGGACTATGTGATTAGAGGACCAATTCCCAGGTGTGGCTGAATTATTCCATGTAGAGAGGGTATCGTGAAAGTTTGGTATGGCTTAGGACATGCCCCTAGAGCTGTATATATGGTTGAGAGCTATGAGAGGACCTAGTAGGGCCAAATCTACACTAGGACCCATATGAGAGTAATTAGTACCTCCAGGCCATATGAGGTAGATGTGATGATAGAGCTGATAGACTCAGATGATGTAGGGTGTATAGAGGAGTGTCATGCATGGTGGGCATCACATCAATGGGTATTCTTGTTTCCATTGTTCCTAGACGTAGCAGGGTTACCACGATGAAGAGAGGGTGAGGGGTAAGAACATGCCCCAGATAATATGGTAGGGGATATAATAGAGTGTGTGTATCTATATATAGTTGTGTAGTGTGTTTTGTTGTTTTCCTATGTGATTGGGATGGTTATCTAATGTGTTGTTCTATTATTTTGTAGGTGACACCTCTTGGTTTTTTATAGTGGACACATCCATCTGTACCTTGACGTGGAATGTGTTGATCAACGTAATTGTAGGTGGAGGGATACTAGAGCATGTGGATGACATTGCAAGTGAGCATGCCCATTTTATAAAGCCAGTCACTATACATTAACGACATGTACGGTGCTACTGAGCAAGAGGGATGAGGCACACAAGGAAGCATAGTGAGTGAGAGAGGCAACAGGTGGTGGTCCTTTAGTGTAGGATGTGTTTGCACATTATATCGAGTTGTAATGTCTGTTTGCAGAGAATTCTACAGAGGTTACACTACTATGGAGGCAGGTGGAGGGTGTGTGCATGTATACTTTACTTAATGCTAAATCAAATGAAGCAAGAACTACCACCTAAAATAGTTCTATAATTTAGCTAAAACAAAGCATAAACACCATCATGATAAGAATTAAACAAGGGTTAGATGTTAGCATTCATAAATACAAACTTTGAAACTAACAATGCTAAATATATAAATTCCTCTATTCTCTAACAACAAATAAATGAATGGACCTAAGTAAGCTCCATGGCTATCAAAATAGTTGTCCTTAATGTTCTAAGAACCTAGGAATGGGGGCTAATCAAAGTTGGGCTACAAGACCCTTTTGACACCTCCCATATGACCCAAGCACTTTAAGAAAGAGGCTTAACTCTTCAAGATGATGAACTCTCAAAAGGGCAAGGTGCAAGCTCTTAGTCTCTTTGTTATATGATTTGCATTTGCTCTCTTAGAAAGTTTAGGTGTAAGTAAAAAGGTAGGTGGAGGGTTCTTTATATAGCCCAAAGGATAAAGGATTCAACACATTCTCATGAATGTGGGATAAAGGTAAAACATGATTAGGAATGGATAAGGTTGCTTTATTAAAGGTAACCTTACTTTAGAAGGGTTTAATACATGTTTAGCAAGTCATGGGAGTTGGGGGTATTTTAATTAATCAAAGGTGATTAATTAATAGGTAGGTGTAAGCTTATAGAAGCCAATTAGAAGAATATTAGTGTGATTTAGGCTATTATAAGGGATTAAATCAATTAAATATTGGTTTATTGGTTAAATGGAAGGGAAAGCTAATTAATTAATAATAATTAATTAGTCTAGGTAGAAGGGGTGATTTATTAACGGAAGGTCATTAATTAGGGTATTTTTTGGATAGGAAACTTAATTAATTAGCTTAGTGTAATTAATTAATAATGATATGAAGGAAAATGAGTGCTTTTGACGATATGTCGTTGATTTGCAAGAAAGGGGATAATTAGCGCAATTTAAGTATTTAAATTGCTTGGGCGTAATTATAGGTGTCTATAGAGGGGTATCGAGGTTGTGACTAGTGACATAGAATTAGTGGTGGGGCATCGAGTTCTAGGGATATCACATCACCCAAGAGTGATATTGACGATGAGATTTGATTTGTATTAGTGTATATGATGTAGGGGAGTTTCCCCCTGGTGATGATATGTCTTTGTAAGGATGGTTATACTCGATATATATAGACTATTTTATTAGTATATGATGATTGACATTTCAATGTGTATTGATGTCCTCATGTGATTGATGAGATATGATCCTGTAATTTATTGTTGTAATGTATGCGATGTGTTGGATGTTGTTGTTCATGTTTATTGATGTGTACTTGTACTATGATGTATATGATGATAAACAAAAATGTGTAATGTAAATGATGATAGTTAGCCTTTGTAATTTGATTTGCTAGATATGATGTTTGATGGGTTAAGTGATATGATTATTTGTTAAATGGATTTTTAATGCGTAGTTAGTGTAATGATGATAGTAGAATGTATGTGAAGATAAATAATGTATGATTTATAACATGACCTATCATGATGAATGCTTATTGATATGATAATGTGATGTGATCGTAATATGTTAGTGTGATCAGTGGCTAAACCAACCAGATCCAACCTAAATCATGGTGTTGTCAACAAACGTAGCAGGGCAGAGGAGGCTCCTAAGCCGGTTGAGGAGATTTTAGTTTCGAGTGAAGACCAAGATGGGAATCCGGACTTGTCAGTTTCTAGTAAGGATAAGGAAGCTACTAAAGGGGATAATAGTGATGAGGTGGCGAGAGAGAAAGCTCTGGACTCTACAGATGATAAGTGCTCCAAGAACTTGGTGGATGTCATTGAGAGCCTGCATGCTCTTAAAACTAACCAAACTAAATTGTTTACTGCCCAGGACTCTGCTGTCAAGTCTCATACTTTCATGCGGGAATTTGAGCATTGCAGGCTTGATACAAATATTAACAAACATAGGATTAGTATGGTCTCCATGGACCTGAAGGATCTGATTGATAAAGTGGAAAAGTTATCTTCTTTGGTCCTTAGTGAATAGCTCAAGAATTCCAATGAGAGAATCCTGGAGATGGCCAAGGATATGCCGAAGATGAAAGAAGTTGTGTTCAAGATTCGTGATGTCCATCTCCTCAATGTTAAGAGCACCATCCACTATCTCAAGCTATTAGCTGAGATGATTCATTCCAGCTAAGGAAAGAGAAAAAGAAGGAAAAGGCCCCAAAGTGGAGATCCCTGAGCCAAACTATAAGTATTGGAAAGCTACCATCGAATCCCTTGTCAAAGAATGGAACAACTGTATGAAATCAGTGGGGGACCTAATAAAAGAGTGATGAAGAAAATGGGATATTGGTTTGCTGTTGTTAGTTCTATGTTGTTTTACTGTTAGTTTCTTGGCATTACTATTGTTAGTTATATATCTATTTATCTGATGTTTAGATACTTTCCTTTATGGTTGTATCTCTTTGTTGTTTGTCTTGTGTTGCTTTGGGTTTTTGGTTGGGCTTCAATGGTATTCCCTTGGGCTCTTGGTAAGGAACTGGTAACATTTTGTATTGGGTAGGGTCCCCTCAACCCTTTGTACCTCTAATTAAAAAAATATGTTAGTGTGATGAATATGGGAGGAAAGGAGATTAGTGATGCCCCCAATGTATTTATGATTAGGTTAATTTAGGTAAGACCCCTCAACAGTCTAAAATGAACCGTGTAGAGAAAGAGTGCGTCATCGGGAAACGATTGAGTGCACTAGATGAATCGACAAAGCACATGATGAAAAGTTCTTATAGTAAAACCCTCAAAAGTTGTGTAAGAACTATAAGAACACAAGTGCATCATCGGGGTTAAGGTGATAATAATCACCTACAAAATACCAAGGTGACGTGAAGTGGTGGAAGCATGTGGTATGAAAGTAGGGTAAACATATGAACCAAACTGGATATCATCTAGAGGATTGATGGGATGGGTGAATACAAAGGGCTGTAGCAGTCAATGTGAAGAAATAACATGATGTGGTGGATGAGATGGATGAAGTGGATGTGGTGGTGCAACGATGGATGGACGAGGTGGAGAGCACATATGAGTGACAACCTGTGGCAGTGGACATATAATAACCTAAGCATTAGATGGAGGAGACAACTCATCCCAATTAGAAACATGATGACGAAGCAAATGAGAGATGAAATGCTCACATGAGTGAGAGACAAAAATGATGCCATTATCCTCTAATTATTGCAATCTATTGTGAAGGGAAAAGTAATCATTGTCCCTATGGCCATTAATGTGATGATAATTACAATAGGGTTGATCATGCTGACACTGTAGATGATGCTATGGTTGATGCTGATTAGAGGGCAAGCAAATCAGATACTCAGTAAGTAAAACACACATCACATCATGTGGTGGAGCATGATGAGAGAAGTGTAATGGCTCACACAAAAGAGATTGAGTAGATGGTGAAGTAGTCTGTCATGGAGGAGGACGAGAAGGGTGATTTTTTGATGTAGTAGATTGATCTTGCTTGTTAGGTAGAGATGGAAATTGTGTGGGTTTTTTAGCTAGCGGTAATGGAGAAGAACTAGATGATATAATAGTAGTAGTAAGGAGTGGAATATCAATAACATGTGTTGAGAGGATTTCTTGTTCTATATCAATGAATTTATAGCACAAGAGTATGAATGACTCACATGTATCATACTATAATCATTTCTTGAGAGTAGGAGTTATACTATGACAAAATATGAATTACTTCTCAAGATCAATATGTTGGAATACTAATTGGTGCATACAAACATTGAATCATAAGATGTAATACTTGATAGGTTCAGATGCACCTTGATATAAAGTAGGTATATGATCATAAGTAACTTTAGGGCCATTGTTGATGATAAAACAATGGAGGAAGGCATTCTCCATATCATAGTAAGTACTAATACACCAAAATGGAAGATGAGTGTACCATTTTAAAGCATCATCAGTAAGAATATGTTGGAAGGCCTTGAGTAATAATCTATCATTATAATAGGAAGCCATAGCCATGTGGTAATGTTGGATATGTAAGTGAGGGTCACCAGTACCATCAAAACATGTAAATGCAGGCGTGATAAAGTCTTTAGGAAATGCAAACTAATGAATCTTCTTGGGAATAGGGTTACCATGTAATGAGTTGTTGTCAATAAAAGCATAATAAGCCCTACATTCTAAAGTGATGGATTGAACATGAGATTGTAATTGACCAATGAAATGCATGAGAGATATGATATCCTATGAAGGAATTATAGAAGATTACAATAATGTATTAAGTGGTTGTAACTTGTTATTGTGAGTGATCATATGAATATCAAGAGAAGATAAAGGAGATTTTGATGCTAAAGGCACAATAGGATTGGGTGTCAAATAAGCTATAGTAGATGATATAGATGAATATCCATAGTAGTGGTATGACTAGCATAAGAAAAAACCCTAGAAGGTTAGGCAACCGATAGAGACATAACGATAAGAGAAGATACACTAATACGTGGATATGATGTGATAGGAGGAGATAAAATGGTAGAAAAAGAAGAATAATAGATGGAGACGACTCATGAAATATGCTAGATACAAGCTCGGGAGAAAGTAGCAATGGAGATTCACACTTGATATAATTAAAAGTAGGAGAATCATGGCTATCAATTGTGTCTTCAACATCTCCTAAAGACTTAGATATGAGAATGCCATTAAGTGTACTATTGATAGGATCATCAACATAATATGAAGATGTATGAGAACTAGTATGTGATGAATGATGAGAAGCAATATAAAATGTAGGAGAACCATGAGATGGAACTATAGAAGTGGTTTGATGAGGAGAAGATTCAATATGAGAGCTATTGTTAAGACCTAACATGTAATCAATAAGAGAATAATCTGGAATGTCCTTAGAAAGATCAACAGGAGGATCATGAGTAGCCGTATAGCATGGTGTAAAACAAGTAAATGCTATCAGATCCAAAATGATACTAATGCTAATGGGAGAGTATTCAAAACTAGTAGGCACATATTGTTGATCTTCTAAGAGTTGTTGAATATCATTTGACGTAGTAGGATTACTATAGAGAGCCATGAGCTCAACTATGACGACCTCATCATAGATAAGATTGATGTTAAAATGAGACATGATGGGCTGAGAAGAAGATGAACTATCCTTAGACATTAAGTTTTGAAGTGGATCTTAGGGAAAAAATGTTCTAAAATACGTGTTCATTAAAATGATTAACTAAAATATGTGCTTTAGTAATAATCTAAGAAAGTACAACAATGTAATAACTTAAATATACTGAAATGTAAATACTAAATAATTTATTTGACATTTTAAATGAAATGAAATAATTGAAATAGGAGGGAAAAGGTACTAACCTGAATTAGAATTACCCCACAGTAATCTAGGATTGGAAAAGGTGATATGCTGACGGAACTGAGTGTCGTATTTAACCTTAAAAAATTATAGGAGTGATAGATCTGGCCAGACTTGGGCACCTGGGGATGAACAAGGGCACATGTGGGCACCCTGGTCTATGGAGTGACTCAAAAACTAGGTTTGACATGGTCACCAAACCTTCGTAGTACTTCACCTTTGATCAGGTTGGTGTCACACTTGGTTCGCTGGTGTCGTCGTAAATCTCTAATGAATAATCTCCTACAAAACCCCACATAAAAACATCAAACCCTAAAAAAGAAATATGCAAATGAATGGTTTAGATTGTCCTCAACTATAAAATGGATGGACTTATGATTGAGTACTACACTACATCTCAGACCCGATGTAGTTCTATGTGCTTTGTGTGTGTAATGGTGTGACTAGGGTGTCCTAACGCCAATGATGCCAAAGTAGCAGACACTAGCTAGATAAAAAATGTAGAATGGTGGATGGAATAGAATAGACTCCCCTTCTTATGTAGTGTGTGATGTAGAATTGTGCTCAAATCTATTCCTTTTCCTCATGTAGATAGCTAGCCCTTAGTAGAAATAGTATGCTCATAAGATATTATGTATGTTGTGCTTATATAGGGTTCTCTTGCTCAAATTTTGACACTAATGACCCAACATGCCGACTAGTACGTAGGGGAATGGAATGGAAAACCATAAAGACTGACCTCAATTATCTAAATGAGAACCAAGTGTGACTGGGACTAGGCACCTAGAAATGAGGGCTAGGGCACCCAAGGTGCCCTAATTCCTTCCCAGGCATCCTAGTAAGAGACCAAAGAAGACAATTGTGTGAATAATGACAACTAAGAATCCCAGAGAGATGTATAGAAATGTTCAAGTGACGACTGTGTAAGACAAAAAATGATGATGAATAAATGAACTGAAAATAGGACTAAGGGATGGGTCATTAGTGAATATTTTTCTTACACAATATCCATATATAAAACAACATGCTTGGCGGTATAATTATAGTAGTAAATGCATGATTTTGTGACAACAGGTTGGTCAAAGAGGTCAGGGATCACATAGGAACACTCCACCGATATGTGATAAAATGCTTGTACGGGGTACAAGGGAGGAAATTTCAGCGATGTAGGGTGAATGAGAGAATTTAGGAAAGGAATGGTATTGTGTGGAGTAGGCCAATTTTAGAGTTCACACCTAATAACCAGAGTAGTTCAACATTTAATTTGGAGAAAAGCAATGATGAAACTATTAGTGAGATGGAAAAAATTAGACACAAAGTTCTTACATTCATATATTAAAGATACAAAGCTCTTTCTTGATCACTATGCTTACAAAGTGCATATAAGAGGGAAAAGAGGAAACATGAGAAAGGTAAATGGAAGAAAAATATATTTCATTTCTTGTGTAGTGATGAGTACAAAGCTTCGAACAATCTATCACAATTCACAATTGCTACAAAAAATTTAACTTTTAGGATCCTTGCAAATGGAGAATCCATCCGAATTTATAGCAATGTGAATTGACCTCCCATCTTCCCTCACATAACTCTTCATGTTCATATTCCACTTGTCACTTTTCATTTGCCATTATAAAAGAAAAATTAAGTATTTCTCTTATAGTTTAGAGAAAATACTTTTACAATTTTGAAAATATGTCACTGAAGTGAATAGGACAAAATATAATGATGAAGCCCAGCGAAGAATTAGAAAGGAGAGAGAAGGAAGAGGGAGAAAGAGGGAAGGAGGGAGGAGTTGAAGGAAATCCACACCTTGAGATGATCTAATTGAATGCCTTGATGCATTCATAAATAATGAGTGGAGAATTATAACACTCCATATTGAAAGAAGTCTCCTCATAAATGGTGAAAACTTGCAATCTTGAGCTCTTTTGCATCATGAGAAACCTCCCTTTGAATGATAAAAAAATGCATCCCATTAGGCACATCGAGTGAAGAAGTGAGAAGCACTTTATCACTAGAACTATAGATAATGAAGGATGCCCCAAAAATACTTGATCAAACCATGGGCAACTACCACTCCTTTGTAACTGATCATGCATATGAATGAAGACTTGGGAGAACTTGCTTGCCCTATGCAATTATGATGTTTTCCACTGGAGCATCCTTAAGAGCTTGTTGTGGAATCAGTTCTTTATCACTGCGGGAAGCTCTGAGCTTATGGAAGACATGCTCAGACACTTGGATGCTTTGCAATGAATTACTCCCTCTTCAATTAGTTTGGCTCACTTTGGACAACCGAGCTCGCTATACTTTCTCACAAGGGGAGAGTGGCCTTCAACTTGATTGAAGATTTACAACAATGATCTCTAAAGCTCATAAACCTTTTTGAATATCCTTTTGGACTACACGATGCTTCTCATTTTCCACTGATGCACCCTACAATATCCTTCTTTACTTATGTACACTACTATACAACTGTTGCACACTCATGTCAAGATGTTGCAAAGTAGAGAGGTGAATGGAGATAGAGACAAATACAACTTCCAACACTCAGAATGAGGGTTTTCTATTTTTAGAAAATGCCATTTTTCACTTTCTTCACTTTCGACCACCCTTCATGTTGTCTTGGTTTCTCCCTGTGAACACTTCTTTGAAGAATTTGACCATTGTAAGAATTTACTATTTATAGTAAGTTCTCATATAAAGACTTATTGTTTTTGGAAAGTTTCTTTCCCAACCTTGGATTTTGACAAAACCACCTCCAATGGGATATGTTTTGTCTCATGATCTCACGTACAAATTTTTAACTCGATCCGATCTCCAAAACAACAGGAAATAAAATCTTATAAAATGAGGGCACGAAGTTGAGTTTTATTTTCTGTAAAAAATACAGGCTGTGCATTTTAGTGCTATTACTTGGGTTGTGAGGGTTCCTAGAAATGGTGAAGACAGAAAAAAACCCCACTTCAATCTGTGCACCGATTTGTAAGATACGAAGATTTTTCCTTTGCGAGGTATGAAGTCAATCTGGCAAAAAAAGTGTCTGGAGCCTTTAAAAAATTACATTTTTTTGGAAATATTCTTTCTGTGATCATGGAAATGTGGACGGATGAATGTAAGAGGGAAAATGGAGGTGTAGGATTGTGGCATATTTTTTCCATAGTTCCGGGTAGAAATGTAGCAAAAGTGGGGGCGGGGGAGAGCGAAAAATGGGTAAGTGCTGGGGTTTATGATTTGAGAGAGAGAGGGAGGGGGGTGATTTTTTTCCCCTTTTCCCATTGGAAAGGGAATAAGGGACACCAAAAGTGCTCATTAGCCCCTAGGTGACAAGTGGCGACATGCACTGGTGGAGACAGGGGCTGGAAAATGAGCAAAAAGTGCTTACAGAGACCTCCCAGGGTCATGTGGTGAGTCCAAGGGATCCAAGGTGAGGGAGCATAATTTCCTATCCCCATTTTCCCATTAGAAAGGAAAAAAGGGAAACCAAAAGTATGCCTTAGCCTCATGTGGACATGTGGCACTGGAAAAAATTTCTAATTGTGAGAGCGTTCTTGAGAGAAAGCTTGAAAACGAAGTTTCTGGAGCTCTCGAAGGTATTTTTTGGAACTTATTTATATTTTTTTGACTAGAAAAATCATTTGGAGAAGAATGAGACAATTCTAAAGGTTTGTTTCTTCTCAAAACTCCTTTAAAAAACCTTTTTCCTTGGAATCATAGAGTGTAACCTCCAAAAATGAGCTGCCTTGAGAAGTGCCAAGGGCATGTGAAAAAATATGAATGTCCCATCTTGTAGAGGATCCTATTAGATTTACAATGAGTGCTTGTTTTCCTCATAACTCTTTATGAAACTCCTGTAATCGTCTGCTGTAGATTAGGTACCTATTTTGATCAATTTCTCCACATGGGGGTTGAGATTGGGTCATATGGAAAACCAAGTGGAAGAAAGGGGGGAGGGTGAATTTTCTTGTACCCCTTGTCCCCTTGGAATGGGATGGATAGAAATCAAAAGTGTGCATTAGCCTGGTGATGACAAGTGTCAAGCATGCAAAGCGAGGAGAGGGGGCTTAAAAACTAGTAAAAGGTGTTTATCAGAGGCCTTTAGGGTCGTATGATAGGTCCATGAGGCTTAAGGTGGGGGGAGGCACATAATTTTAAAACCCTTATTCCCTTGAAAGGGATAGAGGGACAAAAAAATTGTGCATTAACCTCATGGTGACATTTGTCACTGAAAGTTTTGGCTAAGTACGAAGCTCGCACTTTGGAGAGGAGCTTGAAATGACATTATCGGAGCTCCTGGATGAATTTTTTGGCACTTATTTATATGATTTTGAGTGGAATTTTTTTAGAAGGATAGGATGGGTATAAAAGTATGATTCAAATTGAAAACTCCTCAAAAATTGTCTTTTTCACCGAGACTACCAATTTTTCCTTTGAAGAATGAGTTGTGAAAAGAAATGCAAGGGTGTTGTGAAAAATTTGCTTTTGCTAAACTTGCTCTTGAATCTCCAAATCTTTCCTAAATATTCCTAAATCACTTGTAAATGATCATCGCTCATGAATAAAGTTGCTCGGTGAAGTTAGGAATTGAACTCAACTCTGGAGAATGTGCACTCGTTTGAGAAAGACTAAAAATAGCCATTCCCAAGCCTACTAAAAGATCAACCTTGAAAGGCATTGTCTTGAAAGACTCCTTTGAACTTGTTTTCTTCTTGTTCACACATGGGAAAGGGTGAGACCATGGACATAGAAATTACATGGATGGGGATAAGCATGACATAGGGGATGGATTGATCTGGGTGATTTAACAAAAATAATTATTTTGTAAAACCCTATATTGTAATGTAGCAATCGATAAATAAAACAATGAAGTACATAACTGACCTAAGAAATAAGTTAGAAAAATATGAAACCCTAGGTGCAAGAGAAGGGATGAATTACTTAGTTGATTTCAAAAAAATATCGAAAGTGTATTAAGATGGAAAATTGGTAAACTAGAAGTGCAGACTATGATAACCAATGCCAGAAAAATGTAGAGGTGTTAGAATAAGCTTGATTGGGGTGCCTAGAACAGGTCAGGGGTGTCTAGGTGTTGTAATCCCCTGCTAGGCACCTATGACTGCGAAAGTGGCTAGAAGGTGACTTCTTATGTGTCACTTCTATGCCGCTTCCCTTCGTTATTGATCGCTTGTATGTCACACTAAGTATGCAAGATTTGTCTGTGACCTACAAATAGGAAGAACACCTACTAAAACCCAAAACACATAAAATCCTAAAAATAAAAAGATGTAAATGGGGAGTCAAATTGACCGTGGAGGTCACACTTACGATCTGGGTGCTGCACTACATTTAAGAATCCATGTAGTTCTACTCGTCTGTGTAGAATCATGCCCTGGGTGACTCTTATGCTAGACAAACTTGAATAGTGAGCAATAACTATATGTAGAAGATGTAAATAGATGTGTGCATAGAAAAATGAACTTCCCCTCCTATAAAGTGTATGCAGAAATAATAGTCCCTTGTCCCCTGTGTGAAGCTAGATGGATGATTTGATGCTCTTAGAATGCTCTTAGATGCAACCTTAGGTGGTGATAGTAAATTCTTAGTGCTTGGTCCTTCATAATGGTCACATAGCTTTGTATTTATATGATTACCTTGTTTGAATTTCATAATTAACCACTAAAATGTTAAATCATAAGAAAATAAGATTCCCAACGACTAGAAGAGGCCCAAAAGGGATGAGTAAGATACAAAGAGTCTGGGGACACCTAAGAGGACGTGGGTACCTGAGCGCTAGTATCCTGGCTGGGTGCTAGTGTCCAGACTTAGAAAAGCTAAAGTATCAAAAGTCAGAATAGGAAATAGGGTGTGTAAGACCAAGAAGGAAACTGGAAAGAAGGTAAAGAGGCCAAAGACAATGGTCAATTAGTAATTTTATAGCTTAGGAATCATATGAATAGTGGTATGTGATCAAGACCTAGAAATGTACCCAAAGTGTGTGATTTAGTGTCTACATTTTCCCCCACTTTATGTTGTTGAGCGAATAATTGATAACATAAAATTAGATAAGATATGTGTACTTGATAATCATGTAGATCGATGGCAAAAAGCGTGCCGAGGAGGCAAGAAAAAGCGTGGAGTGATAAAAATGAAGCATGGAAGCTAGAGAAGAGGAAGTGACTGTACGTACCCAAAATTGTAAGGTACTGTACTACCAGAACAACATGACATGTGCCCCAATGATGATACAAGTTTCCTCACAAGGTGTTTGGGATCCGGAAAAGCTCTCCGAGTGTGCGTTAACATCTCACATGCCCCGCTTAGCCCCCGCATGCTTTGTTTTTCCCTTTTTCCCCTCGTTTCTTGGCCTTTTTCTCTTCAGTGACGAAACCACCGCCCTGCCTGGGCGACGGTCTCGTGACCGCCGCCCTGAACAGGGCGGCGGTCCTGTAACCACTGCCCTGCTTAGGGCGGCGGTCCTTTACGCATTTTCCAGAAAGCTCTTTTAACACGACTCACGTAAATTCAACGTTTTACCAGCTTTCTTTCACCGCCATGAGCTTGCATTTATGATTCTGGTTCCCTGGAATAGTGTTTTGCCATTGTTTATAGTTTAAGAGTTCTATTTGGATTTTACCTTGGGTAAATGCAAATGCTATAAATAGTTGGCTTGTGCTCAAGCGAATGGCCCCTCAAAATTTGCCTCTGATTTCTCTTTGCAATAGATTTAGTTTTCCTTTTGATTAGAATGCTTAGTTTCTTTCATTACATGCTCAGTTAGCATTGTTTTGCAGTTAGAAAGCCACATATCCATCTTGTGCAAGTGTTGTCATTACTTCAGGCCCCTCATTCACTTCTCATCTTCTCATTTCAGTAATTTAGTCTTTTATCTTGCTTAGGATTCATAGTTTTAGTTCATTGCATGCTTAGTTAGCATTGTTTTACTATTGGTAAGCCACAAATCCATCTTGTGCAAGCAGTGCTGTTATTTCATCCAATCCATTGGAGTAGAATAGCTTAGGAAGCCATTAAAGTTGCAGGTTTTGCTCCTCAAACATGATAGTTTCAGGTTTTGGATGCTTTATGTTGCATGACTCGCAATAGATCCCGCTAGGAAATTCATAAGCCAAGCTCTGTACTCTTGCGCTATCCCTCTCCTACTCGCATTGTATTCAGTCTGTGTCTTGAGCTACCTTTGTCCCAATATCTACTTCTGTTGATGCTAGCATTACACGCTTTTTTGGATCCACGTGAACACGAAGGAACGAGGAGATCACACTGAGGGGACAAAATCACACACACCAGCGGATTCACCACTGTTCTGCAGAATCCAGGTTCTAGCTTTCAAAGTTATAGTTAGGATCATATCAAATAGAGTAGTTAATTTCTTTATTTCAGTTATTTCTACTCTTGATATTGCCAGGGAAGCTATGGGGATTGATAGTTTATGAGAAACTATGATTCACTCCTCACTTCTGAGGTAGGATCGAGAGTCTTGCACATAGATTAGATAAGCTATTTTATTGTTTAGAATAGATCTACAAATTACACTGACAAATAGCTACACTCAGTTATTTTGTTTGTTTTAAATTGATTATGTTAGTTGTAATTTCTAGATATTTTAAATAGCTTCTTTCTTAAATTTGTAAAGTTCATCAGAAAACACAAAAAAATAGAGAAATCATATATAGATATATTCGGCATAGTTAAGTTTCATTTTACTGTAGTATTTTTTACATTATTGCTTTTGTATGACAATCACGGGACCTAGAGAGCCTAGAGAATACGTATTTGAGCCAATCGTGCCTCAACCCAATCTCATCACAGCGATAACTGATATAGATCAAAATCTTAGGATTCAAGTCTTTCGAACAACGGTAAGCTTGCAAGGAATCAATTCCCAATTGAATGGGTTAAACGTAGAAGATGACCAAGCACCCATGTTTTGGTCAAATCAACCGAACTACAGATTACCCTAGACAACATTCATATGACTGTAGAAAGGTTTGAAAGAGAACAAACCTTTGGTTGTGATCCTTTGGTCCTACAGCCAGATGTAGGAGACACTCTTTTAGATATAGATACCAGCCTAAGAATCCAGGTTGCACGAATGCCTGTAGGGTATTATGAGAAAATCACACAATTATTGATCCTAAATATAGAAGTTGAGAAAGCATACGATTACTGGATATTAGGGATTAGGACTTGATTTCACGCATGACCATAACAGGTCCACAACAACTAAGAATCTACGGTTGTGACCCAGAAATCCTGCAGCCCAACGAATCCATAGGAGAATTAGACATAGACACTGGCCTACGCACAATAGTATTCCAGTCTACCCCACTTCCACCTATCATCATTGAACCATTATCCTTACTAGACACAGCAACTAACAAAGCTAGGGAATTCTGGACTAGGCCAGAGAATCATCCATAGAATTGACTACATTTACCATCCACCATATGACCCTGTCCGGAGAAATACAAAAAACTATCCCAGGTCACTTTCCACGTATTCCACAACCTATAGATCGAATCACGCCAGAGCTCGATATTGATTGGAGCCTTCGAGCAGTCATCCTTGCTGACCGATCTATCACACCAGTTCAAGTTAGGAGGGCCTTCTTTGCCTTAGACTCGTAAATTCCGCTAGTGCGTATTGAAGACATTAGATTGCCTAACTAATTTGTTTGCATCTCACACATATTCCATACCCACCGGCTATCTCGGCACGACCTCGGGAGGTCGGGTGCGAGGAAGAGTCACTTGTAGATTCCCATGCTCGCATGTCACTTTTCTGTCGTACAAAATTTGTGAACCCGACGTGAAACAAACAACTTTTTCACCTTCTCCATCTCATTAGTCATTTTCTACCCCATTAACCATCACTTTTTCTCCTTCCCATTATTCTGCGGGTATTCATATACCCCCCGAATATGTCAGGATTCGATGCATATAGCAGACCTCTCGTGGGTCTTGAGGCATACTACGCCTAGCAAAATAGACAATCATCGCCCTCACTCTCAGTATGGGGTGACAACTTCTCAACTAACCAGTTGTCAACACAAACTCCGAGAATCAGATATAACTCATTGTTTCAAACTGAGGAGTTATATCAGCTCACTCAAACACAACAAACAGAGCCTTCAGGCTCAAACAATATGACATTCACCGGAGAATCTAGTTCACCTCCTCAGATGCTACTTAGACCATAAATTAGTAGACAATTAGACTCGTACTGAGATTTAGATGATGAATATTTGGTATGTTATGCCAGGAACAACCAACGTTCTCGAAGTATGTATCCACCTATAGGAGGTTTACAAAGACAACCTGAGGTCTCTTTTCAAGAAAATACCTCTATGCCACTGCATATAGGAAATACCCTCTGAGAAACTTGGCAAGATAGTGATCAGTTCATAGCGGGGTATCACGTGCCTATACAAAACCATGGTATACAACAAACGCCACTACGGAAAAACACCGTGACTTCACCAAATGAAATCATTTCAACTTAGTAGAAAAGGTTAGAGGATTAGAACTTGCCCAAGCAAGTCAAAATTCACAATTCATGCAAACAGGAAGTTCCAATCCTCCACACCATCCTAGCCAAGTAGATCTCCTCACAGGAGTAGGCACGTTAGGCATGAATCCTCAGTATTCACAACAAATGCCAACTAGACCCACCATCTCTAGCACTGTTCCTCCCAGTCTAGTACAGAACAATCCATTCCTGGACAGTACCTCGTCATACTTAAACATATACTCCAAATCACCACAAGGGGATATGTTCTCCTCTCCCGGCATGTTTTCTCAAACACAGGGGATTCCTTATGCCCCTGCCAATGCATACGCTGCGCCATACCAACAAACCATCCCACCACCGCTCCCTCAACAGGCACCGTCAATGGTCGAAACATATGCGATAGGGACATACTCAGAATATTTGAAAGAGCCCTTGGATTTCACCATATGAAGCATCATGCTTCCAAGACCTCTTCCCGATTTGCCCAAATACAAAGGAGAGGGAGATCCAAATGCGCATATCAAAGCTTACGCTACAGCCATTCGAGAACTACTCCCATGGGATGGGGTTGTTGCTAAAATATTCCCAAAAACCTTGGAAGGCATCGCTCTCGATTGGTATTATAGAATACCTGAGGCTTCCATCCATTCGTTCAAACAACTCATGTCAGAGTTCATCAAGGCCTTCGACATGAACAAATTATTAAGAACAGGAATCAGAGAGTTCTTACACATCAAACAAGAACACAACGAATCTGTTGCCCATTTCATCCAAAGGTGGCGTACAGTTCTTTATTCTTCGGCAAGTGCTCCAAATATGGATCAAATGGAACTATGTGATTTATTCCTTCATTCGCTTAACAGAGAAGTGAAGGAAGAAGTCCAGAAGTTCCCATTAAGAACTTACGATGAAGTACTTGAGAGTGCTCTTCGAATAGATCAAGCAACAATCGATAGTGGTCGCAAAACATATGGAGCAAACGGGAGGTTAATCACCCCCAACCAGAACACTAAAACTTATCCTACTACTATGAACGTCAATCAAGGACCTAAAATCCTTAACAAAAATCGGGGTGTAACAACAGATGGAGTAACCGACCAGCCTAAAAAGGTAAATGTTATCAATACTCCATCACAAACTTATAACCAACGAAATAACAACTTTACCCCGACAATCAATACGGTGGATTTTAACCATCCACAACAACAACAACGGCGAAATCCCATACAGGGTCCAAGCCAAAATTCAACTAGGTACCAAAACCAGAATTCAAACTAAAAACAACAAATGCAAAATTTTAATAGACAACGGTTTGATCAAAATTTTGGGCCACAATACACATCAAACCAACAAACTAGGAATTACAATCCTAATTCGTACTGTGGTTTCCACAAAATTCGGGGCCATGACACTAGAACATGCCGTGACTACAATAAATTCATACAACGCTTGCCAGATGAACAAAAACAACTTTTTATGGATATGTTCTTAGCAGATCCTACGTCACCAACGTCAAATACCTTTTCAGGGGCAGTTTCCCCTCAAAACGCACCCCTGAAGATCTTTAATGATCCACTCCCAAATCATGATAACAACAGGCTAAATCTAACTGGGACGAACAAGGGTGTAATGACAGGAAATAATGATCATGAAGCCTTGACCTCGCTAAATCCATTAGTTGCGCCACAACTAGGAAGTCAGCCACGACCTAAGGTAGTCGGTTTAGTGGAGTTAGACGCTGAGCTACCCATCGAAGCTATAACAAGGACGCGAGAGTATTTCTCTCAGCCAAGTCCAAGCCACCTACCAGAGGCGGATGACATCCAACAAATCGTAGTAAAACCTGTGGGAGCCTATGATTTGATTAACGACCTAACAAAAACCTTCTCACACATTTCATTCTTAGACTTACTAAAGAACTCTCCTGCCCACAGGGCTGCTCTTTTAGAAGCATTAGGTTTAGGTCATCTAATTAACATCACTCCACCGCCTGAAACACAGGTGAATCATGTGGACTTTGATGTTCATCCTCCAGGGCAGGAAGATAGGGATGTCGAATTCATATTCGAGATAAACAAAATGCCGACAGATGCTGAGATCACACGCCGAGGTGATCCAGCCTTACATTTGCAAGTATGGGTTTATAACAACTATGTAAAGCGTGCAATGGTTGACGATGGGGCGGAAGTTAACATAGTCCCCTTCTCTTTCCTCCAAAAGCTAGGGTATGGAGAAACCAATTGTTCCACAACTCGAAATACACTAAGGGGATATGATAGTCTTAAAGCCACCTCGGTTGGAACTATAATATTACCGGTCACCTTAGGACCCAAAACCATCTTGACTGAGTTTTATATTATAGATTGGGAAACTAACTATAATATGATCCTCGGCCGACCATGGATACACCGCATGAAGGCAATCCCTTCTACACTATTTCAAGAAGTAAGGTTTTTACATTTAGGAAAGGTATTCGTGGCCAAAGGTGATCCAAAACCATTTGATGTACACCTAGCTGACTTAAAGAAAAGACCAGGTGTACACTCGGAGTTTGAGCTCCCAACAAACCAACTTAATAAACCTACCGACGCAAAAACAAAAGAAAAGTTGGTACCTACGACAGATCTTGAAACTATGAGCCTAGCCAAAGTAACCCCAACCCCCAAAGATGAGGCTAACACTGTAGAAGCAATATCATTAGGAACTACTGCAAAGATCGTTGAACTGCTAGAAAATGATCTACCAATATTCTTACCATTCGATTCAGTAGGCATAGGATATTCCCTAGGCATTGGCTCTCTTCCAGCAGAGGATCTCTGTATGGTGGAAGTAGAATATACAAACACAACAGATATCCCACCATCCATATTCCCAGCTAAATATTCGACACTCCATTTTTATGGAGCTAGATGCCGTTACGGAGCGGGGGCAGGTGTAATCTTTACTTCCCCTGAAGGAAAAGTCTTACCTTTTGCCTTTAAACTAAATTTCTAGTGCACAAACAATGACAATGAGTACGAAGCCCTCCTCCTTGGCCTCATCTTAGCTAAGAGAATTGGTGTTGATAACATCAGAGTCTTAGGAGACTCGCAATTAGTAGCAAACCAAGTCTCTGAGGTATATGAAACCAAAGCCGAGCACTTACAACTTTACAAAAAAGCTGTATTAGATTTAAGCAAGGAGTTTGACTTCATATCAATTGAAGCAATCCCGCGAGAGAAAAATCTTCTCGCCGATTCAATAGCAACTTCAGCGTCACGTTTTACTCCAAGCAATGAGTTAGAGGATACCCGTTTCATGGTATCCCTTCGTGATGAACCATTGATAAAGACAATGACAAATTCTCTTTTAAATGGAAATGAATCTACTATTCTAGACCATGTTGATAGTGACATAGGCCACTTTGGATTACTTAAACACCTATGTGGCACTACATCTCTCCTATCATATGATAGATTTGTCCTTAATCCCACATTCATCTTCCTACTTCGGAAATCCCATGGTGGATCTTCCCTCACAAATGGAACCTAGTATATGCACGGTAGGAAATGGGGATGATTTGGATTTACCTCCAGTACCACCTGAGTTTGAAGAGGGTAATGCCTCTTTGATCGAAGAAACAATTGATATTAACATCGGAATGGAAGACGAACCAAGGATATTGAAACTAGGGTCCTCGTTAACCCCAGAGGAAGTAGAAATACACACTCAGATCCTCAAAGAACATCAGAAGGCGTTTGCATTTAATTATAAGGAAATGACAGGAGTTGCACCCCACATCGCGGTGCACAACCTCGTCACTAAATCTGATGCAAAGCCAGTTAAACAAAAATCGAGACCCATGAAACCCAAGGTAGCTCTCATGGTAAAAGAGGAGGTAATAAAACTCCTCCAAGTAGGATTCATCAAGCCAGTCGATTACTCCCAATGGGTATCTAACATCGTTCCCATTCTCAAGAAGAATGGAAAGATACGCATCTGCATAGATTTCCAAGACATCAACAAAGCGTGTCCTAAAGACGAATTCCCATTGCCATCCATTGATGTTATTGTTGATGCAACAACTGGGTTTGAACTTTTGTCTCTCATGGATGGATTCTCGGGATACAATCAAATCAAAATATCTGAACAAGATCAAGCTAAAACCACATTTATAACTCCTTGGGGAACTTATTGTTATGCTGTCATGCCATTTGGTCTCAAGAATGCTGGTGCTACATACCAGCGAGCTATGACATATATATTTCATGATTTAATTCATAAAATCGTGGAATCCTACATAGATGACTTGTTGGCTAAGGCCAAGAAGTGTTGTGACCATCCGGAAGTACTCCGCATCATTCTCTCACGTCTGATAGAATACGGAGTCACGCTAAATCTAGAAAAATGCGTCTTTGGTGTAACAGGAGGGAAGCTCCTAGGTTACATCATATCGTCACGAGGGATAGATGTTGACCTAACCAAAATTTGGGCTGTCCTCGAAATGGTTCCACCTTCGAATGAATCTGGAATCAGGTCGTTTCTCGGAAAGCTGGGTGCAATCCGAAGATTCATCCGGGACTTAAGTTTCGCCATACATCCAATCAACAATTTACTCAAGAAAGATTATAGCATTGATTGGACTGAAGACTGCAATAAAGCTTTCGACACAGTTAAGCGTTTCTTGTTGTCACCACCTACGCTAATGCCACCTAAGCTAGATCACCCGTTAATTTTATACTCACGAGCTACCAATGTCTCGCTAGCCTATATGCTGGCTCAAGAAGACGATGACAAGAGAGAACGCGTGATTTATTTCATTAGCCAAACGTTGCTCGACTATGAAACACGTTATACACAAGCAGAATGAGAATGCCTCGCCATAGTTTTTGCAACCAAACGCCTAAGACATTATATGCTAAATCAAGAAACAAGGGTCATGGTAAAAATGGACCATTTACAAACTTTCCTCACACAAGGGTCCTTATCTAAGAAGGCTGGACATTTTATAACCTTAATGGGAGAATTCGAATTAACGTTTGTAAATCAGAAGTCGGTTAAAGGACAAATCATCGCAGATTGGTTAGCTGATAACCCATTAGATGGAGGCGATCTAGTAGATTTAGATTTTCCAGATGAGTGCGTATACTACATCGAAACCCGACCCTCTATTGCTAAGTGTCCCTAGTACAATAATATCATTAATTACATCATAGACCATATGTATCCGGAAGGAGTTACACTGCAACAAAGAAGGCAGTTACGTATTATTGTAGCTAAATACATCATTATAGAGCAAGTGCTCTATCGAAAAGCGTTCGATGGGATGCTCCTAAGATGTGTCGACATGGAAGAATCAAAGAAGATTCTCCATGAATCCCACAGTGGAATGTGTGGAGGCCACTTCGGTGGTCATGCCACCGCTCGTAAAATACATCGAATGGGCTATTTCTAGCCTACTCTAGAACACGACGCAGTAGAGTTCGTACACAGGTGTCATAAGTGCCAAGAATTCTCCCATGAGATCCATATGCCGGCACAAGCTCTGCAACCAATCACTACTCCATGGCCCTTTTCTACATGGGGCCTAGATTTAATAGGGAAATTCTCTCCCTCATCCATAGATGGCCATAATTTTATAATCACGGCCACCGAATATTTTACCAAATGGGTAGAGGCTATGCCTCTTACTACTGTACCTGGTTCTGTAATCGCCAAGTTCATTTTGAACCAAATCATTTGCAGGTATGGTATCCCGCAAATCATTATCTTCGATAATGGAACTTCTTTTAAAAATGAAGAGGTTCGCGAGCTATGCAACAAATTTAAAATAAGCCATCATATGGCTTCTTTGTATTACCCTCAAGCCAACGGACAGGCTGAAGCGACGAATAAAACACTAAAAGCCATTCTCCTTAAAACGGTGAAAGAAAACAAACGAGATTGGCACTTGAAGTTATATCCGGCCTTATGGGCCCACCAAACCTCAATAAAAACACCAACGGGAGAAACTCCTTTCTCACTAGTATTCAGGGCAGAGGCAGTTCTCCCACTCGAGGTTGAAATACCCAGTCTCCGCATTTCATTACAAGGGATTCTGGATGAAGATGCTTACAGGGAAGCACGTCTCTCCCAATTAGAAAGCCTAGATGAAGCTAGGTTAGATGCTGAGCAACGAAATAGAGTCTATGCCGACCGGATGTGCCAGGCAATATAACAAGAAAGTCTATGAACATGACATATATGAAGGTGATCTAGTTCTAAGGCTAGACAACCGGATCGACAAGAAGACCGGCGAAGGAAGGAAATTCCGGCCTAAATGGTTGGGCCCATACCGAGTCATGAAGGACTATGGAAATGGTGCATACCTCTTATGTACGCTAGAAGGTGAGGAATTTGGTGAAACGGTCAATTCCCTGCACCTCAAGCGGTTCTACGCGTAAGCAGCTAGCACTACTTATATATCTATCTACATTGCATTTTCATATAGATTAGGATCATATTGTCCACTTGTTTCGTACACAAATTGTGATCAAGGAATCTATTCTCAAAGCAATTCATTACAAATTCATGATGTTGTTGGCATAAACTCTTTAATCATACTTCTCCATTTTCATGATATCATCAAATTATCTTGGAATCATTTTATCAAATAAAGCTAGACATGACAAAGTCTTAACGGTAACCATACCAAGATCTGCAAGTTTATTCTCACTTTTGGTTTCTTCTTAGGGTAGGTGTCTTGCCTATGGTCTGTTCTAGAAGCTTCATGGTGTCACATCTATCCCATATGTATATCTCTTTGGAAATAAACACATACTGACATTTTACTCAAATAAACAAGTCAAACATTGATCAAACAGAAAATTTTAATTTTACACATTTCCTTGCCCCACCAACCTTTGGTGATGAGCTTGCGTCTCTTACTAGTGACGTAGGGTTGGGAAAGGATGGAAATGCCCTTACTCGCCTATGCTTTGCCCACGGTGATAAACCCATGCTTCTTACTAGTAGCATGGGGCAAAGTGTAGGGGGTCCTCTTGACAAATAAATGCAAAAGGTCATACACAAACAATTCAAACTTTGAAACTTTGAGTCAAAAACAAATGAATCAGATGTTCAAAATCCCAAGAGAGTTAAAATCCTAAAAACCCAGATTTTGTCTACTATGTGGCCATCTACGGGTCTAAGTCTGGATAAACCGCAAAGCAAGTTGCATCCAAAACTATGAAGTCACTCGAGTGGAGTAGACTTGTGGTGTCCTAATTTGGTTCCGCCAAAGCTTTGTCTATCTTTCATCACTATCATTTCACTACACCTCATAACTTGCACCCTTCCCAACTCTTGGTGATAAGCCCTCACATCTTACTAGTTGCGTGGAGTTGGGGGTAGGGGCAGGTTTATCTGTTCATCGTACTGGTTTATTTTCATCACTTTTCCAAAACAAACATGAAGTATCCAAAATTGCTTACAGAAACTAGGATTCAAAATCACATTATATCTACATCATCATATATCAACATCATGAAATACAAAAAAGGAAAGTAAAACACTTGCATCATTTGTTCACCATTGCATATATTCTAAAAGAAACATATAAACATACATCATAGTACATAGGAAACTGGAAATAGAAAGAAAGCCATGAATGCCAAGATTTTGATCCAGAATGAATGCATATATATAAATAATCAATGTTTATATACAATGCCATCATGCACTAAGCATGGTCAAAATGCTCAAAGAGCCCGGGATATACAAAAGAATATATAGTACAAAATCTACGAGAGCCAAGTGGCTTCTCAATCCCTACGAGACCCCTCTGAAGGTGCACGCCCACGCCTAGGACTTCGGCTACGCCAGCGCTCTGAATGCACGGAGGGCTCAGGATCCCGAGGGGCAGCCGCAGTCTCACCACGAGAATGGCTCCTCATCAAGCGCTCAGCCGTCCTGTACCCCGCTAACTCTGTGCGAAGGGTCGATACCATCCTGGCCACATGCCAGACTGGAGCGAAGACGTCGGTATGTCTGCCGGCTGCTGAAGGCTCCCCAGCATCCACGGACAGCTCTGTGCGGGTCCTCTCCATGGGGATCATCAGGGTATCAGTGCATACCCTGCGTATCAAGTCCCACCACTCATCGGCGTCTCTGCAAACAAAGGAGAAAAAAAATTAGAAACCAAACAAGAAATTAAAAGATACAAGATAGCAACTAAGGAGATCCTAACAAAGAAACAAACACTAGAAGGGAGAGAGGGTAACTTACTCGGATCACCAGGCCTCCAAGATGGATCTATGGGATCAGCGCCCGCCACGGATGCCGCTACCGACTGAGGGGCTGCTCCTGTGGCTGGAGCAACGTAACACCCCGCAACAGACTCATCCTCCCCATGGCCCTGGGAGAGTGGCTCCTCTGAAACCAGAGTCACCCTCTCTACACTCTGCTCGGCCCTCTCCGCCTGCATGATATCCTGGGTATCGTGCCACTCAGGATCACTGTCCTCGGTCTCCTCCTCTGTCTCCCCCCCGTAAACTCCTCAGACTCAGAGTCTACCTCAATGGGGTCATCGCTGCTATGGGCAGGACCCGCGGCAATCTGAAGTAAAGGTGCCTGAGGCGCACCGGCTCTCCCTCTGGCATGAACTATCCTCCTGGCTGCAATAGGAATGCCAGGAGTAACCACTGTCCAACCCCGGCCTCTAGGCCCCCCTCTGGCCTCTCGGACTGATCTGTATACTGGCACCACTGGGGGAAGCATACCCATGTATGGTAAGCCAAACTGCTGAGGAACACAGCCAAAGGGGTGCATCTCCACTCGCCCCACTCTATCAATAAGCTGCCCTGTCGTGGAGCAGGAGATCAAGGTAAGAGCCTCCTCGCCCCATATGCCTGCCATAGTCTGGTATGGTGTGGCCTCCATGTCGGCAGTAGTCAGGGAGGCAACTGGCTGATGAGGTGCTCTAAGCACCGACATGTCTGTCCATCTGGCTGCCCTCACAGCTCCAGGATCTGCCACCTCCACACCCCTGCCATAAGGGATGAAATGCTCATAGACCCAACTCATGACTAGGGTCGGGTGGCTCAAGGACTGCCCCTATAAACGGACCACCCTGTATAAGTCGTGGTAGGTGGTCCCAAGAATGTCTACCCCCAAGCATATATCCAACCATGCCCCTCTATCTGTGTAATAATGGGGGACCAGCAGTATAGTAATGTATCTCCTCCCTTGTCCCCGATCAGTCTCGAGGCAAGGATCCCCATGATGGCCTGGCGAAGTAAGGGGATGGGAAAAGAAGGAATAGATCAAACTCTCACCCCCTTCTTCGACCCCGTGGAGATGACTGCATCTCCCATATATGTAGCCCACTGTGCAATCTGTGCCCGTGAGCCTGCTGTCTCTAGGGTGAGTCGTCTCCCGATGATCGGGACCCCCAGAATACGATAGACGTCCTCCAGTGTAATAGTCCACTCACCGCGGACCCCTGGCAATCGGAAGGTGTTCCGATCTGCATCCCAGTATGAGAACAAGTCACAAAGGATGTGACTAGATGGTGTAACATGGGGCACATGTGAAATGCATAGTATCCCAGCCCGCTGAAGAGTGTCCTCCTCATCCTGTGAGAGGGCATCTAGTACCCCTGGGAGCCAATCACACTCCCTCTCTCGACTCCACCGGATATACTCCTCTCTCGCCTGCATACACCCAAAAACACACAAAACAAAGCAAGTTAGCATCCAAGTAATACTGGAAAAATCATGAAAGCATGTAGAAATGCTAAAAATACAAACACAATCTCAAAAAGAGGTTCCTTTTGCATTCTGTGCAAAACCGCCGCCCTGAGCAGGGAGGCGGTTTTGTAACCGCCGCCTTAAGGGTGGTGGTCGTGTAACCACCGCCCTGAACAGGGCGGCGGTCATGTAACCGCCGCCCTGGGCAGGGCGGCGGTCGTGGTCTGAAAACCCACGCGGGTTTTTAAGCTTAAAAAACTTAAAAAGTGTAAAAAATGACCATTTTACCTAAAAACAAAGCCTACCCAGTAGGGCCCCCCCCTAGGTGGACCTTTTAACACTAACATTTTCAAAAATTACCCCCCCATGACAAAGTATTTAGCATTTCAAATTTAAGGGGGTAAAAAGGATAAACTGAAGAAAACTAACCTGTGATCTCGCGGGTCGATGTTCCGCACGTGGAGGCATGATCGCTATGTCGTCACGGACGTTTTGACTCTACTCACGCAAGAAACCATCACCGTGGGTCCCAGAGCTCAAAATCAATCAAATCGACTCACACAAATGAATAGGAAAATGGGCCCACTTTCATATATATAGCACCCTGGTTCGTTTTAAATGACTTTTTCACAGGTTTGGAGCGCCGACGGAGGTAAGTTCCTATCCCCGCACAAATGGTACGTTCTCATTTCCCTATTATTTTAGCGTTTATTTTCAAACTATTGTGTCTATCTGCACTTGAGTTCTCTTTTCATTTTGCAGGTAGCGGGAATCTTGGACGGCGTCATTTCAACACACGGATGTATCAGGTATAACTTCTAACTTCCCATTTCAGGACCGCCATACTCGGACCCACCATTTTACGCCTCTTCATGGCTAAAATGCTTCTCCGAGGGGGCAATATGTACGTACCCAAAATTGTAAGGTACTGTACTGCCAGAACAACGTGACACGTGCCCCAATGATGATACAGGTCTCCTCGCAAGGTGTTCGGGATCCAGAAAAGCTCTCCGAGTGTGCGTTAACATCCTGCATGCCCCGCTTAGCCCCCGCGTGCTTTGTTTTTCCCTTTTTCCCCTCTTTTCTTGGCCTTTTTCTCTTCAGTGATGAAACTGCCGCCCTGCCTGGGCGGCGGTCTCGTGACCGCCGCCCTGAACAGGGCGGCGGTCCTAACCACCACCCTGCTCAGGGCGGCGGTCCTTTACGCATTTTCCAGAAAGCTCTTTTAACATGACTCACGTAAATTCAATGTTTTACCAGCTTTCTTTCACTGCCATGAGCTTGCATTTATGATTCTGGTTCCCTGGAATAGTGTTTTACCATTGTTTATAGTTTAAGAGTTCTTTTAACATTTACCTTGGGTAAATGCAAATGCTATAAATAGTTGGCTTTGCTCAAGCCATAATGGCCCCTGCAAAATTATGGGTTCCTCTTTGCAAATGCAAATGTTTATAGTTTAATGCTTAGTTTCTTTCATTACATGGCTCAGTTAGCTTGGGTAAATGAAATGCTATAAATAGTTGGCTTGTGCTGTCAAGAAAATGGCCCCTCATTCACTTCTCATCTTCTCATTTCAGTAATTCAGTCTTTTATCTTGCTTAGGATTCATAGTTTAGTTCATTGCATGCTTAGTTAGCATTGTTTTACTGTTGGTAAGCCACAAATCCATCTTGTGCAAGCAGTGTTGTTATTTCATCCAATCCATTGGAGTAGAATAGCTTAGGAAGCCATTAAAGTTGTAGGTTTTTCTCCTCAAACAGGATAGTTTCAGGTTCTGGACGCTTTATGTTGCATGACTCGCAATAGATCCCGCTAGGAATTGCATAAGCCAAGCTCTGTACTCTTGCGCTATCCCTCTCCTACTCGCATTGTATTCAGTCTGTGTCTTGAGCTACCTTTGTCCCAATATCTACTTCTGTTGATGCTAGCATTACACGCTTTTCTGGATCCATGTGAACACGAAAGAACGAGGAGATCACACTGAGGGGACAAGATCACACACACCATCGGATTCGCCACTGTTCTGCAGAATCCAGGTTCTAGCTTTCAAAGTTCTAGTTAGAATCATATCAAATAGAGTAGTTAATCACTTTATTTCAGTAAATTCTATTCTCGATATTTCCAGGGAAGCTGTGGGGATTGATAGTTTCTGAGAAACTATGATTCACTCCTCACTTCTGAGGTAGGATCAAGAATCTTGCAAATAGATTAGATAAGCTATTTTATTGTTTAGAATAGATCTACAAATTGCACAGACAAATAGCTACACTCGGTTATTTTGTTTGTTTTTAAATTATTATTTTAGTTGTCATTTCTAGATATTTTAAATAGCTGCTTTCTTAAATTTGTAAAGTTCATCAGAAAACACAAAAAAATAGAGAAATCATATATAGATATATTCGACATAGTTAAGTTTCATTTTACTGTAGTTCTTTTTACATTATTGCTTTTGTATGACAATCACGGGACCTAGAGAGCCCAGAGAATACGTATTCGAGCCAATCATGCCTCAACCCAATCTCATCACAGCGATAACTGATATAGATCAAAATCTTAGGATTCAAGTCTTCCGAACAACGGTAAGCTTGCAAGAAATCAATTCCCAATTGAGTGGGTTAAACGTAGAAGACGACCAAGCACACACGTTTTGGTCAAATCAACCGAACTACAGATTACCCTAGGCAACATTCATATGACTGTAGAAGGGTTTGAAAGAGAACAAACCTTTGGTTGTGATCCTTTGGTCCCACAGCCAGATGCAGGAGACACTCTTCTAGATATAGATACCAGCCTAAGAATCCAGGTTGCACGAACGCCTGTAGGGTATTATGAGAAAATCACACAGTTATTGATCCTAAATATAGAAGCTGAGAAAGCATACGATTACTGGATATTAGGGATTAGGACTTGATTTCACGCATGACCATAACAGGTCCACAACAACTAAGAATCTACGGTTGTGACCCACAAATCCCGCAGCCCAACGAATCCATAGGAGAATTAGACATAGACACTGGCCTACGCACACTAGTATTCCGGTCTACCCCACTTCCACCTATCATCATCAAACAATTATCCTTGCTAGACACAGTAGCTAACAGAGCTAGGGAATTCTGGACTAGGCCAGAGAATCGTCCATAGAATTGACTACATTTACCATCCACCATATGACCCTATCCAGAGAAATACATGAAACTATCCCGGGTCACTTTCCACGTATTCCACAACCTATAGATCGAATCATGCCAGAGCTCGATATTGATTGGAGCCTTCGAGCAGTCATCCTTGCTGACCGATCTATCACACCAGTTCAAGTTAGGAGGGCCTTCTTTGCCTTAGACTCACAAATTCTGCTAATACGTATTGAAGACATTAGATTGCCTAACTAGTTTTTCTGCATCTCACACATATTCCATACCCACCGGCTGTCTCGGCATGACCTTGGGAGGTTGGGTGCGAGGAAGAGTCACTTGTAGATTCCCATGCTCGCATGTCACTTTTCCGTCGTACAGTGACCTTAGGGGTGAAAGATTATATGTATATGTCACGTTGTACATGTTGTCAATGTTGCTTGATGCTTGATGGTGTGAGTGTTACTTCCCATAAGGATGAACCTACAAAAGATAAGAGCAAAAGAGTAGTCAAAGTCGTGTATGTGATAAATTTGATCCAAATACGTAAAAAACATGTAAAAGTGTGTAACAATGCGAAAAGGAACATGTGCACCTGATCCGTGATGAGTGAAAAGTGTAGAAATGATCCTAAAAATGTTGTAGAAGAATGATTTTTTTTGGGTGATCTCACACCAAGAATGATTTTTTGAGTGATCTCACGCCAAGTGTGAGTTTTTTGGGCAGTCTCATGCCATGGAAGAAGAAGTGCAGGGAGAAAATTCTAGTGTTATTCTCCATCCTTTGACTGCTTCTCGATGATTTTTACACCACTACAGATGGTGTGATCCTATTTTTTAAAAATCTGATCCGTTTTGATCTAGTTTGATTCAATGTGAAAATAGAAAAAGGAGAAAGCAAGTATGTTGATTGCTGGAGGACTGTGTATGTACTGAGAAAACTACTATGTAAACTGCTGAAAACTGTGTAACTCCCCATGGTCATAGGTTCCTAGGAAGGGTTAGGGGCACCCAGACACTCATGTCTATGTCTCAGCACTGGCGTCTATGCTTTGCTAAAGATCCAAGTTAGATTTTGGGCCATTTCAAAGACTGAAGACTATTATGTACCAGTATTGAACTGTGTTGTATTGTAAATGTGAACTAATAATGTATGGGGTGACTAATTCACCTAATGATGCCCCCCTTATTTGAGGTGCATGTGACGTCACCAAGAGAATGCAGCCCAAAGGAGGAATGACCACTAATCTATGATTGATATCTTGTAGGGGGAAGGGAATGTGCTTGGTAGAAACTAAGGCACACACAAGAAAAGTGGCTGAAAACAAGTATTAGTATGAACAATGATAAATACATAGATATAAGATAAAATGTAAGCTAGCAAGCAGGAAGAGAATGTAGACCACTAAAAGAAGGTTTTAAACATGGGAGATCACTCACAATGTTGCAAGACAATCAGGACCGAAGGGTCTAAAAGCATACAATGTGCACATAAGACAAAGGGAAAAGCTCACAAACAATGACAAAAAATGGTAAAAACATGAAAAATAGTAGCAAGAAAAGTAATAGCCAACCATGATGGCAAGTAGACCCGTAAAGAAAATGTTACACATGAAGTACCCATTAGAATGTTAGAAATATTAAATGTATGTCAAGGTGTGTATGATATGATATAGTAGTGTGCTAATATGAATAAGTAGTATGAATCAAAACAATAACACATGTGATGAGTACGGAAGTAGATGCTCCCAAGAGTTGCTGTGGGACTATTAAGAGGTAGTGTTCTGAGCATCTATGCTATGTGTAACAATCTGTGTAAAGGATACATTCACAACTAAAAGAAAAGTGAACACGCATGTGTATATAAAAAGATAATGACATGAAATATTTTTTTAGCATGTGTAACAAAGCTTACATGTAAGCATAAGTAATAAAGAGTAAATGCAACTAAGATATGCAATATGTTGTGAGTGTGAATGGAATACTATGCAAAGTGAATTATAGGATAAACGTGCCCCCTAAAGGAATGTGGATGATAATGTATGAGATGAGGTTCATTTATAAAAGACCCCTCAACAGTGAAAAATGAACCATATAACAAGAGTGCATAATTAGGAAATGGCTCTAATTGTGTGCTCGAAAGATATGATCGACTAAGAGTAGAGCATGAAGAGTGCAAGTGATGTGGGCTGAGGTTCATTTCAGATTTAGATCTTCATCAGTTGAGTATGAACTATGGAAGTAGAGTGCGTCATCGGGTAATAAGTGCAATGTGTGATAATAGATGCAAGAAATATATATTGTGAATGTATAATGTGCAAAGTGTGTATGATGTGTGATAAGAGCTACTAGAAAGAGATGTGATGAATGTATGTAGTGTGAAGCATGAAGTGATGTGAGGTTCATGAGTGTTGTATGCCCTCAATAGTCAAGTGTGCACCATAGCACAAGAGTGTGTCATAGGGTAATGATGATACGAGTGTATCAAGATGAGTAAGATGAGTACAAAAGACTATATCCGAAGTATGAAATGAAATAGTAGAAGTGCGAGATAGATGATAATGCTAGAAGGGGGGGGGGGAGGAATAAAAAACATGATGCCCCCAAGTGTATGATGATGAGAATGATCAAGTAATGTTGTTTAAGAGATCATCATTGTCATGGTCAAATCCGAATGGAGATGCATCAGAGACTTGGTAAACAAACATATGTGGTTGATTATGTAAAGATCCATTGTGGCGTACATTATACATGCCCATTGTGCATTCTTTGTTAGTGAAAGGTGTTGGTGGACATCTATGTGCATGTTAATGAGTGAGATTTTGTGAATAAACGAGAAATGAGTCATTGCAAATAGAAACATAGCTGAAGGTCATAGGAAATGTGATATCAATATGATCAAGATCTAGAGTTCCCCTAATGTAGTCAAGCCAAGACCGTCCAAGAGTAAGTGGAGTAGTGTGATAAGTGCATGCAACAAAAACTAATAGATGGAAGACTCAAAGACTGTAAACAATAGTAATGTGAATATATCCATGATATAAATGAGAAGAACAAGACAGAGGGATGAGATCCGATATTGTGAATCCAAGTCGATCCAAGCTGTCATATGTGCAAATAGTCTTAGAGCAAGTGGGGTCAAATGGAATGTGATGTCAATAAGAGTTATTCATGAAAAGAGTTCATGTGAAAGGAAGAAGTGCATGTATGGGTGCATCATGAGAAGATGAGATAAGTGGTATGCCATCCAATGTATAAACACCCCCCCGATAAAACACTATAACATTAGTGGCAGAAGGGGTGTTTTGAATTGATATTCAAGAGGGCCAATAACAACAAAATTATCATTGAAGTATGAATCATCTATCTCGATAGGAGTAAAATTAAGGTTGCACAACTTGTCATCAGTAAGTTCAACGGTATCAACCTTGTCATCAGAATCATCAACATTGGAATTGTTATGCTATATAACAATATCAAGGATATTGGTAGGAGGTGAGCTAGATGCAGAAGCGAGAGGAGTCTCAACAAGAAAAGTGGAAGTACCAAGTGGAGAATACATGGTGGGTGAAATTATAACAATAGTATGAGTGGAAATAGACGGAATTCTTACGGCTATGGAAGATGGTTGTGAAGCACTAGATTGACCAATATCATATGTATTAATGTGACTATATGGAAAGGGCTAGGATGGAGGGATATGCATAGTAGTAACGAGGTCTATGTGGTAGAACTTGAATGGGTCAGGGTCAGAAGAAATGGTATGTTCATAGCCATCATGGAAGAATTTTATGCATCGATGGACATTAGATGGGACAACATGCATTGCGTGAATCAAAGGTCTACCTAATAAGAGATTAAACTAAAATGAAGGATCGATAACTGAGAATACCATAGGAATAACCTTAGGCCCAAATTGTATAGGTAATGTGATAATGCCTAGGCATTAGCGAGTAGTGGAATCATAACCACGAATGAGAGTGGAATTTTCAGCAATGAGATTATTATTAATGCCGAGTTACTTTAAAAGAGAGTATACATTTGATATAAATGGTGCCAATAATAACGGTGATAAGTAGAGGTGCACATGGATTATCAATAACAGATGGTGACATGTCCTCATCATTAAATGATATAACATGTGGTAAAGTTCTAAGAGACTAGATAAGATGTGTGAAGGCCACCCAAGAATTATTGATTTCAATGTGAATAGACCTAAGGGAAGTATTTAAAGTATGATGACAATTAGGTGCATTGCCCAATAAGTCATAGAGTGATATTTTGGCCGATGTATTCTTAAGCTTCTCAATGATATCATAGCCCTTCAAAGTAGCAATAATAGCCATAAAAGTGATAGGTGGTGGGATAGAAATTGGTGGATTCGTAGGAGGATGAGTACGACAAGTGGTGACTACATTAATAGTTGGATCATCTGTACATGCGTTTAAAAGTAGGGGAGCTAAGTACTAACCTTGCATAAATTAGAAACCTAAGTAACTATGGTCAAGAAAACCTTAGCTAAGTGAAAGAAATATCGAGATTAATCCATAATTGCGAAGAAGAATACATACTCAAAGGTAAGGGTTGAAATTCTGCTCATCAAATGATTTAACAAAAATAAGATTTTTGATAAACCTTATAGTGTAAGGTACACTGATAATAAAACCATGAAGTACCGAACTGACCTAAGGCAATAAGCTAAGAATATATTAAACCCTAGGTGCAAAGAGAAGGATGAAGTACTTAGCTGATTTCGTCAAAATCCTAAAAGTGTACTGAGTTGGAAAACTAGTAA